>VUYV01000111.1:718452-739579 GCA_008711295.1 Anarhynchus alexandrinus | reverse complement strand
ACCTGGTCTAGTGGGAGGTGTCCCTGCCTATGGCAGGGGGGTTGGAACTCGATGATCTTCAAGGTCCTTTCCAACCTAAACCATTCTATGATTCTATGATTCTATGATTGAGAGCAGCCAGCACAGGTTTACCAAGTGGAAATCATGCCTGACCATCCTCACTGCTTTCTACGATGAGGTGTCTGGTGCTGCGGCCAAGAGGGGGCAGTGGATGTTGTACACTGATTTTAACAAGGCCTTTGACACGATCTCTCATAGTCTCTTTACCACTGAATTTGTAAGATAAGGGTGGTATAAGTGGACAAAAAGGTGGGTGGGGAATTGGCTCAACTGATGGACCTGAAGAGCAGTGATCAGCAGTGCAAAGTCCAGCTAATGGTCAGTAACTAATGGGGTCCCTCAGGGGTCAATAATGGGACCAATCACGGAATCATGGAATCATGGAATTTTCAGAGTTGGAAGGAACCTCCAGAGATCATCTAGTCCAACTCCCCTGCCAAAGCAGGATTGCCTAGAGCACATTACTCAGGACTGCATCCAGGCGGGTCTTGAAAATCTCCAGAGAAGGGGACTCCACAACCCCCCTGGGCAGCCTGTGCCAGTGCTCTGTCACCTGAACCGTAAAGAAGTTTTTCCGTATATTTGAACGGATCCTCCTATGTTCCAGCTTGTGCCCATTGCCCCTCGTCCTGTCACTGGGAACCACTGAAAAGAGTCCGGCTCCATCCTCCTTCAACCCACCCTTTAGATACTTGTACAATGCAGCTTAAAGTTTTCAGTAATGACCCAGATAATGGGACAGAGTACATCCTTAGCAAGTTTGTGGACAACACCAAGTTGGAGAAAGCAGTCAATACACTGAAGGCCAGGGCTGCTACTCAGAGGGACCTAGACAAGCTGGTGAAATGGGTTGCAAGGAACATCATAAAGTTCAGTAAGAGCAAGATATTGTTCAGTAGATATTACATGTAGAACAGAATAACATCATGTTACAGGCTGGGGCCCAACTGTCCAAGAAGCATCTCTACAGAAAAGGACATGGGGACCCTTGTGGACGAGAAGTTGACCATGAGCCAGCAGCATGTGCTTGCAGCAGAGGGCTGCTTTAGAAAAAGGGTCACCAGCAGGTCAAGGGAAGTGATCCTTCCACTTTATTCAGTGCTTTTAAGACCATATCTGGAGTACTGTGTCCTGTTTTGGGCTCTCCAGTGCAAGATAGGTGTTGATATACTGAAGTGAGTCCAGCAGAGGCCACCAAGCTGGACAAGGACCAGGAGCACAGGCCATATGAGGAAAGGCTGAGAAAGCTGGATTTGTTCAGCTTGGAGTTGAAGAGCAGACTGTACTCCTGTCTACAACTACCTGATCAAAGGATGATAGAGCTAGAGACTTCTTGAAGGTATACAGTGATAGAATGGGAGGCAATGGGAGCAAGTTGCAGTATGTGAGATTCCAAATACATATGAGGGGAAAAAAAATACGCCATGAGGGTGATCAAATACTCATGTAGGATGTCCAGAGAGGTTGTGTAGTCTCCATCCTTGGACGTGTTCAAAGTTGACTGAGCATGGACCTGAACAACTTGATCTATTTAGATCTCTTTTGGGCAGGGGATCGGACAATTTGGCTTCTGGAGGTCCCTCCCAACCTAAGCTATGGTTCTGGGATTCTGACAGTATTATTGAGATTGTGAGGGAAAATTTACAGCTACTCATATACTGATTACCACACAGATATGAACATTTCAAGCCAGAGGTAGTCTTTATTTTAAAGTGTCTTAAAAATGGTTGTGAGGGGTTTTTTTTTCCAATTTTGGTAATAACTGTTCAAAATCAGGAAAAGTGCTGACATTGAAAGCAAGAGGCTGTGAGACAGGTGGTTATTCCTGGAAACGCTTTTTTTGTCGGTTGTAGACACTGGAATCAGGCAAGCTCTGTTTTGTGGGCAAAGTAAAAAGCACTGAAATTCATCATTGTGCAATCTTCCAAATTTTGCTCTCACATTATTCTGTGTGTGTCTTCAGTGTCTTATAGGGACTTCTGAAAGTTAGGAATGCACAGCGTGCATTTCTACAGTAGAGTACCTTTTGCCTTGGAACAGGACTATATAATTTCATTTTTTTTAACTTTGCAAAGCCTTCTGGATTTTTTTTCCAGGCTGAAATGGTTACATTTATACTAAATACATGCAAGCAGGTGATTTGCCACGAGGTTTCTTTGTGAAGAAATTTAAAAGTATGGTCACATGACTTGCTTAATTTTTTTCTTTTTTCTTTTCTAAGGACAAAACCTCACTTTAGTGTGTAATTAAAAAACACAGCTGGCATCAACGGACCTCACATATCACTGCCTATAATATCAGCTGGCATGCATTCAGTTGATTTTATCACATGACTAGGTAAAAAGGAACCTCAGTAAGTTTACAGAAGAGTAAAATTAGTTGGTATGTATTTCAGACATAAAATATGACTTTTAAAATGCTGTTACTGTGGCCAGCTCTTCTTTATCCTCCCAAAGAATGATTCTTTATACAGCAATTTCAAGGCTTCGTTCTTCAGCCATGGAACTATTTGGAGTTTTGCCTGCACAATGTCGTGAGAGGAACTTGTTCTGTGAGTTGACACATAGGACCTTCCCAGCTGTCCCCAAGGACTAAAGCCCTCAGGGCTGAACACAACAGTCTCTACAGTTAGTGAATGTGACAGTCCCACCTCTGTGACCAGGTCCAGTGTGACACACAGTGGGTCGTGGTCTTTGTGGTTTCAACCTCCAACTCCAGTTGTTAAATTCAGAGTATCCGCCTTTTGACAATGTATTGAATGTTGTTCTTACCCCACAGTAAATTTATGCCACAAACATATTTATAAAAATATGGATTTAAAAAATATTTTTAGTCATTTTGTTTCTCGCTACGGCTGGAGGTGTTACTAACAAGACGATGAACAGGAATCAGTTACGTGTTCTACAACTGACATACATAGCGGTCTCTTTGCATGCTTATTATAACTCGAGGCAAAATAATGATTTATTATTACATACCAGGTGTGCAAGATCCAGTTAAAACAGCAACATATCAACAGATGACTGAAAATAAATTGTCTTCCACATTTTCCATTAAATCTGTAAATGCCTTTAAATGCAAGAAATTCAGATTACCAAAACTGTGTTATATACATATCAAGAAATATATACAATCTTCCATAGATATTTATTCATTGGCAAATTCCCAGACCTGCGCAGTTCTTTAAAAATGCAATTGGGAAATAAAAGTAATCATTTTTATCTAAATGTGTTCTTAAAGGAAGAAGTGGAGAGACAGAAGTGCATTTCTGACCCTGAGAATGAGCCAGGCAGAATTATATTATTCGGTCAATAATTTGCTGTGAAAACCTGATCTCACTGAAGTCAACAGTAATAGGACTAAATCTTTAATTTTAATTCTTCCTTGAGAGTGAAATTTTCTCTTGCGTGGAGAGACAGGATAAGGCTAATGCATCGCTTTAGTCTTGTTTAGACTTTACCGCACCTCCCCTTCCCTCTTTACTGAAACAGAAATTACAAGTGGTCTTCACCCATCTATGTCAGGGTGAGCTTTGTTCTAATCAGAGTTCTATTGTAAGAACAATTCTAGAGTACATTTATTTCTTTTAACAAACAGAAAATACAACACTTTTTAATCAAGATAACATTAAATGCTTGAAAACACTACAACATTTCTGGAAATGCACTTTGTCCCTGAGGCCCTAGTTTTGCCTTCACTAGTTACCTTGTGCAGAAAACAGAGTCCACCTGACTTTCTTCCTCCTTTTCTTAAAGTGCCTATATCTGATATGCTGGTATAAATACTTTTATATAACAGAAATAATAATGTCCTCAAAGATGCATAAATCTGTACAGAGCTGATATGTTCTTCCTGACTATACTTTCAAGTCATGTTATAACCATATCACCTATCTTGATGGTTGGTTACATTTTAAATTGCATTAATAATTTTTTCTCCAACTGTAAATTGAGGGAAAATGGATTGTGAATTATAGTAAGAGAAGGGAGAAAATTAATTAAAGGCTTTTGATGTGGGCAGATGGATACATTACTATATGGAAAAATAAAATATTGCTACATTAAGGCGTTTCACCATGCAAGAGCTGCATTTAGTCATCAAATTAATATAAATTATATATATTTGATTGATTTCCAGGCAAATTTAAATTTTACTTGTTTGATTTCCAGGTCAACTCAAATGCAATGCTTCGTAGTAATACATGATATAAAAACTTGCTTTGACAGGCATGAGTTATTGTCTGTACATCAGGACTCAATAAGTAGCAGTACCTGGCACACTAAATAGCTCCACTGGCTTTGCAGACACCATGCCGTGCAGGATCCCATTCAGGAAATGTTGCGGTTGTAGAATCCACACCTAATAATTTAGCACCAATCCAAAAATTTTCCATAACTTGTAAGGAAGTGTCCAATTTTGGAACACCTCTTTCTTTGAATAATGTGTTACTGTGTCCAGGTACTACATTCAGCTCTGAGGTCCCCAGCATAAGATGTGGACCTGCTCAAGAGGGTCCAGAAGAGGGCCACAAAGATGATCAGAGAGCTGGAGTACCTCTCCTATGAAGACAGGCTGAGAGAGTTTGGATTGTTCAGCCTGGAAAAGAGAAGGCTCTGGGGAGACCTTATAGCAGCTATTCAGAGCTTAAAGGGGGCCTGCAGGAAAGATGGGAAGGGACTCTTTGTCAGGGAGTGTAGTGATAGGACAAGGGGTAACGGTTTTAAACTGAAAGAGGGGAGATTTAGGTTAGATATGAGGAAGAAATTCTTTACTGTGAGGGTGGCGAGACACTGGCCCAGGTTGCCCAGGGAAGTTGTGGATGCCCTGTTCCTGGAAGTGTTCAAGGCCAGGTTGGATGGGGCTTTGAGCAACCTGGTCTAGTGGGAGGTGTCCCTGCCCATGGCAGGGGGTTGGAACTAGATGATCTTTAAGGTCCCTTCCAACCCAAACCATTCTATGATTCTATGTTTCTATTCTATTACACGTGTGAGCTTCATTTAGGACAGTTGAGGAGATACCAGCACAAGGATTCTTAAAAGTGATCTTTGATTTTTAAAGTGCAGAGATAATCTGTAAAATGACTTCATAGATGTTTCAAATCTTCTCACAAGTATGCAGAATGATAGCTGCTCACTTTGCTGGCCAAGCAAGTGGTTCCCATGTTTATGTTTGTTTTATCGAGCTAAAACAGTAATGGGAATATGATCTAAATTCTGGGCTCTTTCTGACTCATGTCAGCAAGTGATAAACCAAGGTCAACCAATTTATTTCTAATACCAGTTAATCTACAAGTAAGACAACACATTTTGACTTTCAAGTCACAATTTTGAGTACTCATAGAAGTCAGAAAAAGCAGGATGGTCAATGAAGTGATCTTAATGTCCTTTCCTGCAAGTTTCCCAGACTGTCGAAACTCTTTATTCACTCTGGGGGAAGTTTCACATGTAGACGTACATGTGTATTAATTCTGTGTTCAGTACCTTGGTGTGGAAGTCATGAAGAAAAACAATACATATCATAACTGTGTCAGGCTTACAAAATTATGTTCTAAGTAGAACCTACGTATTAATGATTGCTATTTTTAGCTACAATATTTTTATTATCTACCACCAGGTTAAATTTGCCCCATCTCTTTCTTAGCCCTATTCACAAAGTTTTCAGCTTTCATCAGGCTACTGCTCTATGAGTCTTAAGGTATTGAACTTCAGAGATTATCAGAACATGAAAGAAGCTAGAAGAATTGTCACATTTGTTACTGTGCTAAATTTTACATAGACTTTTGGCAAGCAAATAAAACATTTAAAATACTGTGTTTCTTTGATTTTTTTTCTATAAGTATAGCAACATAAGGGTGATGTTTAATACATCTGTATGGCTTCAGGAACAGTATATTTGCTGTACAAATTAACATTATCACAGAAATATTTTTTTATCATAGCTGGGTAAGGAAACCCAAAATGGAATGTAATAGCAACCTAAATTCCTCCTTTTCCTATTTCAATACCTGACATGGGTTTACCAGAGGCCTACCTCCTCTCCCCTGAACAACGCTACTTAGAGTAATGTGCATTTCAGGTCTAATGACAAAATAACTTAATTGACTGTGTGTTTGCACACAGATCCCTAATCTGGTTTAGAGACAATACAAACCACACTATTTGTGCACATTACTATGATGCTGTGGGGTGTAACCCAGATTGTAAACTGCTCTGTACGGTCACTGTTATAATGTGTTACCTGAAAAAGAACTCCAGTTTGAATTTGAGCTGAGTTTGAAAAGAAAATGGAAAATCATCCTATTACTTTATGAACTGCGCAAATATGAACTGTAGGTACACTAATTATGGGATTGAGAACACCTGTCTTTGCCTGAAATGTGTCTATATGAACCACCTGACCTCTGTTACAGTCAATGAAGATACAGTCAGTGAGTTCTGTTGATCAGTTCCCCTGACCAATAAAGATGCCTGTTTCAAGATAAAATTAATCATATCCTAGAACTCCATGGACTACAGTGGGAATTTAGAAAATAAATCATGTGCAAACACCTACACCGGAGTCATCCCAAATTAGGCAAGATAAATCCCTGTCTAGCTATCCAAAGTGAGGTGTTTGAACGAGTAATCAAAGCTCCTTCTACAGTAAGGAAAGGAGATCAGCACTTCCACAAAGCAATTCATCTCATCCTTGGGTTTGTGTTTATCATCATAGATGGAAAGAAACATATCTCCACTATAGGGAACCTTGAAGGTTAGCTTAGATTAGACACCAACAGTGGATTTTGTTCAAGATTAGACGTAGACAAGTGAGGCAAGTATCTCAGCTACCATCATCATCAAAAGGGCTTCGTCTTTCAGTCTAGCGCCATTTGAGATGATCTAGGATATCTTGCCTGGTGTCCAATTGCCACTCCAGACAATCACAGGTCATATGCCATGATTTCCAGCCTGCCGCAAATGTGTAAGGCATGCCAAAGTGCATCAAATGACATTGGATGTATACATTTAGGTAAATAAATGGAGCACAATGAAAATTCAATCCTCTCTAAAAGAAGAATATTGTGTAAGGTAAATGTGTAAGAAATGAACCATTTGTATTATATTATCTACCATAAAATCAACCACAAAAGATGAACAGAGTAAATACACTGTATTCCCAATCTCAGTGTATGTAAGCATGGAAAACCTGTGAGGAAAGGCTCTAATGTCAGTCTTTGCTTTTACACAAATATTCTTCTCTCCAATTTACAAGTTTGATTCAAAGATACTACTACTGCCACCAGTACATGCACAGAAATGTGATGTTTGTCTTATGTGTGGAAAACAGAGTATCTGCTTCACCGTCTCTGTTCAGATACAGGAGGGAGGAAAATATCACTCTGCAGCCTTGATGAGCTGCTGTGCCTATAGGCAAGTACCTTCACTACATCTTCTAAGAAATGAATCCTGATTTTGTATAAAGAATGCAAAACTCCCACTGAAGTAAAAAAATGCCTTATTCATATGTCTGGGAGCAGAATTCAGCTCTCTGAACTAAAACAGCTTGCACTGCCCTGTTGCTTTAATTCTGAAATGTATTTTCAATTGATATCTTGTATAAATCATGAATTGAGAGCAATGTGCTTTATCAAGAAGACAGTATTCCAGTCACAAAGTGCCATCCAAATGGAAAGCCCCCTAAAGTAAGCGAGAAAGAAACATTACAACTATATTCTCTGATTTCTTCATAACAAACTCTTGCATTGACTATTACACATTCACAAGGTATCAGTTTTCATTTGGTCGTTGTTGTTTAAAGCAGGAGAAGGCTTGCTCTTCTGACCATCTGTTCCTCCTTTGGATGTCTCCTGGAAGAAAAGTCTTGGCATCCACAGTGACATTAAAATTCGTTTGTATTCATTCCGAAAATTCTGGTTAAGAAGTCCATATATTATTGCATTAAGGCAGCTGTTGAAATAGGCCATGAAGTAGCTTATAATGAATAACCATTCAGGAACTTTTGGTGCCATTTCCATAGGATCGATGGCTACAGCCAGTCCAATGAAGTTTAGAGGTGCCCAGCAAAAGGCAAAAATCACAAAAACCACAAACATGGTAAGAAAGTTTCTGAAGTCACTTGGTTTTAGTCTTGGCTTTGTTTCTGACTTGACTCGTCTTCTGACTTGAAGCACTAAAACCCAAATTCGAAGGTAGCAGAAGCTCACAATGGTGATAGGGACGATGAAGTGAATTACCACAACAGCTATCGTGTAGTAGGAGCTCGCAGTCTGAACAAATGTGCATGAATAGATGCGTGGATCATACTTTAAAGAGCCAACAAAAAAATTTGGCACGGTTGCAATTACTGTTAATACCCAGACTAAGGAGACGTACAGCATCGTGTTCCAGCAGCTGTACACTTTGTCGTAGGCAAAACTATGACATATATAGCAATACCGATTTATTGCAATTGCAGTGATGTTGAAAATAGAGCCTATTACACTCAGCCCCATCACAAAGCCGCTCACTTTACAGTGCATTTCACCCAACGTCCATCCATTGTGGAAAATAGCTAAAAGCACCAGTGGGTATGGATACAAGGCCACCACCAGATCAGCGAAAGCAAGGCTCACCACAAATGCATTCCCTGGGGAAAAAGAAAAATATATAGACATAAGTCTGAAAGCGAGCATAGTTGTGAACAAGAAGAAAATATGATATATTATTTTGGATATCTGTAATATTGAATTATTGATGATGTCAGCAAGCATCAGGTATATAAAAATATGACCAATAGGTCTGTATGGGAAATAATTTTACAATTCAGCTTAGAACACCATGGAAATATCTGCAGCAACACGATGTTTCAAATCTGCTGGTGACTGAATGATACCCTCCTTTCTATTTTAATCTTTATTAAACACAACCATCAGCGAGCCATTACATAAACATGTGTTGAGTTTACTCAGTCTAGCTAACTCCACAGCTGGATCAGATAAGGTGAAAAAGAAAAAAAGTCTAAATTGTGCCAGGTAGGCAAGCTGTTATGCCATTCCAACGCATCACTGGAGTACTAACAGGCTTGACAGGTATCAAGGGGAAGGACATGGAAAGACTAGGTCTATAGGGATTAGAAGGATGTGGTGTTTTATGTATATCCTAAAATGCCACACAATAGTCTATAGTATAGATATTTATTGCATGAATGGCCTACCCATACTGCAGTTATTTTCCCATGGGATTGACTAAGGAAGAGAGAATTGCCTTCACCATCCTCTGTAGAAAGGCATAGTTAATTATACACATGAAAAATGCAGGAATGCAAGAGAAAGTATTCAAATTCGTGGAAGGAGCCTTTAGATCCTTTTCTGCTGCTGACGTTTAAAGAAATTTTAGTGATATGGTTGAGACTTATCTTCTCTCTTTAAACAGTGTCCTTTTCATCAGTTTCAAATTTCTGGACATTGCATCTAAGGATATTTTAATGAAATAGTGAGATAGCAAACTATAGTCTTGAAAAATGAAATGCAAAATCATTCTTTAGGAACTTCCCATGAGACAGAAAATAGAGGTACTAACTTTAGATTCTTGGCATTTAGGTAGCATAAAACACATTTCTGGTTTGCATACTCACTTTTTTGCTTATTGTCCTTCACAGTGTGAACAGATGTGCAAAAGACCCAAGTAGCTTTTAAAATTGTGTGGGGAACACAATTATTTTTTGGAAAGAGCAGTTAGATGCTCAGTTCTACAAATTCTGAGCTTTCTGGTCCCCATCAAGAAAAGTAGTTCTCCATTTAATTTTAAGTACAGAAATAATGCTGTGGATAAGGACGTCATGAGCTGGAAGCCATAAAACCAAGAACCATGTAGGACTGAACTCCTCAAAAAAATGGCAGAATTTCACCTGTATACAGTTCCAGCTGCAATGAATAAGGAGAGTTAGCAATGAACTAGTCAAAAACATAATACACCACTTTACAACAGAAAAGAAAAATGGTGCAATATCTATAAAGGCCTCAAGCGATTTGTCACTTTTATGGCTGTTTACAGGGTCGAGTGTTCGCACTGTGCACTGCAAAGTAAGGTCCAATGTTTTTTTCTTTCTCTGTGGCTGACGGTGGAATGAAGTTTAGTATTATATTACTGCAATGAATAATCTACAAAAGTAGAGAGACTTTTCTTATTCATAAAAAATAAATAATCAACATTTTAAGAAATCAGAGCTTTTAGATGTCTTTTAAGTGCTTGGAGAAAGTAAATGCTCCTTGATACACCTCAGACACAGCATTTGGAGTGGCTATAATTACATTGTAATACAACCAAAGAGGTAACTTTTTGCTGTCTGTAACAAAACAGAAACCACAGAATGCTCATCTACTTGGAATTATGATAACTATTTCCACAATTTACCTGATGGACTTTATTCCTAGATTTCAGTTACATCAGACAGAAGATTCTATTAATTCATAAGAAACACATTTCCACACTGGAATGGAAAGACCCTTTAATTACAAGCAGTATCTACTAAAAGCCAAATATGTAGCCAGGGACCCAAAAAGATACACATCTGTGCTGTTTTAAACATTGATAATTGGGTGCACAAAAAAGAAAAGAAGTTCCAGTACTGACTTTGGGTGCAACAGAACTAGATCAGTATTTCATGAAGCATTCTTGCATATTGGTTTTGTTGCCACAAATAACAGGAAAAAGGGAACATTCAGACCCTCTTGTAAACTGGATAGAACTTGATATTGCAGGAATTTAACCACAGAAAAAACTTTTTGGAAAGGTCAGGACTTTTAAGGGCTAAGCATCTGCCTTCTGAAAAGACAATTGACTTCTAATATCTCTGCTAAAACCAGAAGCAATTGCAATCACCAATCATTTTTTAAAGGTTTTGCTTCTTCTTTGGTTTCAAACTGGCTAAAATGATTAATTATATATGATGGGATTTTATTTTTATTGGATGGTGTTTTGGTTGTTCCACATTTGTTTAACAAGTTGTTATACATTGCATACAGACCCTTTTAGCTCTGCTTGCTCCTGGCTGCAGTCGTGTTCATCCTTGTGTACTCCTCTGCATCCATTACTCTTTTCTTTAGCGTACAAAACCCTAGCTTCAAGACGGGAAAATTGTTTCTATGCAGCCTATTGTGCAGACTGTTGCATTTTTCTCTGCCCCCTCCTCTCCTACTGTTGAACTTGGGTTGCTGTGTAGCAACGAATGTAAGGAGTAGGGACAGGCAAGGCAGAAAATGAATGAATATGACTATAATGTTCTGGCAGATTTTTTTAAATACCAAGGATTGATGACTCAGGATAGTTATTCTTTCTTCTATTTCCATATCCTAACCTTACAGGAAAACTCAGAGTTACTCTTGCAGACTTCTTACTTCATTATGTCTTCAGTTGGAATGTAAGTGGGAAAGCTCTTTGTTTGGGCTTAAGGCTTAAAAACCCCTCTAATAACCAGTACTGTTTATAATTAAATAGCCCTTTATGCTGGCTGAGAATGATAAGAACTAGAGTTTTTCTGTGATATCACTCTGACAGCTACCAGTAGGTATTTAACTGTACTAAAAGAAAAGGAGCAAGATCTTAACTTTAATGAAGTAAATGAGAGTCCTATCATTCTATAAAATGAAGCCAATCGCTCCTCTGCAGAGTTCACAGTAATAGACAGTCTCCAGAAGAAGTTAGACTGACAGACTGTCTGTCATACACACGAGGCATTTCTCTAGTGCTAGCTCACTCTTCAGCCCCCTTTTTTGTTCCTCTGCCAGACGCCTGCAGCCCCTATACTCAAACTTAAAAAAGAGAGTTCTGGAAGGCTTCTAATAGACCGAATCTGTGCTCAGTTTCTAGACAGCCTTATAGTCAAAGACACAAGGTATCACTTCAGTTACTTTTCAGTTACTTTTATATAAACACTAAGCATACAAAATGCTTTTTTGCTCTAATTTTTAAAATGTTCACAAAATACACGGGGTGAGTCTAATCTTGTAGTTCTTTCCTGTAAGGCATTAAAGGGAAAAAAAGTTGTACAGCCTCAATCATAATTCCAAATTTCTGCAAGTGATATGCTGCTTGCATGCAAAATCCTTCCTTAGCTGTGACATGACCTTTCTCTAATAAAGGTAACTTTGATCCTGATACTAAGCTTGGTATGGAAGTTGCTGGTGGCTTATAATTTTTGTTTCTGACTACCAGCAATTTGTGGAAACAAAATATTTTTTTTATAATTTTAATCTCAATATTATTGCCTTAATTATATTATGTTATATTGCTGTAAATTATCTGCCTTTTAGGCCTCAGTAATGACTGCTAGCATTTATGGGAAAATTGCCATAGACTTAAAGGAGGCATTAATCAGATATAAGAAAATAAAGACCTCCATTAACAAGAATGTAAAATACTGAAAGCATTTGGTCCATATAATAAGAGCAACAGCAATGACAAAAATTAAGCACTTGAATTATATTTGGATGTAAAAGAAAAAAAATCAAAGCTTAAACCCCTTTCATAGTTCCCACAACTTTTAGAAGAGCAGATCTTATCTTCAGACAAAAAGAAATAGCAGTGCATGAACCCCAAGGCATCTTAGCCAGGATTCATTATATCAAGTGCCTTATTGGATCTATTGTTTGAGTCTAGACCAACATGGAGATTGAAGAGGCATACATAGCAGCTTGAAGAAAGCAATCAGTCCTTCAGTCAAGAAGACTGGCCCTCTTTAATCTCCCCTTGTCTATAATTAGTAATAGAAATTATGCAGCTCTGATGAAGTATTATCTTGAACTTTATTGTGCAACGTCACCTTTTGAGAACCAGGCTTAAATATAATTTCCAGGCTTCAGACCCTACTGAATCCTCATTAAAGTGAGTCTCAGGGTCTGGACCAGATGAAACAGCAGCGTACTCAACTAAGAGCAAATTGGTATAAAATTGACTTCACGTGTCTGTCTCCACTCCTGGTTGTATAAGAATAGCTCTGAGACTGGAACTAAGGACCGATCTGCTCAGCCAAACAAACCATTTAAGCAGCAGATTATTCTAAGCGTCAGCCTGAGTGCAAACCTGAGCATGGCACGTGTGGTTTGCCAGCTCAGAGTTCAGGATTTTGGCAAAACAGATGATTACTGTGATGGAGCCGTGTAGCCGGTCCCACTCCTGGAGCTTCTTCATTATATGTATGTCCGTGTACACATGGATAGTCACTATTTCTTCAGCTGATTATCTTTCCCAAAATTTCAGTTAGTTTTTGGCATACTTTATGAAAGAATTACATAAGATAGAAGGTTATGCTTTCAGAGCCAGGACTTCTTATAAACTTCTTTTAAATGGAATCCCTGGTTACTGCTGGTTCTTGATGCTGCCAGTGACACCCACCTTTCCCGACCCATCATGTTTTCCACTGCGCTCCAGTTCATTTCAGGCTTGGTTCTTCTTACGGTTTGCCCTTTAATGTGGAAAGAAAAACATGACCCTGGAGGGACTGAAGAACTGGCACCAGGTAGGCAGGCAAAATTAAGGACTGGGTAGGTTTTTGTTTCCCTTTCCAGAATGGCTCAGCGTATTTGGCTCAAATAGCATGCAAGGAGACGTTAGCTGCTCCTGGAGAAAGGTCGATGCTTCGTACTTCCTCACTACTAATTTTTGTCTCTAGTTTTGGCTTCTTTGATTAGTAATTTTTTAGAGTATTTAAGCTGCTGTAGTTCTTGATTTTTTGTTTAAATAGGTCACTTGTAAATCTGTTTAAAATCACCTGTGTCAACTGTTTTTTTTTCTCACAATCCACCAGAAAAAATAAAACGTGCTGGCCTAATTCATACATAACTCCATTCATGCCAGCAGGAATGAAGCCACCAGAAGTGGACAACCAGCAGCACGTGGAGTAGAGAATTAAGTCTTTCACACACTGACATTTGAATTCCCTGTGACACTACAGGCCGATACCTAGGGTAATCTTTGATTTACCAAGACATATTAATTTACTATAATGTTCAACGGTGTGCTACTAACAGAAGGTTTAAAATAATGCTCAAAACAAGTGCCAGAAGGGTTTTTGTTTTCTTTGAATATGACAGTTTAAGAGTGGTAATACGCTGCTTTGTAGTTATGTTTCGTGATTTCAGATATTAGTGGGATATACTGCAGACATCGATGTAATGGAAAAGGACAGGCTGAGAAAAAATATATTTTCACTAGAACTGCAGTATTTTCAAGACTATAGCAAAAAAATATAACATAGACAATAAGTCAAGGCTGGTCTTTGATCTGTGGAACATTGAGATTATTTCTGTTTAGAAAACATAAGTTCTACGAAACTCTTTAAAATATTTGGTGAGTATAATTATCCTGTAATATGTATAAGGAAAATTCTCTACCATCACTGGGAGAGCAGAAGGGGAATATTTACTTAAAGGCTTTTTTCAGAAGAAATCCAGGCCTAGACACCCTGAAAGTTAGACACCTGTGTTTTCACAGAAAATTCTGGAATCCAAATCTAAATAGGGTTCAAACCTTAGTCATCAACTTTCTGGATGAAAGCACTACTCTATTATGTAGAAGATGAGAAGAGCAACTGTTCATTTTAAGATGAAATAATACAAACACCCCACCGTGGGAAAATTAGTTTGGTGGAGAACGCTCTGTACGCACATTTTTCAAGTTGTGCTGCAATGCGTAGAATGCAGAATTCACAGGAACAGGAGCTCAGCATGTAAAAAGGAGTTTGAGATTGTGGCTTAGTGACTTGCAGACTGCTGGGCTGGGACAGACTTGTGTTCGTGGCCTGCAAATGTGAGTTGGTGCTGGATGCTACATTTGCAGGAGCTGAATTTTGGGCTCGTAAACTATAGCTCTCAAGTGTCAATACAGTCTTGATGAAAAGAGGCACCTGGGTTGCATTGCTATTAATATTTTTTTGAGATCATGATTTTGGCATGCTTGGCAGCCAGGTATGAATAAAACCCGGTGAGCAAAGCCTCCGTTTTTCCCGTGTGCTCAGGCTCCTTCTCCTTTTTGTTAAATATGGGAGCACCGTTGCTGAGAGTTTGCTGCCATGAGTGTCATAATAGACTGCAGGTGCACAAAAATATTTCTAGTGCTGTGCTGTTAACAACTTAGTAAAGGTTTGAGATTTGTAACCCCTAGGTGTAGAATTTTGTTCGCCCGTGGCTTGCTCTGGTGCGAGTAGGGACAGTGGTGACTCTCTATTGCCACCTAGTGCACCAGCCACCACAGAGACAGTGCGTCGCACCGTCTGGCAGGGCAGAAGGCAAAAGCAAGCAGTTGGTTCTTCCATAGCGAAAGTCTGATCGCTAATCAGATAGTACGCTTATAGGGTGATATATACTTTCCTGGGCTTCTGAGATTGCAGGAACATTCTTGGTATTGGGTGTTTTCAGAGAGAAAAGGGGAAGCAGAAGAAGCAAGACAGGCTCTTCTAGAGAATTCACTATTGCCTGGTGGTTAGGACACTTCCATGATGGAAGAGCTTTTCTTTGAAAAGGGGCTTGAGCCTATGTCTCCCATAGTCCCCAGAGAGTGCCCTACTCACCAGCCCTGCTGCTCTTCTGGGGTTAGCCTGCTTGTCTCTTTCTAGGTTATATTCAAGAATTTCACCCTAGAACCAGAACACACAGGTTATCACTTATATTGTAGAGTGCTCTTCATCAGTATGTTTCAAAGTGGGAAAAAAAAAAAAAATCCTTCTCATGATTTAACCGGTGGGAAACTGAGATAGACAGGTGCAGGGACTCTTCCAAAACACAGGTTAGGAAGAACACTCTAGGTTCATGAGCTCTTTTCTGTTAGATAATACCACCTCTATTAGGCACATTGGAAAAAAATGACAGTGCCTGTCCAGCTCAATGCTCCAAAATGGCACTGTAGTGGCACGCTGGTACTGATGGAAGGAGCCAACAGAGGAGCTCAAGCTACTAAGCAAAGCTAGTCAAATTCAAAGCAAACAAAAGGAGATGGTTGCTGCGATAGGTAGTAAACCTGTGGAACTCCTTAACGGATCTTGTAGGTGCAAAAATTTTACCTGTATTCAAGGGAAGGCTGGAAAAGTCTTGAAAGAGACATCAGTTGAAGGTTACTATACAGACACAACATACCAGGTTCAGGAAATCCTCTGAGCTGGAAGGAATCACAAGTTGAGAGAATATAGAAGTATCATATAGGGTTGCTCTGTTCTCTTTTTTTTTTTTTTCCTGAGTGCTTACATCTACAATTAAAGACAGACTATGAGATATATGAGACTGTCAGTCTGTACCAATGCAACTGCTTTTATGATGAGGACAGTAGGTTTCAGTGACACCATTCAGAAGCACAGCTCCTTCTCAGGCTCCCCTGTTGTAGTGGAGCGGTATGGCATTCTCATCACAGTCCTTGCCAGCCACTCCTCTACACAACCAGCCCAGTTTTGTTGGCAGAATATTTGAAGGGGCAATAACCTTGTTTTGTATGTCTACGCACCTGCAACTGAGCTGCATTTTGCAGCAGGCTCCTTTATAGCAAAGCCCTCACACTGAAGTCAGGAACTTGCCTTCAGGGTGGTCGAGGACGGTGAGAGGCCCCTGTTATTGCTGAGAAAATGTCTCTGTCTGGGGTACTGTTGCTTGTCATGCAGGGAATGAAGGCAAGAGATTTACTGTGAGTGCTCACCACCATAGGCACCACTGACAGCCCCGCTTCAAAACCTCCAGTTGCTGAGCACAGCCACTGACTAACAACAAAAACAGGCTGTTTTTTCATTAATCCATGAAAGAAGTTGTTTCCTGTATCTGTCAGTACATATCAGCTTAATTTTCTTCACTTGAAGTAATCACAGCTGTTGATTGCTTCAACCAATGAAGAATAGGAAACCTACAGGAACAACCGCAAGTATGAAAACTCATTTACTGCTGACAAAGGGGCTAATATGAAAAGCTGTAAAACACAACAGGTGCAATCTAGTCAGATCCTATAAATAGCTAGGCAACCTATTACTGTTAATAACATTTTTTTTCAGTCTCCCAACACTGTATTGCATTTCATAGGAAAAAAAAGTGAAATATGTAGCATTTTGTAGGATGTTATTTTGTTAAAAAGAAAAAAAAAGAAAAACTGAAACTTGGTTCAGATCAACTATAAAAGACTAGAATGTGGAAGCAAACAAAGTAAGGACATTCCACTGCTAAAAACTCTGGACAAAATTTAATTTTGTCCTGGGAGATATTAATTCATACTGTGTGAAAGGCTAGCTCATCTTCTATTACCTTCACTATTACCTTCTATTACCTTCGTCTTTAATACTGTCTTTAGCCTGAATTTGTGTCAAAGGAAATTATGTTGGATTGTTTTTTTTCTCTCTTACAGGAACAAAACATCATTCAGGTTCTTAGAATAACTTATCTTCCAACTTGTTTTAGAAAGGAGGACAGGAAATTAAAGAATGAAAATAATTTTGTGCAAACAAAACCCATATTTTGTTTTGTTAAGCTGGTTGTTTTGTGGGTGTTTTTTTTTTAATATTCACTAGCAGATTAGTTGAATTAAAAACTAAAAAAAACTAAACAAAAACTAAACAGACAAACCCCAGAACATAAAATAATTCTATTTTTAAATATAAGGCTCAAGATATTACAGAACATATTAAAAATATCCAGCAGATGTATCAAGTGAATAAAATTGGGACTCTTTCAGACTATGGGACATGCTCAGCACCAGTTAGCCAAGGGATTTGGTTACCTATGATAAGTTGTCTCTTGGAGCTTTGCCTTGTAGACCTGTTTAAACAGAACAGAGCATTTTCACGAGTACAAGTGTTGGGTTCTCCTCTTACGGAAACGAAGACATGCAAGTGGTAGTTTCCACAGTGATTTACTCAACTGCTCTGTGGGTCTCCAGATGAAGGACTCGCAGCACGTGACAGCTGCACAACCAGAAAAAAGTACACGCAAAGCATGTACATGCAAACTAGTTACAGCTGCAAAAAGAAATCAAATCTAACCCCATAATTGCTGCTATGTACTTTTAGGGATTCCTATGCTCAACTAGCAGACACAGCGGGGGATCCTAAGACAGTCTGGGAATTCTATAAAATGGGATCTGATACACTGCAGTAAATACAGTATATGTGAACACCTAATATGGGGAACACTTAGGTTGACAAATTGCCAATGCTTCTAACGCTCTCTGGAGTCCCTTCATTATGATCTTCTTTTCCCTTCTCTTGTTTCCTATTTTGCCAAGGAAGAAAATAGATGATACTTGATGAAAATGGCTGTTATAAGCTTTCAGTGAGGAAAAGTCTTACCCTTTGTGTTCTGAGCTTTTGGAAGGCCTCATCACTGTACGTGCATAGGAACATGAATGTCTTCAGAAGCTGCTGTCAATCTGTGCCATCTGCTTCTTTTGGAAACAAGGTCTTAAAGCAAAGTACACTGACATGACTCATCTTATAATGACGCTTATAGGTTTGTAAACAGCATGTAAACAGATGAGTAAATAAAATGCTTTTACAGAAAGTGATTGTGTACTCTCTTCTAAAGTGTTGGCTGGTTTGTGTTTCAACTCAATACAAAGCGTATAATGATCATTTCCTGAATTAAGGTCTTTTCCAAGAGATCATTTCCTGAATTAAGGTCTTTTCCGAGAGCCAGTAAAAGCCTTGCAAAATGACTAGACAAAAACTCTGTTCAGGCTGGGCCTGTGAATCATGATATTGGTGAGACAGTTAAATGAAGGGTGATAGACATAGGCATGTAACCACAGAATCAATTCTGTTGGAATGGATCTCTGGAGATCATCTAGTCCAATCCTCCTGTTCAAAGAGGGGTCAAATACAGCAGGTTGTTCAGGGCCATGTCTAGTCAGGTTTTGTCTATCTCCAACCATGGAGACTCAACAACCTTTCTGGGTGACCTGTTCTAGTAAGGAATGGATATTTACTGTTTTCACCAGGGAATAGGGGGAAGATGCTGTTGATTCTGCACCAGACGAAGTCTCTACTCGATTTATTAAGTAGCAAAGGGCAGCCAAGATCATACCTGCTGCTATGTAGGTAGAGAAAAAGCATGGTCATTAACAACAAGCTAGAGTTGCTTGGTCAGAAGTGCAGATTAGAGTAGGTGTGGCTTTGGTTTGATCACACTTCTGTCTTCAGAATCCTTGTGGCAGCAGAATCTGAACTGTCTCTGACTGGACATAATGATCTGAGCCAAACAGAGAATCTGGACCAACGAATGTTTGCAGACCTGGGGGGTGGGGGGTGGAGTGAGGTGGGGGTCACACAGAAAGAAGGGAGAGGCACCAGATCCCAGCAACAATATTTTTGGAAACCAATTCCCACTGGCTTTAGCAAGGCTAGAATTTCCCTCCTTATCTAGATATTCAAATACTAGGTTCAGCTTACCCAGGCTGCAGAATGCAGAATCCTTTTCCACATGCTACTTTGATGATCTCTGAGCACTATTAACTGCAACTAGCCATTCAGACTCATTCTCTGTGACGGTCCTAGCTGGAACCCAAGTGAGCGACCTGCTGACCTGTGGTCCAGAAACAGCAGTGAGTGACTTTGTGTGAAGTACCGAGTCACACCTATGGTGTTACTGGGCGAATACACCTGCAAACTGGGACAGACCAATGCCATTTTTATTAAATCAGGGTCAAATGGAAATCACTTTTANGTACCGAGTCACACCTATGGTGTTACTGGGTGAATACAACTGCAAACTGGGTCATTTTTATTAAAATCATTGTATATATATCACATGAGAATCTTGTGTTTGATGGTCATGTCTTTCACTATTTTGTTTGCTCTCCATAAGCAGACCAGATAATCTTGCTTCATATTTAACCAGGAAGTTGACCGTTTAGCAAGCTTTACAATCTTTATGATCCTAGCCTACCAAGTGTTTCATACGAGTGACTAAAGAGGATCACATTGTTTTGAGATTATCTAAGTAAAGGCATAACTACAGGATCTCAAATTAGTTATTTTTTGCTCAACTTCGAAGCAACAAATGTCCAGTGCTGAAATTAGACTCTGGATTCCTTAGTTAATGTTTCATACCTAGGACCATAATCATAGGCAAAATTAGACTGTTTTACGTTGCTTACCAGGAGATCATTTTTTCTAGGCAAATCACTATGGTTAAACCATCTTTTTACAAGTCCTGCTTCAGCATCTGATTAACATTTTACATATTTTTCTTTTAATGACTGCAAAAGAAAGCATAAAAAAAGAAAAGAAAATATTGCTTAACATCAAAACTGATTCAGAAAACAATCTGTTGTCCATGGGCTCTAACCTCACCTGTGAATCTAGTAACAAGTATTTTTGCCCTCACTTGAGAGGTTTCACAGGTAGACTTTGTGTCCTTGAGTATAACTGCTCTGTATTTCCACAGCTCAACAGTTACTTTCTACCACTGTATTTTATGCCAGTAAAATACCTGGAATATGCCAGTACACTACCTGACTTTTGGTAGGGGTCTCTTTGAATTTTAAGTTTTGTTTCTATCATGACCTCTAATGTAACAAGACAAAGGCATATAAGGATACCAGTTCCCTGTTAATCAAATAATTGTTGCATTATCTCAGTATTAGGCCTTTCCATTCAACAGAAAATTCTTTAAGTATAACATTTTCTGTCAGGTGACTGTGTTGATGTAATTAAAAGTGTGAGGTGTGCTGCTTTGTTTTCTTTTTTGGAAAATTATTGTTACATTTCAGTTAAGGGTTGAACCTACTGATGCAGAAGATTAATGAGAGTTTACCTCCCAGATGCTTTCAGTATCACTGTATACTGCAAATACAGAGCTCTGCCAACACCAGCTATTCTCCTCCTGTTATTTATCAAAGGGCTACCCCTTGTTTAACAGATAAAATGACATGCAACCAAAGGCACTAGTGCTACTGCAAACATATTTCCAGCTTCACTTTCTTTTCCTGTTTGGTCTTTTCCAAACTGGAGCAATAAAGGAATGGAAAAATAGTGGCAGTAAGCAATAAAAGACCACATTAAAGGCACAGGAAATTTACCACCTTTAAACATATATGCACTGGGAAGAAAAAAAAAAAAAAAAAAAAAA
>VUYV01000111.1:685449-718441 GCA_008711295.1 Anarhynchus alexandrinus | reverse complement strand
GAAAAAAAAAAAAAAAAAAAAAAAGCAAGCTTTTCAGAAATCAGGGATGTCAGAAGACAGGATGAATCAAAGCCTACCTAAGTGTAAGCCAGTTCTGTTAACAGAGGTCTGACAATTACATCAAATGAAAATCTTTCCACCAGTACTTAGGCTAAAATACAAGTTTTTTACAGCAAATTGTTGTGTCATGCTGGAGCTTTATAGAACTTCCAAATCGCAGACTCTTTTAGGTTGGAAGAGACCTCTTGAGATCATCTAGTCTAGCACGCCCTGTTCAAGCAGGGTCAGTGAGTGCAGATTGCCCAGGACTGTGTCCAGTTGGGTTTTCAGTACCTCCCCAGATGGAGACTCCACAACCTCTCTGGGCAACTTGTTCCAGTGTTTAACTGCCCTCACAGTGAAGTATTTTTCTTGTGTTCAGATGCAATTTCATGGGTTTTTATTTGTACCCATTGCCTCTTGTCCTCTCAGGGGGCACTACTTAGAGTCTGTCTGCCTTTTCTTTATTCCCTTCCACCAGGTATCTATACATACCATTAAGATCCTCCAGAGCTTTCTCTTCTGCGGGCTGAACTGTCACAACTCTCTCAGCCCACCCTCAAATGCAAGATGCTTAAAGCCCCTTATCACCTTAGTGGCCCTGTACTGGACTTCACTCCAGTAAGTCCGTATTTTTCTTGCATTGAGGAGCGCAGAACTAGACACAGCATTCCAGGTGTGGCCTTATCAGTGCTGAGGGGAAGCATCATCTTTTTCGGCTTGCCGGCAATGCTCTGGTGCAGCCCAGGAGGCTGTTAGCCTTCTTTGCTGCAAGGGTGCATTGCTGGCTCATGACCAGCTTGTTGTCCACCAGGATCCCCAGGTGCTGCTTTCCAGCTGGGTGTCCCCCAGCATACGTTGGTGCATGGACCTCCCCAGCTACAGGACTTCACACTTCCCTTTGTTGAGGGAAACTTCATGAAGTCATGAAACTTCATGTCAGCCCATTTCTCCAGCCTGTCCTGGTCACTTTGAATGGCAGCACGACCTTCTGGTGTATCAACCACTCCTCTCAGTTTTGTATTGTCTGTGAACTTGCGGAGGGTACACTCTGCCGCATCATCCAGGTCATAAATGAAGAAGTTAAACAGTATTGGTCCCAGTAATGACCTCTGAGGCACACCACTTGCCCTCCTACTGGACTTTGTGCCACCGGCCACAAGTCCCTGGTCCCAGTCATTCAGCCAGTTTTCAATCTACCTTATGTCCATTTATCTAATCCCTACTTTGTCAGCCAGTCTATGAGGATGTTATGGGAGACAGTGTCAAAAGGTTTACTAAAATCAAGGTAAACAACATTCAGTGCTCTCCCCTCATCCACCAAGCTAATCATGTCACTGTAAAGGCTCTCAGCTCGGTTAAGCATGATTTTCCATTTGTAAATCCATGCTGATTACTACCAATCACCTTCTTGTCTTTCATGTTTTTGGAAAAGGTTTCCAGGATTAGTTACTCCATCAAATATTCATTACCTTATTAATGAATCAGAAGTGGTACCTTCTTATAGCATCCTGCAATTTTATTGACTGCTTGTCTTCCAACCATTAATTAAGTCAAACTTTGCTTAGGTTATGATATAATTAATCTAAGAAGCAATAGCCGAGAATAAGACACTAATTGGAAACATGTCACATATTCTCATAGGCTGAGGCTACCCACAGGCTTGTAATTCTGTCTTGAAAATAAATTATACATGAAATTTCTGGAAGTGTTGTGGAAGGCATTTCAACTCTTCAAATAAGTTATTTTGGCCTCAGTGGTACCACCAGTGTTTGAGGGTAAAAGAAGGAATATGTAGCTGCACCTCTTAGAGTTTCCAAAGTACTTATCCCTCAGTCCTTGGCAGATGATATTTATTTACATTTCATGAATGAAGCACTGGGGATCTGGAAGAGCATAGAATTTTACTTAGGAGAGAATGCATGATCAGCTTTGGTGGAGCTTTGAATAGCATAGTTAGCTGGTTTAGTGTAGTTACCAGTTAGTTACCTGGTTAGTTACCTGGCTTAGTGTAGCTACCAGAGAAGTTACTGGTTTTATCTGGTAGTTTGCTACATTTTAATAGCATAGTTAGCTGATTCCTGTAGGAAAGCTTCGGGAAAGGTCATTTCTCTGCTTCTGAAGTATTCCTTGTGTAAAGCAATTCACATCTGCTTTTTGTGAATTTTAACCCTGTAGATAATGAAATTAAGCAATTCTGCACATACCTGTAAAGCAGGGGCCATTTCTGAACAGCTTGATGCCCAATAAGTTCCTTGGCTCGTGAGCACCTTGGGAAATTTGTTATTTTCATTTCATGCATATGTAGAAGTAACGGTGTGCTGACTCTTTCTGCATGTGTCCGCATTCAGAACACTGGGTAACACTCGCCATTCTCAGCAGCTCTTGGATACAGGAAGGATGCAGTCCTTAAGTCTGAACTCAGAATTGTTAACAGCCTCAATGAATGAGGCTAAAATACCCTCAGCAATGAGTGGCTTTGCTTCAGAGAAGTGCAGTAGCAGGTATTGTGTAGTTCACTGTATCAGAAGGGGTTTGCTGAGGTGTTTTTAAGAAAATAGTGGAATTAACTTTTACCTGAGAGGCTAAAAATGATGACCTTCTATTTTTAAAGGACAACATAGAAGAAAGTACAAAGGTGTATTAAAGCTGCATGTTGTCTTGAATTTGCAGACCAAAAGGTCTGACTGAGTGAAGATGGAAATTCCAGCTAAGATGTTATGTGAAACTTTTCCTCTGTAACAATCGAAAAATTGCACCCTGTGCATTCCAGCGAGTAACAGCTGATTTCAAACGAGTTGGCTGGAATGCTCAGTCTCTTGAATATAGATTCCCAAGAGTCTTAAGAACCATAAGTTGTAGTTCACAGAAAGGAGGGATGGGGTAGCTCCCAGTTGGCACCTAGCAACTACGCCACCTGCGTGTCTTCACTTGTCTTGAAGCAAAGCAGCATGTTTTAATATAACATCCTTTTACTTCTCAGTAGAAAAGCTGAACAGAGTTGTCTGCTTCTAGGAACATCTTTAAAAAGACTAAAATGCTGATGAACTTCACCACGGGCAGGATCTGCACAGCTTGAACAGATACTTTTTTAGAAAAAAAAAAGATATGCAGATAATATTAAGTAAGTAGATTATTTTTACTTGAATGAAAAGTAGGAAATAAAAATACCTAGATTGATTAGATGACACATATTTATAGGTGACAGTTATATGACATAAGGTTCCTTTCCCTATTTGAACACAAATGAAATGCTGTGCATACTGAGGTAATTGGAAAAATTGCCCTGGCTTTAGAATGAGAGGACATGGAGGATTTCGGGCAGGATTTAAGCAAATCTTAGAGACATGAGGATGCCATTTATAGGTCCCTGCCTTTTTTACAGTGATATATTTTACAATTTGATGCTAGCTCTGAACTTATAATTAGTTCAGATTATTATATTTACAAGGCTGATGTACTAAGCAGATATTTTTTTCTGTTAGTCAGACTGCTAGCTCCAGTGGCTGTATGTGATATTTTCTGACAACAATTGTTGCCCTCGTTGTGTAAATATGGCAATCTAAAACAACAGATGAACAGATGTTTTTCTATAGCAGAAAGATGACAGGGTTTGTGGAAGTGTAATGTAATATTACTATAATCTTCATATGGGCATTTAAACATTGAAAATGAGTCAAGTCCATAAAAAGCAGCTGAAAAAAATAGTAACTTTGTGAGAAGGGTTATGTTTTTTCTTCAGACATAATTTAAGTAGCATTTGTTAAACAGTGTAATAAAAGATCCCTATAATTAATAAATAATTAGAAAAGAATCCAGGCAATCAAGATCCTAGTCATTTGATGAATGTGTTTAGGATGTTGTTATCTGTTGTCATGTCAAGACGTGACTGTCCCATACACAGCTGAAATGTCAAGAAAATGTTGACTCTCTGATATAGCTCAGTCCTTATCAGCATTGAGACCAAAAGTAAACCAGAAAATTCCAAAGCAGCTACTGTTGTTAAGGAGGACAATGGAGTTGCACCCACAGTGATTTAGACATATCTCTGTTAGCTTTTGCTATCAGGAAATCTGTTAAATGCCCATATCAAGTGTGAGTTTAAAAACGAGAACAAATGCTCAGATTGATTCTTAGGAACATGAGAATTACCACAGCATTTCTTCGTTTCTGTGAAGGAAAAAAATGGTTTTGTTTTAGCAGCTCAGGATAACATAGCTGTTTTCATATGTATTCTTGGGAACAAGGCAATCTACCTGACAGTCTGTGTCAAGGTACCAAATATATGCTTGTAAAGGATAACTTAGAAGCTAAAATCTGGAGCATATCTGAAGATACTGGTACTCAGAATAGGTCTGAATTGGAGTAAGAGTAGAATTTACTCACAGAGACAGAGAACAGGTTATCACTGATTTAATGAGATGAACGTAGACTCCTATAACATCCTCAATAGAATGGTTCAAGTCATCTGGTGAATATATATCCAGGAAATTATAGGAGGATACAGGAAATTATTGGCCCATCAGTGTTACTTCGGTCCCTGGGAAAGTTATGGAATGAATCCTCCTGGGGGCTATCACAAGTCAAATGAAGCACATGATTGGGAAAAGCCTGCACGGATTTGCCAAGGGCAAATCGTGCTTGACAAACCTGATCACCTTCTACGACAAAGTAACCTGCTCAGTTGATGAGAAACGAGAGGTGGAGATTGTCTACTTGGATTTCTCCAAGGCTTTCAACATGGTTCCTCCTAGAGAAACTGACACGTTATGGTCTAGACAAGTGATCTGTGTGGTGGGTGGGGAACTGGCTGACAGGCCGCACCCAGAGGGTGGTGGTAAATAGCTCCTCTTCAAACTGGCAACCTGTCACAAGTGGGGTCCCCCAGGGATCGGTATTGGGCCCAATGCTGTTTAATATCTCCATAAGTGGTCTGTATGATGGGATCAAGTGTACCCTGATGAAGTTTGCTGATGATACCAAACTGAGTGGGGAAGTGGACACTTCANAATATATATCCAGGAAATTATAGGAGGATACAGGAAATTATTGGCCCATCAGTGTTACTTCGGTCCCTGGGAAAGTTATGGAATGAATCCTCCTGGGGGCTATCACAAGTCAAATGAAGCACATGATTGGGAAAAGCCTGCACGGATTTGCCAAGGGCAAATCGTGCTTGACAAACCTGATCACCTTCTACGACAAAGTAACCTGCTCAGTTGATGAGAAACGAGAGGTGGAGATTGTCTACTTGGATTTCTCCAAGGCTTTCAACATGGTTCCTCCTAGAGAAACTGACACGTTATGGTCTAGACAAGTGATCTGTGTGGTGGGTGGGGAACTGGCTGACAGGCCGCACCCAGAGGGTGGTGGTAAATAGCTCCTCTTCAAACTGGCAACCTGTCACAAGTGGGGTCCCCCAGGGATCGGTATTGGGCCCAATGCTGTTTAATATCTCCATAAGTGGTCTGTATGATGGGATCAAGTGTACCCTGATGAAGTTTGCTGATGATACCAAACTGAGTGGGGAAGTGGACACTTCAGAAGGGAGAGACACTTTGCAGGAAGACCTGGATAGGCTGGAAGAGTGTGCTAACAAGAACCTTAGGAAGTTCAACAAGGACAGTTGTAAGGTGGAAAAATATAATCCATGAGTGCGGCACAGACTAGGATCTACCTGGGGAGCAGCTCTGTGGAAAGGGATCTGAGGGTCCTGGTGGACAACAAGCTCAATATGAGTGCAGACTGTGCTGCTGCGGCAAAGAAAGCCAACAGAATGCTGGGTTGCATCAGCAAGGGCATCACCAGCAGAGATAAAGAAGTCATTATCCCACTCTAATCAGCGTTTGTCAGGCCACACCTGGATTACTGGGTTCTGTTTTGGTCCCTGTATACAAAAAAGCTGTGGACAGGCTGGAGAGGGTCCAGAGAAGGGCCACAAAGATGATCAAAGGACTGGGAAGCCTGCCGTATGAGGAAAGGCTGAGAGAACTGGGTTTGTTCAGCCTCGAGAAAAGAAGGCTTAGGGGACACCTTGTCACCGTGTTCCAGTATTTAAAGGGTGTCTACAAAGAAGATGAAGACTCTTTTTTTACAAGGAGTCACATGGAAAAGGCGAGGGGGAATGGGTACAAGTTAGTCCTGGGGAGGTGCTGACTGGACACAAGAGGACAGTTTTTCACAATGAGAACAATCAGCCACTGGAATAATCTCCCCAGGGAAGTGGTGGATTCCCCAACATTGGACACTTTTAAGATTCAGCTCGACAGGATGCTAGGCCATCTTGTATAGACTGTGCTTTTACCAAGAAAGGTTGGACCAGATGGTCCTTGAGGTCCCTTCCAACTTGGCATTCTATGATATATCTGCTAAGAATAGTTGAAAAAATTACAGTCTTTTAAAACTAACTCTACTGGCTCTCTGTGAGTAGATTTGGTCTCTTAGCTCTTTGGCTGACTGTATCAAAAAGCACCATGAATCCTTGAATTGCTTCTGCTGGTCCATCCAAAAATAGAGCTTTACTGCAGAGAGGTCACGCCTCATGCAGTCAATAAGTCTTGTGGAGGAAAAACCAGTCCAGAATCCAGGAGATAACTGGCAGCAAAGGGAGTGCTGCTAAGACACATAGGAATTCCCATACTACAGCTGCCAGGAGGTCCTTTGAAATGCTGTCTCTGAGGGTATGTTTGCACTGGTTATTTCAGGGAGATGGAAGCAAACTTATTCATACTCAGAGCTGGAAAAAAGGCTGTGTGACTGTGTTAGAGTCGGATCTATGGAGAGCCTGGGTATGGTGTTGCAGGCAAAGCATCACGCTAACATCATCCTTTGGTTTTCCTTTTCCTCAGAACATGAGTAGAGTGGACTTGTGCCAGCTGAAATACACAATGTAAATATGTCCTTTGATTCTTCCATTACAGGTTCAAGTAAACCCTTATACGTCTTCAACAAAATGCTTATTCTGTTTTCTCTAAAGACAATCAATCACACCAATAGCTCCATTTATCCAGTGAAATAGAACTCAGCCTTTTATTGTAAAATGTAAGTGTCTTGGAGCCGATCGTGGTGATATGCTTCCTATTCATTTATCAAGAAATGGATCATTTAATCTACAGGATAAAATAAAATTATAATCTAAAACGATCAATTAATATTGTATTTCCAGGTGCTTCAAAGGAGGATACAAATTATCCTATAGCTGTAGAATAACCTGCCTCAGATTAGAATTTCACTCTAATGCTTGGTTGCTAGGATTTGGTTTACACATGCATTAACACAATCCATTCTGTTTCTATACTCCCAAATGCATCTTTCAATTCCTCTAGGTCAATAATTTCCTTAAAAACTTTCTACTCCCAAAATATTTTAAAATTCTATATTCTTTAGACTTCTGTTCATCTCGAACATTCTTAGGTCTCTGATTTTCACTTTTTCCAAATTTATTTTCAAGGTTTACTTCCTTTCACTGAAGGTTACTTCCTTTGTTAAAGTAATTTTCCTAATTTGCAAATGAACTATACTGGCTTTTCATTTTGGTGTTCTACTTTTGGAATTATTAACAGACTAACGAAGTCTAAAGTTATTATTTTATAAGTAACTTTGATGATTTATTTTCTCAGATAGTTACTGTTTGAACTAAGTCTCACAGAGAAGAGGATGGAATTGGTGATGAACTTACTCTGTTTCCTCTCCAAGAAGACAAGTGTAATTAGGAGTATGAGATGAGTCACGGGCACATGACTGAATAATTCTAGAAGTGATGTAGAAAGACTTGGAGTATTGATCATTTGGAGGTATTCTCTGAGAAGAGGTTTCGTATTTTCATGAACAGACTTCACCTAAGCATATGGGATACCAGCTTGCAATCCAAGCTGGCAGAATGAATAAAAAGAACTTGAAACTGAGAGATGGGAAGAGAGCCTGAGAAGGAATCATATAGATTATTCATTTAACACACAGGGCAGGGGAAATTTGGCTTCAGGAAGGTGATGGCAACAAATATAGAAAATAGGAGCTCAAAGACTGAGGAGTTCGGCTGGAGTGGTAATAAGAAAAGCAGCAGAGTCACTAAGAGAATGCCAGGAACCTACACAACAAAATAGGGGATCCAAAACCGGTGAGAAATTAAAATCAAACTTTATGGAAATAATTCTGTTAGAATGGAATTGTACCAAATTCCAAAGTACAAAGAGAAGAGAAATATTAACTGAAAGGTGTATAGTCTTCATAGAGGGGGAAGGGGAGAGAGGGTGGGGAGAGGATGATATCCTGGTAAAAGCCAAAATTACATTGGGGAACAGTTGTAAATACAACATGCAGGGAAGTGCGCAGAAACCTGCAGTAGGATGAGTTTTAGTTCCCTGTTTTAGTAGGGAAATACTAATGGAAACAATTCAACGATGGGACACTGCAGCTCCTCATATGTAAAGGAGATAGTAAACATACTAATGGCTGTTGAGTTGTGGACATACACCCAGTAGACTTCTTCAATACAGAGTCTATTTGCCAACATCCTCTGGCCTTTATTTTGATAAAGAGCAAAGACATCCCTGAAGAGCCTGTCATAGAAAATGAGGTTGTATTGAAAGCAGATGAGACTACTTTGTTTAAATTAAATGGAAGAATAAACCAGACATAACTAAGAAGGGCTTTTGCACATTTTGATAAATAAAAGAAGCTAATTAGGAAAGTGAAGTCAACTGTATTGAGGAGCTTAGGGACTTGAATGTGGAGAACGCTTGGCATTTCTTCATATTAAAGATACAAAAATATTCAGTGGAACTTGCAACCAAATGAGGGAAAAATATAAGAAAATATTCCAGATCTAGCTGGAGGAAAAGTTGTCTCAGCAAGGATACCAGGGGCAAGAAATGAGGCTAGAAAGAATAGGAAAAGATACATCCACCAAAGAAAACTGCTAGAGAGAGCAAAAATGGATAAAATGGGAACTGACAAAACCCCTAAACTTAATTGGCTTTGCAAAGACTTCTAAAATGAATAAAATGCCCTTTCACCACATTAACAAAAGGAAAAAGGAAAGAGGAGCTACAGGGGGAGGGAGAATCTGAAAATCAACATAAAACGACTGCTGGTCTGAAGAAACATTTTGCTACAGTTTTTAATAAGTACAATAATGGTGGGCTTGGGGGCAAGGTAGGCTGTCAGGTGAGGAATTAACATATCTACAGTAAAGCAAAAAATTTCAGAGAGATTGAATATACTTGACGGCAGGAATTTTTTAACGTCTTATGTCACAGAGAGTATCATGGGTTCTGAAAGGACAGAGCGCTGCGTGTGGGACCTGTAAAAAGTGGTTGAATGTGTTCTCTGATCATCACTGACAGTAGGGAAATGCTGATTTCTCCCAGGCTGTGACACAGTGCTTGATTCCCACATGCGTCCCAAAGAGCAGTTTTGCCATGATTCACACGCAGCTGTGGTGCTGTCACACTTTACCCATTTCCTCCTCCCTTGCTATGGTGCTGGCACAACTGCTGGGGTTTTTTTGCATGAATGGTGCTAGCAATAAGTCAGGAAAACAATTAGTCAGGGAGCAATGAGAAAACTAAAACAGTATTGCCACCTCTGGAAGACTGATTTGTCTACCATAGAGTATGTGCTAACATGGCACTTGTATTTAAGGTGGTGAATCAGCTGCAAAGGAAGAATGAATCCAGAAATCTCTGGGCTTTTTAATCTCATCTTAATTGTAGGCAAGGCTGCAAAAACAAATTTTGAAGGAAAAGAAAATTAAAGATGCAGGTGAAGACAAATGGAATAAAATCTAATGTGAGGTTATACAAAGTGTCTGTACTAACTAATCTGATCATCTTTATTTAATAAAAGCTGGACTTGGACTTTCTGTACCTGGGAGGTTGCTCTAAACTGATCAAGCCTTGGAAGCACATACGCTAGGGTACCACACACAGTCTGTTGCTACCACTGCCTGGATGGCGATGAAAGAAAATTGTTGGACCAGAGGGAGATAACCTACATTGAACTAATTTTGGCTGATTCAGAAGTATTATGTCACAAAACACAAAAAGAACTAATGAAATTTTGTGATAATACAAAGTTGAGAGCCCACATTGATACAGGGAAATGTCAAGATCTTTTTTTCCTTGATGACTGAAAGAGCAGAAAGCGGAGAGAGTAAAATAGCATGAGGTATGAGATCAGGTACTGAAGGAATAATAATTCTGTGGACTGAAAAGACAAAAGAAAAAATAAGAGCTGCATTAGCAAGTGACTGCACCAAGAAGAATAATCTGTATGATGTTACCACCTAAAAGGAAAATGTGGCTCCAAGGCACACCAAGTCTGTTTTGTCCGTCCAGGGAAGGACAGAACAAGACAGAATGTTAAGATTATTTTCCTGAAGGTATTGTTGCTACTTCATCTATGTTACTGTGAACAGTTCGATTTTCTCTTGTTCAAGACAGATTAATTCACCTGGGATAGGTGAACGGAAAGGCCTAAAACAAAGAGGGAAATGAAGAGTCTGGTTAATTAGAGGAAACTAAAAGCATTTGGCTTACTTAACATGGAAAAACAAAAAAGTGATAAATATGTGTTTATTCTCCATTAATATGGCACAAGAGTTGTCACCAGGTAGAGAAATGATCCTTGGAAATTAAATGACAATAGTTCTAGAAATAAAAATATCCACTGTAAATTAGCAACTTATGAGCACAAAGTTAAAAGAAAAAAAATGTTTGAACCATAGTATTATTACAAAGATATAGAAGAGCTTTATTTTAAGGGTTGGGTTCAATGAACTTCTGTGAATGTTGAAGTTCTGTTGCCCTGAATTTCTTAGTATTGAGCCGCTTCAAGGCTAGAGGTCCTGAACATGAGAGAGAACGTGAAGGCCAAACACACACAGTCCCAGGGCTAAGAATTCCATGGATCCAGAGTTCAAAAGTCAGGAGTACAAAAGGTGAAACCATCAGAGTGGGATCTCACGCTCTGTTCATCAAAATATATTCTTGTCAGCATCACTGCTGATATGAAAAGACAATTTTGCCAAGAGGTTTCAGGACACAGGAAGCATATTGAACACTGCAGTTGTATTGGTAAAGATTTTTTTTTTTAATGTCAGTCTTATTTGGATCAATGTGATCCCTTTAGAGGACAGGTGGTGAGGGGGAGGAAAGTGTGCAACTTTAAGAATAGAACTTGACAAGTTACCAGAAGAATTACATGATAACTTCTGACTTCATATGTTGATTTCTTCTCACCTAAATGTAGGTGACTACATTGAGATAGTCCCTTTTGTTTCTCTTTGCTTTTGGTGTAGAGAAATAAACACTTTTATGGGCTGAATCATGTCATCCTAATGTAGATTTAAAAAATAAGTTAGATTAACTATGCCCTAAAAATACTTATTTTTCTTCATTGATTATAAAGGGAGTGCAAGGGAAGACGTTCAGAAACAGGTATCTCCGCTGTTCTAAGAGATTAATTCCACCCCAGAAGACAACTGTCCTCTATCCCAGGGGACAGGAACAATAAAAGGGGAGGAATAAAGGAAAGAAAGAGAACTGGTTTGGCCAAAGAGATGAAGAATAACTGAAAACAACATATAACAGTGGAGAAAACATACCCTCAGCTATATTACGGAGATGTGGAGTGAAGGCCGTAGAAAGGGAAACGGCATGGCAAAAGAGTACAAGACTTGGTTATATTGCCAAACATGCTTATTTAGTAGACAGACAATTACCAAAATTACAATTCTATGCGCAGGAATGTTTAATTTTGTATGAATGTACATATGAGAAGTATTGTCCCTCTCTACAGCCACACACACATTAGATAGAACTAAACATGCAAATAAACCCATGTTCTTACAGGCAAAAGAAACATGAAATTTGATTTGTGTTGCAACAGCACCTTGGCCTTTGAAGTCTCATTGTGCTGTGTTAGCTGTTATATATAGAAGGGAAAATAGTGGAGAGAGTGAAGAGGGTTGACACAATTAACCAAAAATATAACTTTCTGCTAATGTATTCTTTGGCAGTCCACCAAGGTTAATATTAGGCCTTCTGCCAAAAGTCAAAAGGTCCCAAGTCCTCACTACTCTTTGAAATTATATTGACTTAATGTGCCTAATTCTCACCTCTCGGATGGCTTTATGCTGGCTTTAAGGCCAATGAAATACAAATGCTTTGCTTTAACTCCCTCCTGCGGGAGATGCCTTGCCAGTTCCCACCCTCTAAAGTGCTTCCTACTGGGTTCTTACCCCAGCCCATAATGTTACGGTTATAGCTATGGCTATACAAATGTATCCTCAAAATTCTTAAAAGCATTTAGTGGTTTTGATTGACTTGATGCACCTTCAGGATACTTGACCATCCAGCAGTAATTGTTGAGTACATGTAAACTTTAGCACTTCAAATAAGTATCACTTTAAAAGCTGCCTTCAACTGGGCATGTTTAATTGAAGACACCCAAAATCAATAGTTGCTTTTGAAAACTCAGAACACATTTGACATTTCAAATCAAAAGACAGGCTAATTTATTTTATTATTTCCGTATACAAAGTTTTATTTAATTTTATAGTGTGTTGGACAAAGTTACTCCCCTCCCAAATTAGGAATGATAAAAGCATTAATTTCTGTAAATTAAATCACTTTTAGAGATCAGAAGTTGCTCAGCCTCTCACAGAAAGACTGGGTGCAGTTATGTAAGAAGACAAGCATGTTGATTCATACCAATTATGCTATGCATTACTTGGAAGAGCCTTCACAAATTTTCCCTTCCCCCTCCAAAACCAGATTTAAACATGGGAAGGAGGCTTCTGTATGCTATGAAACAATCCTTCTGCTTTAAGGCTGGAAAAATTCCCACTGTTTAAGGAGTGAATGAGCAATCTCTAAAAGCACCAATCCTACCCATTCTCCATTTCTCTCCTGCTGAGCCTTTATATTGGTAAGTATTATGCTAAAGGGTCATTTTATTTCACTCCACTCTTGTGCCTCATATTATCTAACATCACTAAAATAGATTTGCTTTTGATCACACTTTAATTTTAAGGACAGTGATGCATAATTACATTATTTGCAATTATCGGTTTTCACTGTAAAGCCTAGGACAGAATAGTGTTGATAAATCCGGGAAATATGCTAAAGCCCTGTTTTGCTTTCTTAAGGAAAGATTACTATTTGTACTAGGGAAGTGGGCAGAGCTGCTTAATTTATTCTTCATACACCTGTGGCTTATTTGAAGTCCCAGACTTTCATCCCTATCCAAGAAAATCTCTCATTAGCTTCTTCAAAGAGAATTGAGTGTTCATGGTGTTATAGCTCTTCCTTTTTTCTTCGGTCATCTGGACGCCCTGTCTCTTGTCACAACCATTCCACCAGCTTCATCTTGTCCGTCTCTGACATCCCTTATTACAAGTCTAACTCTTTTCACGCCATTTTTCCTCACCATTACACTTTCTACCACATCCACTTGCCTTGTGAGTATGAAGTCCTGTTTTGCTCAGGAAGGAAAACCTGTAAGTCCACCTGCTTGTCCATCTTCTTTCTTTGTCAGGGGTCAAGGGCTCTCAAGCAGTGCCTTACCTCTCCACCACCTCCCCATTCCCTCCATCATTCCACCTACATCAGTTTGCAGTCCTCTTCCACTCTGCTCCTTCCTTAAGGAATTTTCTCTTGAAAGACCTCTGTGGACATTTGCCAAACTATCCTCTTTCAGCTTCATCCCCAAGAACCATCTCTCCCTGGTGGAAAACTAAGAACTGGCAATTTAAAAGGTATTTAATCTTATGAAGATTATGCAGAAGGAACTTCCTGCTGTGCTTCATGATACTTATCAAAGATGAAGAGATCCTTGGGACAGGGTCAGTGACATCATATTAAGGATGATCCTAGAAGGACATGAGTTAGTAAGTATTTGAATTAGATAAGAAGACCATGTCTTATTTCAACAGTCTTAGGATGCCACAGAGCACCTTGATCAGTATCTTGAAACTTATTCTTCCAGACATCACTCTCTTCCAGTCCAACCCCTCCCCTCTGCTGTCGTTTGAAGGAAAGAAACCTTTCAGAAGAGAGGCCCTCTCTTGCTCCCCCCTTCGGCCGGGATTTGATGCTTCGGGCCGGCGGCTCTCCCAGCGAGAGCCAGTTCCCTGGGCGCTCCCCGGCACGAACCCCTCCGGGAACGCGCCTTCCCCCGGCGCCGAGGGGCCGGGAGGGCGCCGGTGACTCACGGGGGGCTCCCGAGGGACAGAGCTCCCTCCCCCGCTGCCGCGGTGCGCGCAGCTCCGCTCCTCCCGGAGCTGCTGGTTACCGGGGGATGCCGCCGTCCCCGGCACAGCACCGCGTCAGGCGTCACCGACCTCGGTACGGCTCCGCTGCCCTCGGTACCGGCTTGGCTCCTTTGAACCTACAACCTAAGTAGGAGCCAAAGGGCCGCGCCCCGTACCCCCAGCAGCTCCCTCCCCGTTTCTTCCCTTGCTCACCCAAACCGCACTTTCAGACGTCCTCAAATTCGGCGCTGCTCCGTGGGGTGCGATGGCTCAGCCCCACGGACGTGGGACCCGCCGGCATCCCCCACACGCAGTTAGATGTGTAACGGGTGATTGGGGAGAGGAAGTCTCATCCCTCCGGAAACTGCTTCTGTTCCTTAGCATCATTTAACTTAAAACAAGGGCGAACGAGTGCCTGCTTCCACGAAAGCGCTCGGGAAGGGACACCCATTAAAAAAACACAAACAAACAAAACACAAACAAAAAACACTCGGGAGAAACAAGTCAGCAGCTCTCTCTCTCCTTCCCTCCCCATGGTGAGGAAGCACCCCGCTGTCTCTTGCGTGTGGGGTTGGACCCGGCAGGAGACAGAGCCAGTGGATGCTGTGCATCTGACTTGCCTCAGCTCTCAAAGTTTTGTCACCCGGACCTGCGTGCGCACCACAAAACGATGGCATTCAAGACCCGAAGAAGCCAGCAGTTTCGGCAACTGCTTGGTGCTATGAATACTTCAGTAGATACACCACTATTTCGGGGTTAGCACCTTACACTGCACCAATACCCACCAGCCAGGCGAGCAGCAGCCTAACTCAGCGCATCACCCAACAACCCGCTGGCAGCCCGCAGCCGGCGGCATCAGCAGGGAAGGGGGGGGGAAGAGTATCGGCATGCAGTGGGACAGACGTGAATCGGGTAAGAAGTTGGCCGAAGGAGGCAAATCCGAGAAGTTGCTGCTGACTACAGAGTTTTGTAGTTTGAAACAACACATGAGCCCAGCGACGATGAGGAAGCAAATAAGACACGCAGAGCCACATTTTAGCACACACAAAGAAAAACTATAGACACAATTCAAGGAAAACACCCCACTTTATTTGCTGATTTCTGGTTGAAGGCTATTCGGTGTGGAGACCAGAAGAAAGTCGATGTCGTGAACGACTATTGTGTACTCCGATGAAGACTCCGGAGCGTGCGCTGAGCCGCCCTCCCGCGCGCGCACAGCGCCGCATCTTCAGAAGTACTCTTTAGCAAGTTTTAAAGTTCCTTCTTTCTTTCTCCGACCGTTTTGGGCTCGCTCTTTCTCTCCGGTATTTTAATCGGATGGCACCGATTCCCCTTATCAGTAGCTCCACAGAGACTAGACAATGTCTCTCATTAAGAGCCACTTAATGACCCGCATTTCCCCCTTTAAGGGCTAGGGCAGGACAGGGCACAGGCTAAGGGGAGCGTGGGGGCGATATGTTCGCCACAGGACCGAGCGCTGGGAGGTCCCTGCACACATGATCGGCCGAGCACCGATAGCGGGGGGGGCTCTTCGGTCCCCCGCCTTTAGCGGGTGGCCCGCCCCGGACTCCACAAGCGGGCCGGTCCCCTCAGGGCAGCCAGAGGCGGGAAACCAGGGGGTCTGTGGGGCCCCGGACGCCGCCACGGTGGGGGCCGCAGCTCCAGCCCTTACCTGAGTTCCTGAGCTTGCGGTTCTTGAAGACGGAGACGATGACCAGCAGGTTGCCCAAGATGTCCACCACGGTGGTGAAGATCAGCACACCGGAGAGCACCGTCACCACCCAGGCGGGCCGCGGGGCACCCGCCGCCTCCCGCTCCGCCAAGCCGAAACGACTTCGCCCGCCCGGGTCGCAGCAGTTCCTCAGGGAGCCATTCTCCAGCATCGCTGACACCCGGCGCTGCGCTCCGGCCGCCTCCCCGCCGTGCCCGCCCGGCGCGGCGACCCCGCTGACTGACCGCGCGGGCGGGCGGGAAGGCTTTTAACGGCCGCGCCGCGCGCGCTGCCCCTCCCACTCCCCCCGCCGAGCCGCCGGGGCGGGGCTAGGGGCGGGGCTAGCGCCCAACTCCCCCCTCGGAGCCAGTAGGGGGAAGCCCAGGGGGCGGGCATTACGCCTGGGCCACGCCCACCCAGCCACGCCCACAGCGGTTGAGGGCGGGGGGGCGCCCCTCGGCGGTGTGAGGGGATCTCGCCGGCGGGGGGCGGCGGAGGCGGCCGCGCTGGGTCACCCCCGGTGGCGGCTTGCGCGGCTGGAGAGCCCGGGAGAGCCGCGGGCGGCGAAAGGCCGGCGGCGAAACCCTCTCCCCCTTCTCCCTCAGCACCTCTCCCCTCAGCGGGCCCCGGCCCCGCCTGGCTGTAGGCCGCTTCCCGCCGCCCGGCTCAGCCGCAACCCTCCCCCTGTCGCGGCGGGGAGACGGGGGTGGTGGTGGTGTTTTCTTTTTCCCCCGAGGCTCGGTCCGGTGTGTTGCCGGCAGGGCAAGGCCAGGGAAGCCCCTTCCCCTCGCCTCCTGCCGGGGCCCGGTGCGCCCAGGCGGGATTTGGTGGTGCGTTCTCTCCTTTGGTCTGGGCTACCAATCGCCGTGGCCCTGCGCTCGGCGTTGGATCGGAACAGTCTGTCAGACCAAGGCTAAGGGCAACAACGCCCATAGGGAGGTAACTGCAAAAGTCATGGACAGGACACGCTCCAAACCAACGTCAACCATGGCAAATATGTGCATTCCAGAGGTTTTTCCTTTCAATCTGCAGGAGTGCAGCGGGCCATTGAGGGACTTCACTCTGAAACGAAGTTTTAAATGTATAGCTTCATTTGGGATCCCAACGTGACAGGTGCCGTATGCACATTTGCATTAAATAAGTGAGGTGCAGGCGACAAAAGGGGACAGACCCTGCATGTCTCCGTGCCTGGCTGCCAGCATGGCTGGCACGGTTAGCAGGTGCCACTGACTGTGTATCTGTGGGTTCACATAGTGTCTGCTGACAATTAGGGCTGCTCACAGTGAACATCACTCGGAAGGGTTTTGTGTCATACTTTGCATTGTTTTCAGGCCAACCGGGCCACACTGCACTGTTGTCCTGCTTCCAGGTTTTGCCCCACTTTTGAGGATGCTGCAGGAGCTATACCTGCAGAAGAGGTCACTGTGTAGCTGTATTCTGCCTCTTTGTGTCTGCTCAGCACAGAGGAAGGTATGCCCCATAGTTTTTCAACAATTAGCTCTTGAGATAGCCTGCTCGTTGTGTTAATTTGGAAAAATGGGGCAAGTTTCAGTCCTTTCTAACAGTGAATACTTTATTATGGCACATTGCATCTTTCAGATATACCTCTACACAAGTGTGCACTGGTGTATTCAAAATATTACAAATTATTGTGTGGACTTCTTCTTCCAACTTAGAAATAGTTTATGGTTGTTCAATTTATATGTATTCCTAATCAATTTTAGATATACTAAAGTAGTCCTGGTTGGAACTAACATAAAAGCATACATGTGGATTTTTGCACCAGTCTTATTTACACTGATTTTTTTTTTTAAAAAATCGTATCTCAGATGCTTGCTGTTTAACATAGGCAATATGTAAGGCATCATGATCTTTTTCAAACTACAGATGGAGTTATCGTGGCTTCATGGCTTGAACCAAAGGAGGACTGTCTTATGAGAATTATCACTCCCTAGTAGTTATTTTGCTGCTCTGCCATAGGAAAGAAATAATTGCACACTTGACAGAACAGGCTTGTTCTTGATGGAAGGGAAAAGTTTACTTGATTTTTCTTCTTCTTCCTCCAGAAATTTAAAAGGATGCTTATCCAAGGAAATGCCTGTTTTCTGTATTCATCTGTGAAAAGGATTTTTTCTCCAGTGAATAATAATCTACCCTTAAGAACAGCTTTTGTGTTACAGTGTCTCCCTTTATCTACCTCTCTTCCAATTTCCCTTTTCAGAAAGTTGGTATCCTCCCTGCCCGTTATCTATGTACTACTCTAATCTTATTGACTTATTATGGAAAACTAACAGATATTATCATTTATTTTCATGCCTCGGGCTCTTTCTGGGCTTCTTTCCAGAGTCTGTATAAGTGCTTTTAGGAGAAATGTACCATTTTGTTGTCTGTTATTACTACAGGATTTATCTTTAACTGTTTGTCAAAAGCTTAAACTGTCCCTGAGCATAAATGTGACTTTTGAAGGCCAGCTTTGCTCCTGGCATTCTCCAGGTTTGCAATTCATCCACACAAGAGGGACACTGTATTTTCCCTGCCATGCACGATTGTTAAGTATCATCACTCATTTTGTTTTATAGCTCCCAAAAGTGTGCCAAGTGATTTAGAGAAAAATTAGAAAGCTATAGCCTGAACTTGGCCTGAAGTATGAGCCTGCTACAAAATGTGAAATAAAATAAGCGTTGCTGGCTTTGTAGCAACAGTCTGTCTTTTGAGGCTGCACTGGAATTTGACAGTGGAATAACAAGTAGCTAGGAATCAAAATGGTAGCCTTTCTGCCTCAGCAACCTGTAAAGAGCACATTCTTAATCTGATCTGAATTCCCAGTCTCTTCATTTATATCAGTAACATAGGTCTGAATTCTTATTCAGAGTTATCTACAGAAGGATAAGTTATAAATGTTAATCTTTTTGCTTTTTAAAATGATTGATTAAACTCCATTGAACAATCTATGGATGTTCTTACTCAACTTTTTAGTAGCCTTATTTCAAATTAACTAATTTATCTTTGAAAGTGAAATGACTATTTAAGCCTACTGATTGTTATGGTTAATATGAAATAACTTGTTGTAGAAAGCACTCCATCTCAAAGAAAGGGGGATGTTCTTCAGAGCTGGATTTTTAAGACCTTCATTTTTTTAAGTTTTGGGAAATTTTCTTCTCATTCTATGTGTAGGAAAAGTAACTGTTCTGTGTTTCTTTTTGAAAGCAATCTAAGTTTTCTAAGGCAAACTATATTTGTGTTGCAGGATAAGACCAGGAATTGCCCCGATGGTGAAACAATCAAATATTCCATCCATCATTCTGCTGCTGGAGGCTGTACTCTCTTGTTTGCCTTTTTTTCTTTTTTTTTTTTTTCATTCTGAAGACAAATGACTGCTTCCTGGAGATGCATTCATGCACTTTATTTTCTGTGTTTTGTTGATTTGATTTTTTGAAGGGACTTATCTTTAATTGGTCACAGAAGTCAAACCTCTTCATGAACATGAATGAAATTTCAGGGCAGAGGTTCCTATTGGTGAAATCTCTTGAATTTTGGGTATCCCAGTAGAACAGAAGAAGAAATTATGTCTCTGCTATGTTTTTTATGTCATCATGCGTTTCTACAAGACCAAAGGGCACTTAGAGCTAAGATAGAGTCTCCAAATAATGTTCCTACTTTTAACTGTCTCAGTTTGAGCTGACTGTTTTCACATGGCAGTAGCTGGAGTTTGGACTTCTATACCTCTTCCATTTCTATCCAGTTTTGATTTTTTAAAAATAGTTCTATATATATTTTTGAGTCAACTCGAGCCCAAGTACCATTGTTGAAATGAAAGACGGTTTGCCTGTCCACTGCTGTCATAAGCCTGTACAGAAAAGTTGTATCTCATTTAATAAAGAAGAGTCTATCTTCTCTGCAGAAACAGAAGATCCATTTAGTAACATTTTCCTGTCTGAGTTTCATCTTTTCCCCTGTGCAATGTTAATACTTGCAGAAAATACTTGTAGAAATCAAAGCCTCAGTGGGGGAATGTTTATTTTGTTGTCTATGATTTTTCAGCCCTTTTTTCCTGCTGGAAATTGCCCATAAAATGAGATCTGCCATCTAATTCTCAATGATTTATGGGTATTTTATTCACATTGAATTTTCATGGCACATAACAGGATCCCTTTGCTGTGAACTGTCCATAAAAAGAGTCACTTGGGTTTGAAACTTTAATTGGGCAAAACAAAGAGGGGGAGTGGAAAGGGATTTAGTTGGGTACATCTCAACCTAAGAGAGAGAGAAAGATGCTTCCAAAGGTCTGTGTGTGCTCATTGTACTGTCATCATTGGATAGGTGTTGAAGATAGATAAACAGATTAATAGATAATCTTGTGCATGTCTTTCTGTTTCTTTGTATACTTGTATCCAAGGTATTGTTGCTATTCCACTTCTGGGACTGTTCTGCCGATTTGTGTCATGCTTTTCTGACATGGAAGTGCCAGGCTGGAATGGAAGAAACCGACTTTCATTTGTGACCCAAACTAATACTTGAACTTACATGTTTCAGGGGTGAAAGGCTAATTCCATAATCCCACATAACCCTTTGACTAATCCTTTTTAAGATGGAAAACAGAGCCAGAAGAAAATAATTGGTTTACATTATTAAAGGGAGCTACCACAATCCCTTGTTCATGTAGCATTCAGGTGCTGTTATCTCTGTCCTTCAGCTTGTTTTGTGAGCAGCTGCTGGTTTTGTCACAGCCAGAAGGCCAAGATGGGCTGGGGAGGGAGCGTTGCACTGGCAATCAGGAGGTTCTGAAGTCCTAGTGTTGACTGTCCCATGGATTTGCCACAGCACTGGGACTAAATAACTTCATTTCTTTGTCTCTTTTGTCGCATTAAAATGAGGCTAAGGAAACTCTGTTATGTACTTCTTGGGAAGGAATTGAGAGTTAATTACTTAATGATTTAAAATTTAACTTTTTTATGCAGCTTATTGTCTTTTGTTTAAGTTAATGCAAAGCTGTCACGGATGGCCTAAGCTGCATAAAAACCAGTCTGTAGTTCTCTGCCAATACCAGCAGTAACAGATGGTCCACTTCACAGGACTGACTGTGAGTTCAACATGGGCTGAAATTTGGAACCAAGGAATAACTGCGTTTGGTGAATCAAACGAATTCACAACTTAAATACAACTTTTTTACAAAGAAAGGGGTTGTTTCATTTTTCACCACCAGTTTCCACCAGCATTGTCCCAAAGACAATATGAATTGTCCTGTCTTGAGCTCTGTCACCGTGTCAAAGTATCACCTGAGATATGAGGTATCACCTGAGATCAGTCAGGTGGCTGACACAATATGCACAAGACACAGAGTTACAACTGCCTTTTTCTCAAAGGAGTGGATGTCTGGCTCTTTCTCTTCGAGCCAGCTCCTGATTTTCACAAAACCTCTAGGAATATAATAACCTCAAGTCTTGAGGCCATGACTCAAATCTGGGGGAATTTAGCAAAAGTTTAAAAGTTGTTGGGAGGGGCTAACAAAAGGACAGATGTATTAATGGAAGGTCTGATTATCTTAAGTCCCATTTCTACAGGAAGTTTAGGTTACAGTGGTCCAGTACTTACGGTGTTTCCATCTAGACTACCTGGTGCTGCATCCACTTGGTTCTTGTATGCCAGGAAAATAAAGGCTGGGACTGGAGCTGGAACATGATGGACTGATGGGAATAAAAAGCAAGTCAGACTGGGTGATTGCTTGATTAGAATAGATCATTTTCTGACAACCACCATCACACCGACCAAATAATGTGCTTAGCTATATTTGTTTTTCCACTGTTACCTATGATTCAGAGGCAACAGTCTGGCCCTTTCACTCTGACAACTAACAAACGTACCAGTGAGTCAACAGTGGTGGATGGTGCGGTGCCATTCCATTGAAAAGTAAGATGGATCATGTCTCTCAGGTTTTCAAGACAGAACAATAGATCATTGTGTAAATTGGAACTTAATATCTGGATTCATTGCCTTGCCTGAATAACCAAAGCTGACCCACTGAATTACCTGCCACCCTAGGTATAGCTGCTGTTTGGGGGTAATGCATTTAGAGCCATGTATCTCTCTTCAGTGAAAAGTCAACATAAAGTCTAAACACAACTTCAGTTACTGTAATAGTGTTTAAGAGAGAAACATTATTGTAGTACCTGAAGTGGTGTGGTGCTTTTGTGATGGTCTTTGTTGCAGGTGAGTTCCATCTGTTAAACTCTTTGAGGTGAACTGTGGTTTTATGGGTATTAAATCATTCACTGCACTAGAGTCTTCTTTTACTTAATGTTGAAATTAGACATCTAGTTTAGGATTTTAGTCTGTCAGTTTCAGAAAGGGTTCAAAAGAATCTCCAACTACTTTTTCATGTAGGGTGCAGTAATAGTTTTGATTTTCTTCCGGCACTCTCCTAGCACAAAGGACAAAATCATATTAGAGGACAAAGTTATATTTACGGTAAATGTTAACTATTCATGCGTTGACTGGAATTCATTAACTGGACAAAATGCCTAGAGGTGTATTTGTGGAAGTGGTTCAGAGTTGTTTCTTAGCTCAATAAGATTATTAACTCAAACTATAAGAAATGAAATACTGCCACACTTGGTATTGCTGACATGGGGGGATATGACTGAAAGTAAAACATCAAAAGAAGAATTCAGAAAGCAATTTGGAACATTCTGTGGTGTCACTATGTTTAAAACTAACAAAAAGGAAAAAAATCAGCATATGTAGATTTATGAAGTGAAGCTTGGCTGGCAGTAGGTGAGAGCTGCATGGGCTACAGGGAAATGGTACGGGACATGGATGAAAATGAGGAAAGGAAGAGATGACAAAACTGGCCTTTTTTATAGTTTTTAATTTTAATTAGTACATTACTGAAAACAGGATGCTTGAAAAATGCATTAATATGAAGGAGTTAGTTAACAGGTTTAGAGTATCATAAGGGATAGGCAATTAGAACTATTAGACATTTCAGGTTTCACAGAAGGGAAGAAAACCCCAAAACAATTCCAATTTTAAAAGTTAAGGTCCTAAAAGTAGCATATAAACAGAAATAGAATATAAATAGTCTTTTTCAGTAAAGAATCTCAGAGGGGCCCTATTCAAAAAACAGTAGGCCACTGAAATATGCAAATTGACAGTAAGCAATTATTTTGGCAGGAGAAGCCTAATAATAATTTCCCCCACTGTTGGCATGGTCTAAACTTGATTCACTTGTGGAACAAGTCTGTCCATTACAGATAATAAGCGGTCATCCAAAACTGTGTCACAGGGTAACACAAAAAAGGTTGAATTCAGATTTTACCAACTTTAACTTTGCTATTTCTCTGATGCTTTCTTCACTTACAACCTTAAACTGCAATTTTCTGGAATTTTTTATATCTGTCATTTAAGATTTATTGACCTTCGTATGGGCTGTCACTGATAGTGAACATCATAAATTTTAATCTTCTGTACAGCTCTCTTCCCTTCAAATGAACGAGATAATGACTAGTCACAATTAGTTGCCATTCTCTCTTTTTCATTAGTATTAAATCAGTCTGAGGCTATTGAGTTTCATGGCCGCTTGCTTTCAGCAGAAGACTGGAGATGCTCAGGAATCTGGGTTTCATTCTAGAGTTGGGAAAGCATTTGTTTTTATGGTTCTGACCTTTCAACTGATTTCTCCCATATTTGTTCCCTTCTGCTTTATCTTACCCTCTTCCTCCATATCTGCTCCCTTCTGCTGTATCATGCCTTGCTCCTACTCTAGTCTCTTTTCTTCCCCCTCCTTGCATCGTTCCTGTTTGCTTTCTCAGACGATCCCTTTGGGATCTCTCTTTGAAATCCCAGTACCTCCTTTTCCTCGTGTGTAGGAAGTTTCTCTGCCTAGAAAACCCCAGTTCTTCTTTCACTACCACAAATGTTTTATCTTACCCTTTTCCCTGCTTGTACGGCCTCCCAATCTCACCACCTGTCTCCTGCAGTTCAGTATCAGTCTTTCATTTTCTTTCTCCCTTGCTTTCTCTCCCCAGGTACCTGTACCTCAAAATATCTTGTCTTGCTGCTTCATTCACTTTTATGAAATTCTGGCCTAGTCTTCTAGAGCAGGCTGGCCCTTGTCTGGCAGCCTTGCCTGGCAGATTGTCCTAACTTACCTTTTCCTTTCACTAGGTCCTGCTTTTGACTTGCATTGGATTGATTTTTGTCCTCTCCACACTAAGTGAAGAAAACTTCCTTTGTGTGTTTATGGGTGTTAGCATGGTTTGAGGCCAATGAGCATGCAGGAGCCTTTTCACTTTCATTTCCAGTCATAAACCCAGTCCAGTCGCTCTTAAGACAGGCATTTCAGGGGAGACCTTTGGAAGAGCCTGTAGCCTTCTGTTGAACTGTGAAGAGTCAGGTCAATGTGAGTGGTAAGAAGGGGATGAAACACATTCACCCACTCTGTTGAGGTGGCATTTGCAATAGTCACAGAAGGGAGAGAAGAATGTCTCCAAGTCTTGGGGGATTTACATTTTAGTCAGCATTAAAACTTGAGAAAAGCTTATACATATTCAAGGAGAATAATAGCTACGAAGAGGGTTGCCTGGCAACTTTAGGGACAGTATGACATTAGCCTAAAATCTGGATTTGAGCAGCTCAGTTCCACAGGATGCATCAGCAGCTCTTTATGGTGTGGGGGCATGGTGAGCTTCGGTTAATGGATGTCTTCTTGAGGGTCTATAGCAGAAGGGTTGGTGAGCCTTGAGTTTAGTTACTGCATCATCTGGGAAAAGGAGGTAGAAAGTGAATAGCAGCTCCAGAGCATTCTCTCCCAAGCAATATTTGCCTATCCATAGTGTCTGTGATCTGCAAACTTATATCCATATGTGTTTTTATAACTGTCTGCTCTGTCACCTTAAAGCTCTTTTTTTTTTTTTTTTTGATTTTCAGCCAGTTTTTTTAGTAACTGTGATTACCCTTCCTTGGCTTCACAGTCATTCTGTCCCTATATTTATAGTAGAGTTTATCCATTCCTGGATTTCTGTCTCAATTTTTGAAGAAGCTTTCATAATTTTACAGGGATTTTCTTGCTAACCTCATGAAGTTCAACAAGGCCAAGTGCAAGGTCCTGCACATGCATTGGAGCAATCCCATGCACAAATACAGGCTGGGCGGAGAATGGATTGAGAGCAGCCCTGCCAAGAAGGACTTGGCGGTGTTGGTGGGTGAAAAGCTGGATGTGAGCCGACAATGTGCACTCGCAGCCCAGAAGGCCAACTTTATCCTGTGCTACCTCAAAAGAAGTGTGGCCAGCAGGCAAAGGGAGGTGATTCTGCCCCTCTACTCCACTCTCGTGAGACCCCACCTGGAATATTGCATCCAGCTCTGGAGTCCCCAACATAAGAAATCCATGGACCTGTTGGAGGAGAGCCATGAAGATGATCAGAGGGCTGGAGCACCTCTCCTATGAGGACAGGCTGAGAGAGTGGGGGTGATTCAGGCTGGAAAAGAGAAGGCTCCAGGGAGACCTTATAGCAGCTTTCCAGTATCTGAAGGGGGCCTAACAAGAAAGCTGGAGAGGGGCTTTTTACAAGGGCATGTAGTGATAAGATGAGGGGTAATGACTTCAGACTGGAAGAGGGGAGATTTAGAATAGATATTAGGTAGAAATTTTTTACTCTGAGGGTGGTGAGGCACTGGCACAGGTTGCCCAGGGAAGTTGTGGATGCCCCATCCGTGGAGGTGTTCAAGGCCAGGCTGGATGGGGCTTTGAGCAACCTGGTTTGGTGGGAGGTGTCCCTGGCCATGGCAGGGGGTTTGGAACTAGATGATCTTTAAGGTCCCTTCCAACCCAAACCATTCTATGATTCTATGATTCCTTCATTTTCTTATTCTTTGTCCTAAAGCTAGCCAGACTTCAAGCTTGTCATAGCCAATGCTGGTGCTGTAAGTGTAAAAGCAGAAAAATACCAAGCCACCTTTGCTCCACAGCAGCTGATCATGGACTGAACATAGAAACTTTTTATCCTGGGGTTTTCTTTTTCTCCCCACCACCTGGCATAATTTTAGAAAGCTCTTTTAAAGGCTTCCTCAGAGGCCTTTGAAATGACAGGCATTTTCCTATCTTTTCTCCTGTGTTTGAATCATGATGGCTCACCCTGTTATGTAAGTTTGCTGTTTCAGTCTTCCATTTCTGACTGGGGAGGCTGCATTGTTTCAGAGACCATGGGACCAAGTAGGTGAAGCTGGAGGAGCATAGCCTAATGGGCCTAGTAGAGTGGCAGCATTTATACTACTTTGTGCAGTCCTGACTAAAACTGTGTCCCTGAAACATGACAAAGCAGTGAAAAAAAGTCTAATTGGAAAGGTTAAGGAGAATTCTTGTAAGATATGGTCTTATTCACCAAAATAGGATCTTCTTGTCTTCTGTGAGACTGGAAAGGGTTCAAAAGAAAGGAAAAAGTATCCCTGCATTGCTGTGTCATAGGACTTTCCTGGTTTTGTAAGCCCTGCAGAAATATTGAAAGTTCACTAGGCCATTACTGTTATGTTGCAACGAGGTTTTGGCACTTAGAGAGTAACAGTGCCTATGAACCTTAACCTGCACTTTGCTACTGCTGCCTACTTGTACTTCTGCTGCTGCTGTCTCATGTCAGATAGTAAATTTAAAACTGAATTGTTTAGACCTTTACTTGTTTGGAAGAAAGTCAAGTGTTTGACCAATATGAAGTATTTCTGCCTAAAATTTATGTTTGCATCAACAAAGCCTTTCTGAAATTCACCTTTATATAAAACACAGGTTTTATTGAAACAAAGATCCCACTAATAGTTTTTAATATTAAGACTCTAAACTGTTGCACTTGAGGTCAGGATCAGGACAGGGCAATGGATCTTCTTCAGTGTTTTCACTTCTTCCTGTCTGGTCTTGTGATGTGATAACTTGCCAAGGTCTGAGGGCAGCCCATCGTTATCAAGTATTGGTTACACACCACCCTGCTGAGCTTTGAATTGTTATAGACTATACAATTTGCACAATCACCAAAATCACCCTGGTTATTTTTCACACATGAAGTCCAACTCAGTCTACCTTTTGATTACCTTTAGCATTTTCTGCAATCGATTGAAATTCACCCCAAAATTTACTGACCTGTTATAGCACACAGTTGTAAGGATTTCTGTAATAAGTGTCACTTTAAAATGTGTGTTGTAAGAAATAACATCCTTCCATAGAGTTTACACTAAATATATGCACACATACATATTATAAATTAGATGCTTTATGGCATTTTTGGACACAAAACACACACACAAAGACAAGTGGAGCCTACATAGACAGTTACATATTGATTTGAAATAGATGGGACAATTTCATGATCGCTGTTGATCACGGTTGAAGCAGAAAGCTGTAATCCTCCCAAGTGTAATGCCTGCCTTGCCCTGCTGTTTGCTGTCTTCCTTCCATAGAGACTGTTGAGAAAATTCCATTTTGTTCCGTAGTCCATCATTGATGCAGAGCTCTAATCTCAGAAGAAATATCATTATACATTCCTAAAATTACCTGATCAACTCCTTGATAAAAGTTCAAGTTTTTCCATCAAATTGCTACAGATTGCATATTCTACACATATGTAGGGTTTTAATATCTCAATAGTTGGGAAACCTCTGGTTTCTACCCTATGCTAATTTTTACTTATGCCAGATCCATCAGTTTATTTATAGTTGTTTTAAAATATGTTGTCTGTAGCACTAAACAAACATTCAGTCTTTTAAAACACAACTGATACATTTCTGTATCTAACTGATTTACATTTGCTTTTCAGCACTCAAAATACTAAGTTCTGTACATAGACAAAATCATACCCCTGTGCATTTTTATATTACATACACACCTTCATGAGTTGGTGATCTATGAATCATATTAACTATTAATAAAATAAGATATACCCATAATCACTGAGAGAAACAGAGTTTCTTCTTTATGGAGATAGAGACACGCTTGATTTGGATCCAATTTTCCCAGCCACTTTCTCTCTTTCATGTTTTTCTCTTGTTTTATCTTCAGACAGGGCAATTGACCTATAAAAGTATTATGTCTATCTCTTTTCGGATATGATAAAAAAAATGAAATTAAAATCAAGTGAAACAAAGTCAAGGAAGTTATAATTAATAATATTCATAGAGCTGGAATGGATTACTTTTATGTTCTACCTCTAGAAAATAAACCAGAAAGGATTGTTATTATTAGTTATCTGAGTTACTCCAGTTTAAGTATCTCCCTCCATAGGATTTTCTTGTGATGTTAAAGGCCTGATTCACTACATTTTTGCTTTTTTATTTCATACAATTCATCAGCCAATATCCTCAAACTGTTGTTTATATGTTCTCAATTCATGCTTAGTATCCATTTATTATCATTATTTATAACTGTTTGTTTTAGCTTAAATTAGCAGTTCTTATTTATGTGTAGATTTCTACCATCTTTCATTTCCTTTTTTAGTTGTTGTTTTGTTTTGTTTTGTTTTGTTTCCAATTTCTTTCTCTGTACTCTAAAAAAATAATGTTTTTCACATATCACTTAAAGTCATACATTATATAGTTATATTCAGTTTTCAAGGGTTGGGTGCCTCTGAGTTCAGTCAAATACCTCTCTCTCTCTGCCTGCATAGGGTCACACCTAATCCACCATTCTTTCAACTGTTAACTACTTACATGCTAGTAGCACTTTGTTGGTGTTTGTCTTCTAACTTGTCCTTTTTCTTTCCTTTTTTTCTCCTGATTTTGTAGCCGGTGGAACTGCCCCTGCTATGTTTCTTTCATGCACATACTCGCATGCTTCACTGAATTTAACAATACTATCTGTGAGCTTGAACTGCTTGTTTTCATGCTAATTGCATTGCATTTGTTTGGCTTATTCTGCAGTTTTAAATGTTTTATCTCTTCTATCAGTTAGGTATTATTTTGTATATGGTTCTTTTTCTTCCAAAACTTTTCAGAATGCATGTTAGAGGAGCCTCAAAGTTGCTGCCTTTTCCCTTCTTGTTGTCTAATTCTGGGGTTCATATCATATTTGGGTCTCCTATTTATATGATGCTTCACTATTATCCCTCATTCATAGGTCTGATTGCTGCAGATCATTGTTAGCAAATGTTAAAGCCCTGACTCATTCCTGTGTTTATTACCCCTTTGAGCCTTTTGTTCATCTCAAAATTTTCCTTGCTTGTTGGAACCTCTGTGCTAATTCAACCAAAGAAATGGTTACCAATCTGAATCAGTGTTTCCTGCTGCTCAAATTAGGTTCCTATATTGCTACCCCAATGGTTGTCTCTCATTTAGCCCATCACTCCATAGAAGTATCCCTCTTTAAGAGCACTGTCATTTTTGTTATTGCTTTAATCTGTCTGGGACTTCAGTCCCTTGTGATAGCAATTTACTTTCACATCTCTAGCCCTTCCCTTTTACTACAGTCTTGATGATTAAAAGAGCTATTGGTTTTCTCTGCCTGGCTGTCTATATTGCAGAGCTCATTTTGCAATAGTGCATATTGTGTTGAGTAACTGTTCTTTTCCAGATTCCCCAGCACAATTATTATTATCAGTCTCAAGTCTAGATGGGTCTGGATCTCTGTCTCTCCCCGTCCTAGTGTTCTGGGTCTCTCAAAGAGCTGTAACAAACCTGTTCTGACCTTGAAACTTTGCTTACAGGGTCACCCTCATCCTTTGTAGTCAGCCCCTGCAAGAAGATGGCAGGGATCAGCAGCCTGGTTGATTCTCATGGGATATTCAATTTCACTTTTGTATGCTCCTTCTCTAAAAAAAAAAAAACAAACAACCCTTTAGCACTTCCTTCCTTCTTGCATTTACTTCATCAGAGTAACTGTCTTGATGGCACTGGGCACAGCCTGCCCCTGGTATTCAAGCTTTCTTTGTTACATTGATGGATGTGCTAGCACTGAGCTGTTTCCTAGTCACCCCTTAGCTCCACCAGAACGGGGTGCCTTCTCCAGTGATCCAGTTCTAATTTGACCATGAGCCAAGGGAAAAGGAGGGCCAGGACTCCCAAGACTATGGCTAGGAGGGAGGGGATACAGGGCTCACTTTCCTGTTGATCTCCTACAAGCGATACAACAGAATGCTTGTTGGGGCATTACCCCAGCAATTCAAATCCTCCCCATGCTTCTGAAGCAGTTTCTATATATCTGGTCTTGCTGAGTATCTTCTGCTGCTGCTATTTCTTAGCACTACCTTAGGTGTTATGCTCTTCTGCCACTCCTTGCTCTACCACCACGCTTTCACCACTTGCCCTGAGAAAGGGTATTGAGGGAGTTACACTGTCAAAGGTAACAGTTCATACAGCTTCTAAATTATTCCTCTACCTGGATTATTTTTCTTTAAGTTCCTATTATTTACTTTTGTCCATATCACTGCTGTGTCTCTTAACCAAGCTTTTAGTTTATTCCATACTGGCTTCCACAATTACAGACCCTAAAGTTGCAGACCCTTCGCCCTGGGGACAGGCCATCCACGACAGTTGTTTTGAATGTAACCTAGTCATAACTTGAGGCTTGTCTGCCTTATTGTTCAGAAGACCACAGACAAAGCCTAACAACTTTTTCAACCCCACATACATCTCTGTGCTCTTATTTGTCTTATGCTTATCCAGGTATTACAATTATTTAATTTCTGATCTTCCATTTAAAGCTTGCACAGTGCAACACATCTGCTCAGCCTGATAGCATTTCCCTCTTTGGTTCCCAGATCCACCTTAAACTTATTTATCTCTTTTGGGTTTTTTTTGCTTTTCTAAACCATTTTTTGCCTGACCCACAAGGTTGCACTCCTTTGCCTACTGTGATGTATGTTCACAACCTGGGCCTCCATCTGGTACTGCCTTTCCTTCTTTTCTGCTCCCTCTCATTGAACATCCTAGATTTACTTAGTCACACCATTTGTATTGGTAGGGTGAAGAATCAGCCTTCTACTTTGCACAGCCACATTCCTATCTGGGAATGCTAAATCTGGCACTTCCCAATTTGGCATATTCTCCTAAAACTAAGCCAGTCTTTCCAAAATGGCTCCTCTGACCAGGGTCAATTGAGTGCAGCTAAGCAGTTGCCACCTGGGAACTGGTGGCATCTTCACAGTGAGGTTAATCAAGTTCTAGTCCAACAGTGTTACGGGAATGGTCTCAATCCTTGATGTGAGGAAGCACATGCAACACAGAGATGTATGTAAGCTTCAGGCAGCCATTCAGTCCTGTCTGCACATTGTCTCACAACCGCAAGAAGCAAATGCTGCTTTCTTGCACTGGTGCCCTCTCACACCCTTGGACTTCAGTTTTGCCTCAAAAAATACAACCCAGCAGAAATGGCCAGGCTGAGTGGCAGAAGGCGGGCAAAGAGGAGCGAGCATTTGATTTCAGAGAAGTGACGTAAATGTGAGCAAAGGGCCGTTTCTGTGTTCAGCAGGTTTCTGACCTGCTGCTTTCCTCCCGGGGAGGTCAGCAGTGGGCTGCCGGAGGGAGGTGTGGGGGGAGAGAGCGGCAAGTGTGGGGAGTGCAGCTGATTATAAATGGAATGCTTTCACACATTAATATTTATGCAGCGTGCCCACAAATGGCAAAGGAAGGTTAATTTTGGATTACTTTAAGTCGTACTTCAGTGGAATACAAATCTGAAGAGATGTTGTGAGACTTCAGTAGCACAACTGCTATGAAAAAGTGAGGGTTTTATCTGATCAGCAGGCAAGGAAGTTTTATCATACTAAATCTATAGGTTTTCATGAATAGCTGAAGGTACATTAATTCCTTCATCAGTTTCACAGCCTATTGCAGACAGATTTTAGTGAAACTGGTTACTGTGCTATTAATTATTAAATGAGACCATATTATCCCTAATGGGCTTGAACCATCACCAAAAATGTTTTAGCTTTGTTTTTGATCATGCTAATAATAGTCTCACCTGTCTTGTTGCATGCTATAATTACTCTAATGTTTTACTTTCTGACTACTCTAGAAGCAGCAAAACTTATTTTGGTAACATAATGGTAGGATATATACAAGTTGCAATATGGTTTTAATCTGTTTTCCCTTTTCAAATGGCATTATATCAAATCCATTAAGTGCTTACAATGGACAGGCTGAAAAAATAACTATCGGAGAAAAATGAAAAGGTGCCATATTTCTGTGTCTCAGTGATTCAGATCTGCTGAGTTCACAAAAAAAAATATCTAATTTTTAGTCCTGCAAACTCAATTTCAACTCTGATAGTCAACTGGACTCTTGATTTCCCAATTATCACCATCGCTAATAAAGAAAACTCTGAAATGAACGCTACCATGCTGTGTTCTTTTCGTTACCTATGAAATTGCTCTGACATCTTCTTATCTTCTCCATGAACATATTTCTGAATTGATTGTGAGACTGTGATTGGCAGGGACAAACCTCACCTTGATTTCCAGAACCTCTGGTGAATAAACAGGATTTGCGGTTAAAAAATCCCATAGTTTTTAAAGTTTGGACCTAAGAAAATTGATATTGTAATCAGTGAAAGAGTAAATACTGAACTCCAATCACCTTGCTGGTTTCTGTAATACTGTAGTTGGTTTAGCACCAATTCTAATCCAGAAAAGAAGCATTTAAATTTGAATATGCTTTTGTTTGACTGTGTGACTGAATACCTTGACAACAGGTAAGTGGCAATTTTGGTAGTGATCTGAAGCTCAGAGCAGAGACATGAGCTCCAATGAGCAATCCCTTTATGAGGCTGTTTAATGCTAAATTCCAAATTACATATCCTGGATTGCTCTCTCATATATATTTTAATAAGCTAAAAGGATGATTTCATAGAATCATAGGATTGTCTAGGTTAGAAGGGACCTTTAAGATCATTGAGTCCAACCACTAACCTAATACTGCCAAAATCACCACTAAACCATGTCCCTCAGCACCACGTCTACACAACTTTTAAATACCTCCAGGGATGGTAACTCCACCACTTCCCTGATCAGCCTGTTCCA
>VUYV01000111.1:590086-681147 GCA_008711295.1 Anarhynchus alexandrinus | reverse complement strand
AGGCACTGGCACAGGTTGCCCAGAGAGGTTGTTGAGGCCCCATCCCTGGAGGTGTTCAAGGCCGGGCTGGACGTGGCCTTGGGCAACCTGGTCTAGTGGGAGGTGTCCCTGCCTATGGCAGGGGGGTTGGAACTCGATGATCTTCAAGGTCCTTTCCAACCTAAACCATTCTATGATTCTATGATTCTATATGCTCGGGACCACCAAGCTGGAAAGCAGCTTGGCAGAAAAGGACCTGGGGGTCTTGGTGGACACCAAGCTGAACATGGGCCAGCAATGTGCCCTTGTCACGAAGAAGGCCAATTGCATCCTGGGCTGCATCACGCAAAGTATTTCCAGCAGGGAGAGGGAGGAGATCCTTCCTCTCAGCACTTGTGAGGCTACACCTGGAGAGCTGCATCCAGTGCTGTGTTCTTAACTACAAGAGAGCCTTGGACATACTGGAGAGAGTCCAATGAAAGGCCACAAAGATGATGAAGGGCTTGGAGCGTCTCCTGTGAGGAAAGTCTGACAGAGTTGGAACTGTTCAGCCTAGAGAAAAGAAAGTTCAAGGGGATCTTATCAATGTCTATAAACACCAGAACGGAAGTTGCAAAGAGGACGGAGCCACGCTGTTTTAAGTGGTGCCCAGTGCCAGGACTAGAGGCAATGGGCACAAAATGAAACACAGGAGATTTCCTCTGAACATCAGCAAACACTTTTTTACTGTGAGGGTGACTGAGCACTGTAATAGACTGCCCAGAGAAGTTATGGAGTCCAAGCACAGGGTTTGTTGGAAATTTTCAAGAGTCAACGGGCTAAAGGTCTGAATAACCTTCTTGATCTTGTAGCTGATGGTGCTGTAAGCAGGAGGTTGGGCTACAGCCTTCCTGAGGTCCCTTTCAAGCTGAATTATTCTGTGATCCTGTAAGGCTCTCATATATTTATCTTTGAACTTCTCAGAGATAATTTTTGGATTTGTTGTTCTAGCACATGGCTATTTTCCCTGTGATGAAAATTTTTCAAGTACAAAAATGCACCCATGCCATCCAGACAACCTTGAGAAGTGGGCCCATGTGAACCTCAGGAGGTTCAACAAGGGCAAGTGCAGGGTCCTGCACCGGGGCCCTGGCAACCCTGGTATCAATACAAGCTGGGGGATGAAGGGACTGAGAGCAGCCCTGCCAAGAAGGACTTGGGGGTACTGGTGGATGAAAAGCTGGACATGAGCCGACAATGTGCACTCGCAGCCCAGAAGGCCAACTTTATCCTGCACTGCCTCAAAAGAAGCATGGCCAGCAGGCCAAGGGAGGTGATTCTGCCCCTCTACTCTGCTCTGGTGAGACCCCACCTGGAGTAGTGTCCACCTCTGGAGCCCCCAACATAGGAAAGACATGGACCTCTTGGAGCGGCTCCAGAGGAGGGCCACGAAGATGGTCGGAGGGCTGGAGCACCTCTCCTGTGAGGACAGGCTGAGAGAGTTGGGGTTGTTCAGCCTGGGGAAGAGAAGGCTCCAGGGAGACATTATTGCACCCTTGCAGTACTTAAAGGGGGCCTACAAGAAAGATGGGGACAAACATTTTAGCTGGGCCTTTTTACCATAGGACAAGGGGTAATGGAGTGAAACTAAAAGCGGGGAGATTTAGACTAGATATAAGGAAGAAATTCTGCAATGAGGGTGATGAAACACTGGCACAGGTTGCCCAGAGAGGTGGTAGATGTGCCATCACTGGAAACATTTAAGGTCAGGTTGGACAGGGCTTTGAGCAACTTGATCTAGTTGAAGATGTATGTGCTCATCGCAGGGAGGTTGGACTAGATGACCTTTAAAGGTCCCTTTGAAACCAAACCATTCTATGATCCTGTGATTCTACCGTTAGTTCGTTGCAGAACCAGGACAGTGATGAGCATAAAAGCCCAAACATATAACATGATAGTTGCACACTGTTCCATATTTCTCCTATGTTTTTCAGATTTCAAAAGATGTATCTGTTAGCCAGCAACAAACTCAAAATCTGCAAAAAGAAAAATGAGTCTGTCTCCTTCTTGACCATTTCATTACCTTTACTAGAAAAATTAAAAATAAAAAAAAATAATTGTGCTATTAGAATTTTGCTTCCAGTCCAAGAGAGCTGAGTGTGGCTCTGTGTTCCTTAGCACACCAGAACCAATGCAGCTTACTTAGAAAAGGATGACGTTTTGCCCAATAAGTACTCTGCCATCTCAAAAACATGGGGGTAAATAAGAAAGTGACCTTTTTAGATATCTTCTTGTCTGACCTTGGTTACATTTTAAGCATGCTAGAGATGAGAAATATGTGTTTTAGCTGGCTTATGTCTCATTGTGATAACAGAGCTAGATTTCATTTTAAAAGGGAAGGATAGTCTGAGTGTTTGTATGCTCCCTGTACTGTGTATTTTCACCATGGTAGCAGTGAAAAAAAAAGGAACAGTGAAGAGGCACATATGATTGATACTGCAGAAACGTCTGAAGTACGCAGTGCTTCATTTGAGTCAATGCAAAAAAAAAGGAATGTCAACTATCACCAGGTGCTTAAATTAATTTTAGTGACAATATAGGAGTGCGGAACAAGATAGAGCAGGGAGGCAGTAAAGAGATTTAGATAAGTTAGATGGATTCAATTTGTTCAGACCTACTGAAATTCACTCTGAAGTCATTAAAGAACTTAACCATTAAAAATTGCCTGCAGCAATTTCTGTAGGTGAGGAAATCCTAGCAGACTGCAGAGAGCAAAATTTAAAATCAACAAGATTAAATTCAATAGAGGCAATCATGGATAATGACCGTTAGGAAGAGGAAATCAAACGCACAAATATAAAAATTGTAACTCAGCTGAAGAGCTGCAGAAAAAGGATTTAGGAGTGCAATAAATCAGAAACAAACCCAACAAGTTAACATGTCAGAGAAATTGAGGCACAGTGCAATGTTTTTTCCAGAAATACAAGTTGTGTTCTGCATTAGCAGAAGGGGAAATGATAAGATAGAGATATTTTTTCAGTCTACTAAGCACTTAGATAAGCTAAGCCTTACTGAAATACTGTGTTCAGTCTGAGCATCATAGTTTAAGTAAAATGTAGACAAACTCTGATTGCTCTCAGAGTTCTCTCCGAGAATAATTAAAGGATTAGATAACATGACCTAAGAGGAAGGGCTAAGGAAATTGAATATTTTTAGTCAAGAAAAGAAAACATGAGAGCAAGTTTGAAGACAGCATTCTGATTGTAACAAGTTGTTATAAAATAGACAATAAGCAATTGTTCTCCACATTCACTATGATTGGGGGAGACCGGAAGGAGTAATCTGATTAAACTGAGTTTGTATTTTAAGAAAAGTTTTTAACTGGGGTTGGAGACAGCTTTCTGTGTGGAGATAATGAAAAGTCTAGATCAAGAGAGCCAAACCAAGCTCAGAGAGAAGGGTTAAAGTTTGTTAACAGAGACCTAGGTCTGAGGAACAAGGCGAATTTGTACTCTAAAGCAGAATTTGTGGAGGCTCTTGAATATAAATCAAAGAAGGTCATAACTCGTTCATGTCCTCCCATGGACAGGCCTGTAAAATGTGCAATTAATTATTCATGTGCCTGGCAATGCTGATATTAAAGAGAGTAACTGCATGAGAAATGACATGCGGTGTGAAACGTGGAGTCTGATGTGGAGCAGAATGCATATTCTGCTCCACATGAATGTGTCCAATGAATGGGCAATGAATGGACAATGAATGGAAATACAGAGTGCAAGATGGTGCACCACTTCTGAAAGAAAATGGAAATATTTTAACATCACTACTACTCTCTTCTGCATTGTAATTATGTTCCCATTTTGTTCCATTTGCAGCTTACATCAGGAGTCAGCCTTAGAGTAGGAAGTGGAAAATGGTGGAGGAGCAGGAAAGGAAACTGTTGGAGAGGTTGACATTGTATTTAGGGCTGCATTCATAGAATCATAGAATCATAGAGTCATAGAGTCATAGAATCGTTATGGCTTGAAGAGACTTTTAAGATCATCAAGTCCAACCATTAACCTAGCACTGCCAAAAACTACCACTAAACCATGTCCCACGTCTACTTATCTTTTAAATACCTCCAGGGATGGAGACTCAACCACTTCCCTGATCAGCCTGTTCCAGTGCTTGATAACCCTTTCAGTGAAGAAATTTTTCTTGTGTGCCTGTGAAGCTGGGAAAGTTACAGAATCCTTTAACTGGAAGTGATACTGCCATCTAATTAACATCTATCTGCACCCCTGTGCCTGCCTATGAATGCCAGTAGGGATGAAATATTACTGTCAAGGATGTTTATGTGACAAAAGATGCCTGGTTTTATTGAGGAAAGGAGGGATCTAGGAGAAAAGAAGGAAGGGACAGTCTGTCTATCTACCAAAGTTAGCTGGTTTCGGTAATAACAGAACAGCAAGTGTTGGGATAGATAATTAAGGCATGAACTTTACAGTATTGTGAAATATTCTTTAAGGAGGGATAACTGTATTAAAAAACACCTCTGATGCTCAGTGGGGAGCAGCTCCATGCCTGAAGAGTCTTCAGAAGTGTGAAATATGATGTATAAGTAAAACTAATGGATAAAATACCAATTAGCTCAAACTTTGATTTACGTGAGGAAGACTGACATCCCTGTGAATCAGGTATGCAGACCTCATGTGCAGAAGGATTTAGTTATTGTTTGAAGAATTGCCAAGGTTTATGGAATCTTTGCCTCTGTATGTTCAAAGGAAAATTTCCTCCAGAATTTAAGCTGGTCTGTGTGTCTATAGGTCTGCGTATGCATATGAGTATGTTTTCTTTGATCAGTAGACTGCATTAAGAACTATTGTAAAAAGTAGGGAATTGGAGTGTATCATTTAATGTCTCTCTACATTTTCAAAAAAAACCCCAAAATGAAATGTCCAAATTACTCATTTAATGAAAAGTAGATTGTAGTATATCTTCAAGCACTGCAGAACTCAGTCCCTCCATCAACAAAATAATTTTATCAGTGAAAACGTGAAATAATTTATGCGGCTAAAGGAAATCATGTGTTTAAAACAAAGTGTTTTTTTTCCCCCCATTTCACTCTTATAATGGATGTATCAACACATTTGTCCAGAGGGCAATAGTTCATGGATTATTTCTCTACTAATAGGGTGAGAAATACTAAGAAGGGTGGGTTTATTATCCTGTGAAGATGAGGCTTCATGATCTCAGTGAAAGTTTACAACAGGCCAGCGTGTCTGTATGTCCCAAAGTCCATCTACCAGTGTCAACATGCTTGAACGCCCATGCATCCAGAATGGATGACCAGTAAACCTGAGGTCAGCATGAGTAATCTCTTCCCTGAAGGATAAGTTTATGAACTCATAGTTAAGCTGAGGAGAAGAATGATTCTGCAGTTTCATTACGTCCTTTTTTATTTTCCATCCCGGGTAATGGGTGGCAGGTGGTACATAAACACAGAGAACAAGCCAGAAGGTATTTGTGTTAATTCAGCACTCTTGCACATGCTAATTCTTTGATGCCTTGAGTGGCTGTTCTTCCAGAATGTCTGCAAGGTGATGTGGAGTGTTTATGAATATTTGCAGGAGGTATCTTGCTCATTGTAATTATGCTGATGCTAAATGGGTGAGAGAAGCAGATTAGTTTGCTGTATCATCACTGTGCTGATGACAGTCACTCAACTACTATTCCAAAGGAGACTGTGCAATTTCTTTGCTGTCTCATTGTCTTGCAGAGGCTATCAGTATTACACAGTGTCTGTTGCGCACTGACAGTGTTCTGTATTGTTTAAGACATGAAACATAGCTCCTCCTGTTAGAATTTAAAATTCTAAGGGAATCTGGTATGCAATATGCAATCTCACTGTGAAACTCCAAAATAAAAATTATCACAATTTTAATTATGCATTTCTATAGCTTTTATTGACCCTTTTCTTGAGGGCAGTTTGGATAAATATCATGCAACTAGGACAAAACTTAAGAGAACTGTGTAATTCAATTTATCTTCAACTTTATAAGTTTATTCTTTAGCACATCAGGTGAGTGTCTTCTGCATTGAAAACAATGTGCAAGAGAAACTTAGGGCTGATTCATTTGACTGAGGGTGATAGTTTCAACTACTGTTGACCTACTTGTTCACAATCCCGTTAACTGCAAATTAGTGAAGTAGGCATTTCTTTAGTGAAATTCCTTTTTTTGCTGAAATATTTAACATAACTCAAGTGAACCACATCTCAAGAGTACTTTCACCATAGACATCTACAGTTGAGTTGCATTAGATCCTTCATGGCTTTCTCATGATGACTGATTGCTTGCTCTGGCTGGGTGCAAGAAGAGGTATTCTGGCCAGAGCACAGACCTTCAAAGAAGCAGATAAATGGGAAAACCAGGAACTAGGCTGTTTTTTTAATAGTAATTATATACCAGATGTTGCTAAAATCAATGATATGCCTTCAACTGCTTTCAAACTGTGTTATCACAGAATCACAGAATGGTCGGGGTTGGAAGGGACCTTTGGAGATCATCTAGTCCAACCCCTCTGCCAAAGCAGATTCACCTACAGCAGGTTGCACAGAAACACGTCCAGGCGGGTTTTAAATATCTCCAGAGAAGGAGACTCCACAACCTCTCTGGGCAGCCTGTGCCAGTGCCCTGGCACCTCCAAGTGTTATGTAGGTACTAGATATGAAACCCAGAATAGCCAGTCTCTGATAGGGCAGAAACACGTGGTGAAGAACATTTTGCCCAGTCTCACTAGCTCTAAAGTTAGGCAAGATGAGTCAGACTGAGGCATTATTGCAAACTTGTAAGACCTATGTGACTGCAGAGCTTAAATTCAGGTTAGATAAGGCAGGGCTGAAGCAGAAGAGGTGAGAAAGGCAGCATTTGGCCAAGCTGAGCAGGGAAGCAAATGTCCACTGAGTGGGAAAATAATGCATCTACCTTTGCTAGCTTGGTCCAGTGCTTTAGCTACAGCCCTTCTGTGATCTGAGGACACAGCAGCCACCACTGAGGAGGCTTTTTCTTACTTCTTTCTTAATGCTGCTTCTTTCTGGAAACATATTACCCCAGACATATCTTGCTTCAGAATAAACAGCATTTTTTTTTCATATAAGACAGCACGTGAGAAATATCACTCTCCACATTTCTCTCCAGATTTTTTTTTCTATGCATAGTTCAGCTCTTTCCCACTTTAGAGACCACAGCCACAGTCTCGAGGGGGATAATTCTCAACCTTAAAGTATCTTAGGCAGACTGATGGCATGTGCTCTTGCCTTCAGGCATGCTCACATAGGGGCTGTTTGTACTTCTCAAGTCTCTCCAGGGGTTATTACGTTTTTTTCTGGTGTACATTGAAGAATTAGAAGATAAGTTTTAAAAAAAAATTATGGCCAGTGCCCAAGCATTGATCAATACCTATGCACGGGCTCTACTGCTGTATAGGAACACAGAACTGGGGTCATTAAATCAAATCACATCCTCTGTAACTGGAGGCAACCGTGTAACATGTTAAACATACAAGATCCCATAACATCTGTTTGGTTCACAGCATCCCTTTCTCACACTGCAAAAATCCTTTAGTAGATCAAATGCCCATAAAAAATGAAGTGTGTCCAGGATGATTCACCAGAGCAGGAACAATTTGTCAGTATATACCTGGCAGAAATCAGTAAGCATTTTCACCATGGTCCATGTGATTTTGGCAATTTGAGCTCCAGTAACATTTACTCCTTGAAATGATGATGAGAAACATCTCTCCCACAATGTAACTGGATTTATCACAAATATGACTGAAGTCCATCCTGTCAAATTATCATTATAGTTCAAGCTATGTGGAAGCTGAAAAGTTATTTTCTTTGATGACTTGCTAATTAACTAAGCCGACAGCTATGTACCACAGTGAAGAGGGTGTCTGACTGGCTGGTTATTCTTGACAAACAGAAGTGTTTCTCACTCTCATTTTCCTTTTTTCTTTTTCTTTTCATAGCTTTTAGTAGAAATGATTTTTCTAGTCAGGACAGCAGCTACACGATGCAGTTTGCAGTAGATAGTGAATAAAAGTTCACGTAATGTCTTCACCGTGGCCTAATGACTCATATAGGTGTTAATGATGAGTGGGACATGACTGTTAAGTCAAGATCACTAGGTCACTGCGTTCATGTATTTCACACTCTCTTCCTCAGACTGTCGGTGAAAGTTTGATCATGTACCGCAGTCACCACTGCTCATTACATTGAGTGTCACTGCTCCTCATTATACCGTATAATGGGCATGAGTGTAACCTCATTGTCTCCCCAACACAGCTACTAGTTTTGCATTCTCTTGCTTTAAGCATCATTGACTGTTTTAGCCTATTCTACAGTTTTCTGAAGTTGGCAGACATCATCTATGGCATCTGGGTACACCAAGCTTGCTGAAGTACACACCAGAGTTAAGAAAAAACTGTGAAGGATTCAGTTTGAAGTTAAGTTCTTTAAATTAAGGTGTCCTCACATAGATGTCTATACGCGAGCTTTGTGTCTAGGCTCCAATTATAGTTTGGAGAGGTCTAGGGCTCCTTTCAGTTGCCTGCACTTCAGTACATGGTGTTGTCTAAGATCCTTGAGGGTGCTCAAAACCTCTACTCAGGGCTGGCAGATGTGACAATGGTCCTAGAGCAAACCTGTGCCCCTTTGGAGTGGCAGCTCCAAATAGCACCCTTATACCACTTCAGATGACACTAGACACATCTGCTTAGGCAGATGAATTGTACTCCTTTTCATTATAGTCAAGGGAGCCTGGACAGAGCAATTTGTTTCATCCTAAAGCAGACACCTCGTGGCTAGCCATTCATTAGGACTTAAGTCAGTTGTTGGAAGACAGCTCACCTGCTTTGAGCATCCAAGATATCCCTCCTTGTTACCAGCTACCAGTCCAGAAGGACCCAGCTTCTTTTAGGTTCTGTGTTGTATTAACTAACCCCACATGGGTGCCTTAAATACCACGAGGCATCTGCAACAGCACTAGAGGTTTATGTTTAGACAAACAACTTTAGCCATGGGAGCCCAAAGACTGTACAAGGAGCTTACTTTGTATGCAGACACACGCAGAAGCGTCGAAGATTGGAAGTTAGCCTGTAATTGCTCTCACCAAACTAAATCCTCAAATGCTAAGCTTTCTATTTAGGAACAAAATTCAGCATTTAGGGGCTCTGTAAATATAAGCATTGAGTACCATTTAAGGGGACTGGATGTCTGAGATTTCAGTACTTGGGGTTGTCATACCAGCAGGTATGACGGCTGGAGGCCAGTCAGGATACACTTGGAAATCTCAAGTGGCACTAGATGCTTATGCCTATCCAGGTTATTAGTAATCTTCAAAATCTCTGCTACACTGTTGCCTTACCCAGTTGGTAAATCCCCTTTCTAAATCTATTTCCGTGACTAATCCTAAAAAGTTTTAACCCCCTCCAGGCACACATATGCATGAGTAAACGTGGGTTACAAGCAAAAGCCCCTTTTTTTGGACTGTGATGTCCCCTACACTTAGGCTATGTGATGATAGGGCAATCACAGTGAACGTAAAGACCGTGGGAGGAGCAGTCACAGGCAGGGGAACCCCAGTAACCTAATCAGGGGGAAGGTCACCCCAAACTGGCTACCATTAGGACCATCGGAGGAGCAGGATCAGCCCATCGTCCCACCAGCTGAGGCAGCCAAAGGAAATCTCTCCTGAGAAGGCTGTGCAGACCAAGGGGATTATTGGCTGCAGGGGTTTAGATTCATTATGGGATGTAGATGTAACTGTTCAAAACTTATGGGATGTTCTAAAGAAATTGTGGGAATGTGTGAAACATCTTATGGGATGCTTAGGGGAAGGATCAAAAGCAAGAAAAGGGAGGGATCAAGATGAACTGGAGAGGAAAAAGCATGGGGAAAGAGAGAACAAGGAGCTGAAAGGTTGGATGTAAACAGGGGCTGATCACCATGCTTGTCTGACCGAGCCCTGTGCTTGGGCACTGCAGTGTATCCTACGTTCTTATTAAATCCTCTTTCTAACCCTCTTCTTGATGGAGGCACCCTCTCTTCTGGGCTGGTGTGTGTGAATGTGAGTGACAAAGGTGAGAGGGACCTGCAGGGCCCCAAGGTCTGGGGGCCAACTGCCAGGTGAGAGCAGGTTGGGGTGCAGCTCCTGGATACAGCAGGGGTCTCAGACCAGATCCTGAAGAGACCTACAGCATGTGTGTCTGTCCCATCGGAAGCCTTCAATGTTGTCAGCAGGAGAGGAGAAAGAGGTCCAGGCTGTTGAGGGCTGTTCATGTCTGTGCGAGCATGATGCTCATTTCTGTGGGTGCTGACAAAGACAGCGCATTTTGTCTGTGTTTATCTGTGTGGTCAGCTGTATTAGTGTGTGAGTGTGTGCACACAGAGCCACAGCAACCTCCATCAATACCGCCAGGACAGCAGGAAGTCCACTGAGGCTTGTAGCCCACTGGAATTGGCCACCTCTAACAGCTAGATACCCTGGTGGAGATGTGGTGCTGGTTTTATCTGCATCCGTGCTGCTTCCTGCAATCCATCAGTCCACACACTGGTGAGAAAGCAGCCCTCAAGGACACATACCCACGGTGTGGATCCCTACTTGTTGCACCTCACGCTGTCAGTCTACCAGCTGGATGAAGGCTCATCATAGCATCCTCATAGCACTCCAAGTTTCAGATTTTTTCCTCCTGTAACAAAGGATCATGCTTCTTTTATACTTCTTTTCATGATGATTCTTTCCTTATGTCAAAAGCCTCTTTCTGTTTCCTTAGTGTTTAATTCAGCCGATGGCTGCCTTTCTCTCTAGCATCATCCCAGGTTTTAGGCAAACATCTTCTCAAGCAGTTGTGGGTATTCCATTCATGCACACACTTTTTACACTCACATTCCTATTTGATCAGACACTCTTATCCAGGCCACTTTGCCAAGGCTGTGCCTTGTGGGCACCCCAATGCTGGGATGCGGAGAGACCGACCCAGGCAAGATGCAGGCTGGAAACATGTCTCCTGTCTCTCAAACCAGTGCTGAAACCGCGGGAGTGGTTTGTGAGTTATGACCACTGCAGACCTGTTTTGAATACTCTCTTCTTTCTCCCATGTCACTGGGGATTCAGGACTGCGCTCCACAGGAATGTAGATCTAACACCCCTTCAGGCTCCCCTGTCTCCAGCACAGTGGTGTTGGACATTTGCTGTGCCATTAAGTCAGGTCACACTAGGAAAATAAAACAAAGCATTAAATTTTTCAGTACTGTCTTTTATTACTTTTTCTCTAATGTACCTACTGGTTTTATAATAATATACTGCTGAAAGACCAGTAAGATAAATAAGTTAAAAATCTTTTCATAGGTCATTCAACTTTTAAAATATCCTAATGATATTAGGATAAATGTATTAGCTAAAATCAATGAAACTGGATATTTATCAGAATTACTCATTGGAGTTGTTTCTAATGATCTAATTAGACTTTCTAAGTGCTTCAAGGTCTCGATAACATTTTTGTTATTATTTTCTGCAATAAATCATATAGAATCTTCATAGATTGGCATGTATTTTAATCCTGTTTTGAAAATCACTGTTTATTTGCAGCTATTCCTAATTGTTTTATCCATAAAGTTTAAATTATAATTAATCACAATTAGCATTTTTTCCAAAAGAGAGTGTTGGAAGGCACTTGCCAAAGGGATATGAGAGGAGATTTTATCATTTAATCCACCAACAACCATCTAAAATGGCAATTACTATCTAACAGGCAAATAACACTTATCTGATAAACTATGTGTTGGTACTTAGTGTGCTTCTGTAGACTCTTTGGTATTATGAAAATCCACAGTGTTGCAGAGGTTTTAAAGGCATTTAGAACTTAACATTCAAAACAGGAGGACTGCTGTAAATTCATAATAAGACTCAGAGCTATGAGATGATCCCACTTGTTTAATTTTTATTATCTCAGGAGGAACGCTAGATCCTCTGCTGGCATAAACTGTTGCAGCCTAATTGACTTATAACATATACCAGCTGGGGGTTTGCCCAATATTTTTGGTTTGTAGTATTTAGGATTAGAGTATTCATGTCTCAGTTCTGGGCAACTTGAATGAACAAAAACTATGGCATAACCTTACAGTCTCTACTGATTTTTCTGGGAGCTGAGGAAAGGACTTAGCTCTTGGACTTGGCAAGATCATATCTGGAATGAAATTAGGGTGAAACTGAAATAAAAATGTCCAGATTCAAGCCCCTTTTTTTATTCTACGTCTCTTTTCTATGCTAAGTTGTGCCAAAAGTTTTCATGTAACTAAAGAATTTGTTGAGGAAGAGGAATGTGTGAATGGATTGGGGGACTTATTAAGGTCAGTAGCATACCTAAGTACCAAAAGGTAACCAGGTGTCATGTGCTCTGGAGTCTGCTAAGGGGAGCTGCAGGATGCCTTTCAGTCCCAGCATTTAATCAGTTATGAGATCATTAAACGAACACACCTCACAGAAATGTTCTATGTTGGATCACGCAAAATCAGCTGGGAGTAGAATGCATACAAAGTGATACGTTCTTTAGCTTAGGCTCCATGGGAGAAAATTAGCAATGTATTCATGATAAAGTTTAAAATAGAGGCTGATATGAGCTTTGGAAAAAAATGTACCTGGTGCAGAACTTTTCTAAACTTGAGGGATTCTAAAGCAGAGATGTTTCATGTTAGCTCATTATTCTTTAAACTGAAGTATAACTGTTGCCTCTTTTTGAACCTGCAGGTCTATAGAAAATTATATTAACCAGCTTTCATAATTGACAAGTGAATATCTTTTTCATAAACTGTCTTTCAAATTAAATATAAAAGAAATTGGCCCGGCTTATAAAAAAGCTGAATTGAATAAGAGGGTTTTTTTCCGCTAGGTTGCTTTTAATCCGATCTCAAGTTATGAGTAATACTGCATTGGCTGATTCTCTACTTCTGTGATTCCATCAAAGTCAGGCACTACCAACTTACACAAGTGCAGCTCAGACTGTCAGATGTTTCAACATTTTTTCTAAAGGGTGTGTCTTTTATTTATGTGAGTGTCCTTTTCCTTTTTATAACTTAAGTACTGTTTTTGCTCCTCTCCACTTCTCAGGAAAAATTGGTTCAGAGATGACAGGCTCCATATAATTTCTGGTATGAACTCTGTTGGTCTTTGCTGACTGAAATTTTTTATTTAATGTGTCTTTTCTGCATTCTAGCCCACATTCTTATCTCCTTGTTGAAGTTCACATGAATCATTAGTAAGTTTTTTTCCAAACAAAAATCTAAGAAGCTACTGAATACTTCAGCCTTCTCTGCATCGCCTATTATTTGCTCTGCAAATAATATTAGGTCTTACTAGACCTATGCTCTCCTTTGTTTTTCTCATTTCAAGCATATTTGTAAGAGTCTTTTGTTATTGCTTCTAAATAACCCACTAAGTGAAACTCTTTTTTTTAAGCTTTCTGGTTTTTTATTCATATAAGCTGATGGCATTCTTTATCCCTTGCTCTAGTCGTGGTCTTTAGTTCGCACTTGGTATGATTCTCTATTGATTTTCAAGTATTGAAAGACCTCTGATGCAATCATAATAATCTCTGTATTTTTCTTCTTCAGTAGGATGGTTTGCTATGGTACATCTATTTCAGTAACTTCCAGAGCTTCTGCTCTCATATATCTCTTGGATTATCCCAGGAAATTGTACCTCATAGATCCCTGAGTTTGCACAAAAAAACCCAACTGAAGTTGTTTGTTGATTGCAAGAAAACATGACAGCAGCAAAAGAATCACAAAATCATTTTGGTTGGGAGGGACCTCAGGAGATCACTAGTCCACTCACTACCTATAGCAGGGTCAGCTAGGAGATCAGACCAAGTTATTTAAGTTACTCAGGGTTTTGTCCAGTTGGATCTTGAAAAACCTTCAAAAGTAGAGACTCTACAGCCTTTATGGACCACCTTTTCCAATACCTGACTGTCTAAATGTTGAAAAATTCTTATCATATCCAGTTGGAAATAGGATATATAGGCATGGATTTACATCTTGGCTGGTTACTATAACTGAAAAATAAATCACTGTTTGAAAGATATATGGTATCTCAGTTACTTGGGGAAATGTAAACAAATGTATGAGTTAAGAAAAATATATAACAGCCTCATAGAATGGCATGTGTTTCATTTGTTAAATAATTTAACTGAGCCACACTTTAGATTAGATTTAGTGATAGCACAGATTAGAAGAGACCTGGGTTACTTAAACAAGATCTTGTTCAGCATCAGGCTTTCTGAACATTCCCCTTACTGTTTATCTACTCTCTGCGGATAACAGCAGTGCCATTTTTGACAGGGTAACATATGGGCATTCTGTAGAGTTCCTGGAAGGAGACATCTAGAAAGATGACTAAGTATGGGCTTTCCCAGATGCTCGTATTTGAAACCCTGTAAAAAGAGACAGAACCAGACAGTACCGTTTGCCTATGAGCCAATGCAGCTAAAGCAGAGCGCGCACTCAGAGGCAGCTGTACTTCACTACTGACTTGCCCTCTATAAATACCCCAGGTTGCATGTGAAGTTAATCTTACCACGGGCAGTCTTTTGCTTGATGACAGTCAAAGCCATTATGCATTCACAGGATCATGGGATAATTCAGGTTGGAAGAGAGCTCAGGAGTGGTGCAGTTTGTGCAGTCAGTGGTATCAGTGTAAAATGTATTTTAGAGCAGCACACAAATCCATCATCAAACGATGCAAGATCAGAGCACACAGGCTCAGGTGGAGGCAGAGGGTAAGTGAATGGCTCCATGCCATGTGAACAGGAAAACTCCAACACCAGAAGACCTAAGGCACATGAATACCCTCTCTTCCCCAGTAAAACATCCAGGGTTGACCCTTTCTAAATTCCACAATGAACTTCATTCTAAGGCTTCTTTAAGTCTTTAGAGCAACATGTAGGATATTTTCTGTATTTCTCAAAATCTTGCTTGAAAATCTGAGCTCTGAAGTTTGTTTTGATAACTGCTTCATTATATAGGTTTATTATAAATCACAGGGGTAGTTAGATGTAAGATCTATACCACAATTATGGCTTACTCCTCTGTAGATGGAAAAGCAACAGTTTGATCAAAGTTCGTGCAGACTTACATGGAAGATTTTGAGTTGAAAGTATTTTCTGCTCCCTTACAGCTGGTGGGAATGAGTAGCTCAGGATAGCATCAAGAATCTATATACATTTCCAGATGAAAACATACCCTTTAAGTGAAACCTCGGGGTAGGGGAGAAGAAAAGGTTGTGGTCATCCCTGGGAGGGCACAGAGAACACCTCCCAGACCTGGGGAAGTGGCTTTGGGAGATCAAGAACCAGGCAGTCCAGATTAGCTGTGGGGTCCTGATGTTCATACCCGCGCAGTGGTCAACTTCAGTCCTTTGCCATGGAGGACGCTCCTGCACCGAGGTGTGTGGCCTCTCTGGGGACTCCTCCAGGGTGTGGAATGAACCCCGATTGCTGCAAATGACCTTTGGAAACACTGCTGTCCCATCTGCCGTCAGTGCAAGGGGTATCTCCGTGACCGGGCATTCTCTAACAAAGCAGACAGCAACACACAGCACTGAACAACGCACTGCAAAACACTGAACTCTGCACCCCTCAGCTGCTCGGCTTGCCTCTGGTGGGAAGGTACTAAGAAATTACACTGATGAGCACAGAGTAAAAATTTAGCAAGAACAGGAAGAACTGAAATGGGACCTGTGTTTCTCCATGTTTTATTTTTTTCAGCATAGTAATTGTGTACTCAAAATCAAAAGAAATAAAAAGGTTTTTTTTTTTCTGTTTTATTTCAAAATCCTGGCATATCTGCTAGATTACTGATGTCCTGGACAGAACTGGGGTGAGAATATACTATTTGTTTCTGTGTTAGTTTTTAAAATTCTATTTGGATAATTAAATTGACAACAGTTTAAGGGTTGCTACATTAAACCTTGCCTGGTTAAAAGAGCCACAGGAATTAGATTGTTACAGCCCTTCTCTGTGAACTGTGTCAACTTAATGTTAATGCACATAAAAACTCAGACACCAACTAACCCCATTTCAGTAGTGCACCTCAGGAACGGGCTGGCCTACAGACCATATACCCTCTGGGCTCTGAAACCACTAAGTGGGGACCTCAGGACGGTAGTAAACTCTCTGGACTTCTCCCTGGAAGCTAAGAAGAAATACCAGTGACCTACAATTGGGCTTGTGAAACCTGGAACTGGAGCCAAAACACAGATATGTTACCTGTCTGTATGGTATCACATGCTCAGTATCTCCACTAGTTATCTCTGCTGGTATCTCCACAGTTGCCTGAGGAACTGAAAAGAACATATGCAGGAAATTTCCACTTTGGATAGTATCTCTGTGCATACTTCTGAATTATTTTCTAATCACATCAGACTACCCGATGTTCCTCTTTTTNTTTTTTTTTTTTTTTTTACGAAGTCATAAAGCATTGCTGGTGTCTTTTCTGCACATTAATATACCTTTTTGCAATGAGGATAGTAAAATGCAGACTACGGCCTCCCCATTGTAGTGGCAAACTTTGTACTGATTTGTACTCACACTCGTACTAACAAAACAATATGGGGCCAATTCTGAGAAATGGATATACTTTAGCACATGTCTGATCCTTATTCTAGAGTTGTCTTTTAAAGCAGATGAGATAAATTACACCTTCAATATGCCCATTTTTCCCAGATAACTGAAAATTGACTAGCTCACCTGTAGACATCTGCAGTGGAGGCATATACAGTGAATTCCAGCTCAGTGCTTCAAAATGTGAGCTATTCAGCTAAAAGCTTGATGTCATGGGCATCACAGAACGATAGAATATTTTAAGTTGCAAAGGACCTCTGGAGGTCATCTGGTCTGACCCACCAGTACCAGCAGGGCTGACTTCACAGTTAAATGAGATTGCTAAAGGCTTTGTCCATCGTTTAGTTTTTCTCATCTTCCCTTGTTTTCGCAGATTTTCCTGCAGGGTAAGGTGTGCGAGCGAAGTCCCAGGAGTTGCAGTCACCAGAGCTGCTTCCTGTTCTCTCACCGCAGGTTGCAGGAGGGCAATGCCATTCAATGCTTAGTCAGGATGAATGAATCACAGCTTGTTTTAAGATCGCTTATTGGGGATTATCTCTCTACCTTTCTGCCCTAACATTTGCATTAATTAAAATGCAAAGGTTTGGAGAGGTCAGGGCATTGCTGTCTCACATGTGATTGCAGGCAGTAGGGAGCAGCCACCTCTGAGCTTCATGACAGAACATTTGGGAGTGAGTGGAGAGCTGTGGGAAGAACACAAAAAATGTGATCAGAGTAGGGAAAATGGGAGCAGTCAGATAAGAGACAGAAAAGAAAAAGAAACATTTTGGAAGAGCAAAGAGTAATAATCACTTTCCTGTACAAACTGGAAGGAAAAATTATGTACCGGCCCCAGCAGAAGCTGAAATAAAGGGGAAAAAAGGAATGAAACAAAGGAAAAAGTGCACCTGCAGAATGACAGCAAATGTGGGAGTAGCTCCAGAGCAACTCTGAGAAGCACAAGCTTCACAGGAACAGCTACTACAGACAGTGGGAAAATAATACAAGAGCAGTAAAACAGACTCACACAGGTAGTAGCGTACCCAGCTGCAGCTCCATAAAAACATTTAGCCAAACGCACAGAGAGGCTGGCTTGGGAAATGATGTAATTTTCAGATAGTGTTAAGTTTCAGCATTAAAATATAAGTTGCCCCTTCCTGAAAGAGAATATTTGAGAACTTTACTGCAGCTCAGTGAATGGGGACTGTGAAGGTGGAACTGGGACATACGGGTTTTCCTATACATCCCTCTCAGGGAGAATGCAAGATTTATGCAGCGACTATGGGAGACAGAGCTTATCTGAGCAATGAAGTAGGCAAACTGATGGAAATAGTTAGGATTTCAAAACTGAGGAATAAACTTGCATTTTGAGATTCCTATCTATGTGAATAAACAACTTGGGAGATATATACTTCACATACAGTGCAGTGAATGGCTCCACAGTACCACACATTCTTAAATCTGGGTGTAACTGTACCTGACAGGTAGTTTCATCAAGCCAGACTTATTCTGAACAAAAAAAAAGTAATTGCATTCTCATAAAACTTGCTCATGTGCAATTACTGGAACGCATGGACGATGTGAATGGTGTTGAGCCTGTTTCAACTAAAACACATGCAAGTTTGGACCTGTAGGGGTGCAGGGAACCTGAGAGATGTTCGCATGCAGGGTAAATCCCAAATCTGTTTGAGATGCAAAAGTGTTCAGTGAATTCATTCATGAACATGGACCCTCCAACAAGCAAACAGTCCTTTTGAATCATTTGGTGACATTTTGACCAAAGCAGAGGTAATGTGTTGGGCTGAGCTTGGATCTAGAGTAGTAATAGCAGAAAGAAAATTTGGCTATTACTCTGCTATGTAGTAATTTTGGTACATCACCAACTTTATATGTAAATGACAAGTTTGTGATTAAGATTGCATGGCTTTTTGGGGTCAAGTTTGTTGGAATGACTCAAAGTCTTAGATACGTGCTTCCTTGATGGAAGAAATGTCTTCTCTGAGGAAATGAACTTTACTGATCTCTGCAAATCCCAGATGAAAAAAAAAAGTTAAGAAGCTAAGAAATGTCATAGCAAAGCAAATAAACCTGAGTGTCTCTAAATGCTTTATTTTACAGTGTTCATGCACTTGCTGCTCTGCTTCTGTTTGTTCTTAGGAAATGGTCACACATACTGTATCTGTCAGAAGTTGGATGAACAATGTTCCCTTGACATGTATAAGGCAGATAGAAGGAAATGTAATAGCATCTCCTGCCCATTTGGTCTTTCATGCTTTATGGATAAGCCATTAGCCATTAAGTGGTTGCAAAATATGTGCAGGGAAAACTTCCCCCCCCCCTCTCCCCCCCAGATTCACACCTATTCCCTTACTTTCAGAGCACTTTTTCTGGAAAGTTGCAACTACCTTTTTGCATAAATCAGATTCAACCCCATTAGTAAAGTTGAAAACATACACCATTTTCAAATCTGATTCTTCTCCTGCATTTTTTTCAAGCTGATTTCTTATATTATGCCAAAGTCCTTTGCCTCTTTGCCAGCAGGGTTACTGAAGGATCCTAGAGGTGGGCTATTAATTTTCTTTAGCAACGTATCTCTGTTATATTGGTGGTTTTAAAAAACTATGAATGATTCTCTTTTATGTCTTCAGCAATTTTATAAGGTCTGGTGAGTCAAAAGATGATGATATCTTCTAAATTCTTTCTCTGCCTTTTAAGGTAGCCATTCATCAGAATAAATAAATTAGCAAGAAGGACTGCACTAGATTTATCTCTGAAAACAACTAGTTTTCAGTGTGTATATACTTCTGCTTTGCTTCTTTTAAGGCTCAGATTAAAAGGCGTTACTTAGACTGACACCTTCCTGTTTCTGTCACAGGACCGTGCCATCCTCTGGTTGTATGGTGTAGCATCTGCCTCAGCCAATGCTATAAAAGAGATGGAAACAGTAATTCCTTCAAGAATGCGCAATTCTGAAAGAATTACCGAAAACATTCCTTCTGTAACTCGTTACTACAGCTGAAGTATCTCACTCTGTTGGAAAGTGGCATGAATTTTAGTTTGTCTGGATCAAATGATATATGGATAGAGAGACGGATACATAACCAGACAGACATGTAATCCAGATGTAATCAGGCCTCTGATATTTCGATCTCTTTGCTGTTTTCAGTCACGACAGACAAAAGGCTAGCAATAATGTACAATATGTAAGAAATAACTAAGGTGTCTAAAGGCATGTTAACACCATCTTTTCTTCCCCTTCAAAGTCAGACTTCGATATGTTTATCAGATTGTCCTTCCAGTCTTGGTGTTGAACTCTGCAGACCTACTTTATCATATGACCCTGGAATCCGAGGGCAGGACAATTCTGCTGTCGCAGCAAAACCCACCCAGAAAAGCACCCCAAGGAGAGTTGTATGCTCTGCTACCTTGCAGAACTCAGGTTATGAATATCATAGAATCATAGAATCGTCTAGGTTGGAAGGGACCTTTAAGATCATTGAGTTCAACCATCAACCTCACACTGCCAAAACCACCACTAAACCATGTCCCTAAGCATCACGTCTACCTGTCTTTTAAATATCTCCAGGGATGGCGACTCCACCACTTCCCTGGGCAGCCTGTTGCATGTGTCTGCATGTAAGGTATTTGGAGAAGCAGTAACAGGTTACAAATTAATACTGAGGTTACTGAGCCATTCAGTTGTGTGAATCCTTTTATTTCTCTTGCATAAGTGTGTACACTACAGTCATCCAAATCATACGTAATAGCCTCAAGTTCACTTCAGTCAAAATATAGCCACTTGTTGAATCAGTTTCAGTGAGTTGCTCAGAAGCAGTGGGATGAGGCCTAGCGTCACTGAGGGGAGCGAATCCTGGTGTCCCTTCCTTGCACGCAGCATGGCACATTGCCCACTGCACTGCAAGGGCTTTGAGTTCTGCCAAAGGTTGGAGGCCTCCAGGCAAAAAGGCATTACCAGATTCCAGCAACATGTGATTAATTTATCCCAGCACAGCCACTTCATTTCCAGTATTTTGTTGAGGGAATGATTGGTAGCACTGGAAGAAACACCTGCAGCGCCTTTAGCATGCTCAAAGTCTTTCTCAAATTAGAGTTTGTAGATAAAAGGGGTAAGAAATAATCTGCTGCTGAGTGGACTGGTGCCCTTATGCAAAATGCTGAGGTATGTGCATTTGCTACTTAAGATAGCATCTGGATGATATCTGCCCTGGACTTCTGCATTGTTTCCCCATTCTTCAGATGTTGTAGGTAATTCAGAGATCTCTCCTCTGCAACTTCAAGGTATTGTGGAGGGTAGAAAACACATGAAGAACATTACCAGAGATTTACATATCATCTTACCCTTACTTTCTGTAATTAAAAAAGGCATAATAGAAAATAATGACAGAAGAAAAGCTCATTCAATACTTTTATGAAGTTTACAAGGAATAAATAAGTTTCACACTAGAGGCCATTGTCCAATTAACTATAAATATTAATTTACATAGAGCTTTATAATTTATATAAGCTACCAATGTCTGTATATGATTATGTGAAATTGTGTGTATTCTTTTTGTTGAATCTACATAGACCATTCTCCCAAAGTTGACTATTTAGGGAAGTAAAGAGGAGTAGAATATTGAACTTTAAAAAGTGCATACTGTCCTTGCATCTTGCTCTCCTCCTCCCTCCATTATTATTTTGGGGCATCTTGCCCTCTTTATCCCTCCACATGTTGTTTTTGGGCAACTGACTTCTTTCATGACACCTACACTGGGAAGGGGGGGTGTGCAGGTGTGTGTATGACATAAATGGAGGTCCACGAGCTACCGTATCGCAAAGAAATAGAGTAATAACAAGTCTGACTCAACTCCAAGCCAAATAAAAATTGGATAGATGTTCTACAATACAAAAATATTTCCTGAGCATTAAGACATGTCCAGGAGATAAGGATGTATAAGAAAATTCATATACATGTCTGGAAAAGTCACCTGCTGCTGTATGCAGTCATAATTACTTATTTGATCTAGCATGGCAATGTACCAGATCCAGGAAATGTCACTGTGAAATACCAAATTGTGGAATAGAGGCAGTTTGTAAGTATCCCCTCCAAGAAAGTGTAGGACACTTATAAGACCCAGTGAAACCAGAGCAGAGATACAGCATACACGAAAAGGTGTAGTATATTTTCCTAAACCAATAAATATAGCTTTACAATGTGTAGGTATTAACTCCAGAACTAAAGAGGAGCTTAGTTGTATTTGGCCTTTCTATGATCAAAATAACTAGTTTTCCTAAAGTCTGAGATGCTTGTATATTACTAGTAAAACTATTACATGTTCCAGAAGAGTATCAAAAAATAGTAATTATCTTGTCAGAAATAAAGGTTTCAGAGAAATGAGTGCCAGTACATTCAGATTTATCAATTCTGATGGAAAAAATCCAAAATCTACCATACAATTGGTACAACAATAGGCAGTTTGCAAGCGAGGCATCATCAGCTTATGACTCATGTGTGTCCTTTGAGAGGTCAGAGTGTGTGGGACAGAACTGTCTGTGGGTTTTGTTTCTTCTTGGCAGGAATGGAGCCACAGGACATGATCAGCTGACGCAACAGCACAAATAATCTCCCAGGCTTCATTAACAATTACATACTACAAAGAGACAATGTCAGAATAGATGAAAACCCACTGAAACCTGAAAGAGGCAGATCATCAAAGCTGGCCCACAAATATCATTGTGACTTTCTGCTTCAGCTTGATTTGCTATATTTCATTAGTATTACAGCACTTTCAAAAGGGAACATGCCGATGAATAGCTGGACTACAAAGCAGACTTTATGACTCTGTTGATATGCTACTGTAGGACAGATATGCCAATGAAAGTCAAAAAGTGACGATGAACATTTAACACTTGTCTAAAAGTATGCATGCAGCCAAAGTGTGGTCTCATGTAACTTAGATATAGGACATAATTTACACATTTCTTTGGTACATGTGAGAACATGATTGATGGGTCAACTCAGTGACCAAACACCCTTCAAAACCTTTTGACTTCGAAGAACAATTTTGTTAATGTTCTTCCTTAGCATCACTTTACAGAGTTCAATGAGTCTATCAGGAACCCCCCATTTGAACATGACACACTTTGTATTCTCTAACAGTCCATCACCCAATACCGCCCTGGAACTGGAAGACCACAAATCAAAATGTCTTTTTTCTTCTTCAAATCACTATCTGAAATACAAGAGACTCGCATGAAGATACTATAAGCTCCAGAAGTAACTTCGGGTGATTAGTTTTACAGAATGTTATTGCAATTAGCATCTATGACCTCCCAGTGATAAAGCTATCAGGACTGAGCTGAACATTTGACAGCTTTGCTGAGATTAAACTGTCATGTTTAGTATATGATTAATAGATTTATTAAGTGAATGAAAAATGCTGAACATGCTGAAAAACAGCTGGTTTTATGTCATCTGTAAAATGTCTTCTGTGAAGCCAAGCCATGAGCATTTTGAATTACATACTGGAAAACATTGTAAGAAGCAATATAATTATCAAAGCTATTTTATTAATGCTTTGATAACACATGGAATAGCAAGAGGACTTGTATAGTTTCTGATAATAAGGTTGCTGCTGAAAATTCAAAAGGACCTCCAATGTATTAGCAGCATGGCATATTATTCCTTAGTCTACACAAAAAAAAAAAAAGAGAAATCACATGCACACACAGAATAACGGTTAACGGTTGGACTTGATGATCTTAAAGGTCCCTTCCAACCTCACTAATTCTATGATTCTATGATTCTATGAATAATTATATTTGAGGAAAAATATTCATTAATATTAAGAATGTCATACAAAGACACAGTACAAAAGAACATTTCTCTGTCTTCATATTATAGATAATCCAGGAACTACAAATATTCAAAGGAGGTGTGACTATTTGAGAAAAATAATTGTTATGTAGTTTTGTATATGTTTCACAAGCAGATGATGTGAGCCCTCAAGAACAAAAGTAGTGGAAGATTGCAATGTATGCCAAATAAACCTGAAGTCTTCAATCTTAATTAGGTCCAGCATTTCACTACAGCAATCCTACAACAATGTCAAAGAACTTATTCTTCCTGAATATAAAAAAATATATTCTTCTTCTGTATGTGCTGAAATGCTCAATTTCAACAGAAAATGTGTTTTGTAATTCATTAATGAGTGTGCATAAACATTACGCGGTTACCTGCCACTACAGCGATTGCTTTCCAAGACCATGATTTGGAACTCGTGACAAGCTTTCTCTGAGGAAACGGGAAAATGGAAAGAGACAGGAGAATAGAATATCTGTTTTTTAAAGTGTTACAGTCTAAGAAGCATTGCTTGAGCATGCTGAAATTCTTTGGTGTGTCATTTGTGCAGCAGAACTCTTCAAGGGAAGGTGACTTTGTCCCTTGTAGCCTGTGGTTCTATAACACTAAAGGCAAATTTATTTCTTCCACTGTGGACAGTCAATAGAATGGGTGAGGGGCTCCAGCTGCCTTATTTAAATGCCTTAAATTGCATTTGTGAATAATGTCCCTTGCTCTTCTTCAAGCAATTATAATGCTGCTGTAATGGTGATTATCAAATATATTGAGCTAAAAAATTGAGCAGTAAGTTACTCCAGAAAGTTACGATGCAATATTATCCTTTTCCATTTGGGATCTCTTTTAGTGGCAATCAGTGATCTTGCAATGAAGCTCCCAAGTCAGAAAGCTATCAAGACATCAGTCTTGCAAAAATGATGGTTGATGTTTCTGTTACTAGACCAGTATGAAAGAGAGGCAGAAATAACATAATAAAGTGTTACATTGTAGGGGGAGGTTGAGCAGAATAAGTCCAATACAGTTGATTATTTTTTAGTTTTCGGTTTCTCTCTCAAAAATAACTACAAATACTTTTAGTATATAGACAATAAGCAATGAGAAGAAATTAGGCAGGGCATGGAACCGAATAGAGCAGCCATCATTAACTGCATTAAGGAAAAATATTTAGGATGAAGACAAGTAAAAAGAAATTTTAACAAGAAAGTATAGTAGACAAGTCTACTTGTCTAATGGTTCAGCCTAGGAACAAAACCTTTTTTGAGTATGGACAGAAAGAATCAGTTGTGCTTTAGCTCTGTGAGGAGTGGCAGATTTATTCTCCCTCTAAGAGCCATATATCTGTTTTCAGCACATGTGGTTTTTTCATTGATTTTGGTCTGTGTATCAGACTGCTCAGAATGGGGAGCAGTGAAAAAAATTCCCTGCTGTTATTGATCTATGACCATATTAAAACCAGCATAGAGTCTGTTTGGAGCAGTCATTCCATGCAGATATGCCTGTGGCATGAGGTAGGCATAGACCAGCTGGGCTAGGAAGCAGGATATCTGGGGCAACGACCTGAGGGCAAACCTCTATAAAGAGAACCGGCATGTTGGAAAGATGATAGAACCCTTTACCCAGCAAGTCTCAGGAATAAACATATGCTAACAGTAAGATTTCCAGCCTCAGGCTTGCTCCCTATGCCTTTGATCCCTTTACTAAGGGAGGGAAACTCAAACCCGCGGCTGCTCTCAGTTCCAGCCCAGGGACCCCAAGGCTAGTGAGGGATAGAGATGGGGCAGTTTTAGCCTTTCAAACTGTTGTTTCTGGCTGGCATCAGTTCTAGGTAAAGCATCATAAGGAAGGTCTTGTGGGAATGCAAAGCTAAGGTGTGGAACAGCTCTCTACAGGACACACCTGGTGAGAAGAGTCTTTCACACTGGTTCTTATTCATTCTGGGATGATGATATGATGAGCTCTATTTAATGCTTATAAATATCTAAAGGGCAGGTGTCAAGAGGATGGGGCCAGACTCTTTTCAGTGGTGCCTGTCAACAGGACAAGGGACAATGGGTACAAACTGGAACATAGGAAATTCCATCTCAATGTGAGGAAAAACGTCTTTACTTTGAGGGTGGCAGAGCACTGGCACAGGCTGCCCAGAGAGGCTGTGGAGTCTCCTTCTCTGCAGATATTCAAAACCCTCCTGGATGTGTTCCTGTGCAACCTGCTGTAGGTGAATCTGCTTTGGCAGAGGGGCTGGACTAGATGATTTCTGAAGGCACCTTGCAACCCCTACCATTCTGCTATTCTAAATTCCCTCATTTTGACCTTGCTCCTTTGATCCTTCCTCCCTTTGTCACTCAATCTATAGCTACTGAAACTCCACCTTTCCAAATCTTGTAGTATCCTGTCTTCCCACAGCTGCAATGTCCATACCCTTCCTCCTTTCCCCTTATAGTCTTGCTCTCCCTGATATGTTTCAATACCTTTCCCATTAGTTGATCTGTTTCCAGCAATACTGAGTTGTCCCCTTTACAGCACATTTCTTTCCACCACATCCTCACTGATGATGAGTGAAATACGTCAATCCATCTTCTTCTCTTTGGAGAGTGCTTTCCCCAACTCTTTCTATGTTCCTACTTTAGAGATGGCTGCCCTTCACCAGTTTCCTTTTGCACTCTTCCCACACTCACATCCTCTCTTAACTCACTCCTCTCTTAACGCTCCCACAATATTCATGTCTGGGATTTTCGCTTTGTTCAATGGACTCCACAAACTGGGGACTGGAGAAAGCTCTGTTTTTATTTAGAATATTGGACTTTTTGTAAAGAGAAATTTAGAGAGGTTGGCCCAAATTCTCAAATTCGCAAAACAATGTGGTTCTACTGACATCACTAGTATACATTCATTTACACCCCTTCAGGAAAAGGTCTTTCTTTTCAGGAATCCTCTTACCCTACTCCCATTTCTCTTTTATAATCAACACTGAGCAACAGAAGTCAGGAAGACAGACATACTCCTTTCCAAGATCCTAATTTTCTTTTCATGTCTATTCCTAAAATGCAACACCAACTCACAAAGCAATCTATTTTTTTATACGTTTGACTCACACTAAGACAGTAAACATGGTCTATTGGCCACTATCACTGTAGCTGTATAAGGGGAAATAGAAAAAAAATGCACTTTAAATAAATCCTAGAATTCCCTTCCTGATTCATAGGATGAATTTGCACTTGTTTTTCTTCTGGCTGAGGCAACCAGAAAGTGTTGATGTGGTGGCAAAAACAGCATCTGGGAAAACTGTATGTTCTTTGTGGGCAGAGAATGGTGCTAAAGGAATGTAAACAAAAATTAATAATAATATTCAAAGGTTTTTTTCATCATATCTAGAAGTCAATATTAGTGTAGACAGAGACAGGAAGCAGTGCCAAGAGTTGCCCAGGAAATAAATAAAGTAGCTCCAGAGAATGCTAAATGCTCTCTCTTTCTGGTCACATTCTATTAATGTTAATACTGTGAGCTTTGCTGATAAATCTGTTCTTGGTAATTTATATAAAATATTCATGTATCACAATAAATGCACATGATGCCTTGCAAGCAAGGGTCAAGGTAGGTTCCTTGCCTTCAAGACTTCCAAGTGTAAGGAACTAAACTCAAACATGACAAAATTAGGACAACAGAGCAGTTGAAATTAAAGACCTGAGAGAGAAAGGAAAGATGAGATGAGATGAGATGAGATGAGATGAACAAGGATATTTGAGTACTTTCATCTTGTTTTGATCCAGCCTATTTCCCAGACAACCTCTCAGTTGTCACCAGACATCCACGTTTTCTATTCAAAACAGAATGCTACTACTTAAAATCCTATTTATTGCCATAGTACCTAGAATATTACGCAAGGACAAGTTTCCTTTTGTAATCAACAAACAAATGTAGGACAAGATGGTAAGACAGATGTTTGCAGGAAGAAAAGGAGCATTACTCACAAGGTGGAACAGGAACAGTGTTCACTTCCAAATCCATGAAATAGGCAAGTTGCAGATATAAAGAAAACTGAGATAAAAACTTCACCTCTTGGAGCAAGAGTTTACAATGGCTGCAGTTTAGCAGCGGGGACTGACTGGATTATAGAACATCCTGATCATCAACCTATTATTTTGGCCACCTCTTGTGGTTTAAGCCGAATTGGCTACTGGGGACATGGGGCATCCCAGACAGGACTCACAGATGCTCCTCCCTACTCCTCTTCAAAGAGAGAGGCAGAGGAGGGAAAAGGAGACTTAGGAATTTGGAAGGAACTCTACTACTTTAATGAAATATTAATAATAAAAGAAAATAGAAAATAATGAAATATATACAAAATGTATCAAGCTCCCAGGATGACAATCATGTCACCGGCTGGCACTGGGGAAGTCCCAGACTGGATTAAGTCATGGATGAGAACTGGACTCCAGATCTGGATTTAGGATCAGGATCAGAGGCAGACAAACAGAGTCCTCCTTGGATGCCGACCGTTGAAGAAAGAGAGGGCTGACCCTTTGATCCCTCAACTTTTATACTGAGCATGAGGCAGATGGGATAGAATACCCTGTTGGTCAGTTTTGGGTCACCTGTCCTGTCCGCTCCTCCCCGCATGTGGGACCCCACTATGCTTTTCCGCTTCTGACCCTCCAACGGGGCCAATAACAAAGTTATCTGCCCTTGGGGGTTATAGCAATGAGTATAAGCAGAGCCTCTCTGCATACCATGCCTGGGCATCAGCTATAAACATAGGTCTGATCACTCTGAGAGCGAACAGTGTCTGCACAATATGCTGTTCATTTCAGTAGTTAGAAGAGGCCCAGCTAAGAAGCAAAGTTACTGAACAAAATTGATCCTGTTTTGCCTCAAATCAAGACACCACCCTTCACATTCTGGGTTGCCATATGTTTTGTTCCCCCAACCCTTTGCAAAGATTGTCAGTCACCATGGCACCTCCCTTCCATTGACTGAAGCTTAGACTGAAGCATGTGGCATCCTCCACAGTGACCAGCAAGTGCTTCCCATGGATCCCCTGGCAAAAAAAACCCAAAGTTTCAATTGTGTCTGAGTAAAGAAAATACTATTAGACACATCTTTATGAACTTCTAGTGCATTCTCAGCATGAAGACAGTCCTTCAGTGATATTCAAATTGTATGCACAAGTAGAAAATACACACAGTCTGAGGAAAAAGACCAACAATGTATTGTTTTTCTGAATTACTTAATGTACTTAATTATTATGTTAGAAAACTTGTGAAAAACTTTGTACCCTTGTAAGACCTGGTAGTAGCCATAAAAATAGATGGTCCTGGTAGGATATAAGATTGCTGCCTTTAAAATTTTACTGTTTTTTTCTTTTTTTCCTTTTTTTTTAATTTTTAAATTCTATCTCCCTTCTGATGATATTTGAAGTGATTGGAATTATCATCCAAATTTTTATGAGATTAAATGCTCAGATTTGTTGGTAATATTGCCAAAATCTTGGTATGGATGCTTAGGGCCCCTGAATTCCATGGGAAATTCTGCCACTGACTGATATAACTTAACAAGACAAACCATGAGGGAAGGGAGAAGTCTAGTAAATCCCATTCCTCAAAAGAAGGATGGATGCAATTAAAGATTGATCAGTTTTCCATTACACCAGTAGCTATCAGGATGACTAGTTGTGTTCTAATGTTTTTTTTGTACTCCCTCTTGTCTATTTTCTTGCCCTGTGCCTAGATTGCAAACTCTTCTGGTCCATGGAGGCAGGACTCATCTGATCACCTCCAAGTGTCTGCATTGCAGACATTCACATCTAAGTTAGTCACCCCAATTTCCCTCTATAGTCAATTCCAATGCAATTCTAGGGCATGATTCATCTCATTCTGATTTGATGTCTAAAATAGGTCACACGAATCATTCCCTAGAAACACCTGGAAACACCCCTCCATTGCCTAGCTGAGATGTGGGTGTCTCTAGCTGGGTGAGATTTATGCTAACCAGACTCTTAGATGTTGTGCAGAGTCAGATCCAAAATCAGGAGCCCTAAGTCATCAGTTAGTCAGTATTAGACATTAGTTATCAGGATTATACATTATTCCTAAGAAATTTAGTCTTATTTTAATGCTTGCAGCACTGGGTCAGTATTCCTTTCAGATACAGGCAGTATTGGGTCATGTCTATGGTCTCTGGAGGTTTTGCTGACCACAGACAGCAAAATTCTCTGCTTATAACTAAAAAGGAGTTAGGGACGCATTCCAGATCTCCTTTGACTTGGACCAGTTCATTCTCCATTGGACTGTGCTTTCTTTTTCCTTCCTAAGAGGACCCCATTTCAGTTAAAATTTCAGCTAATTGCAACTTGACTACTGCAAATCAGCAGTCTTCCTTCAAGTTTAAATGTAAAACTACCATGCAGTCTGTATGAAACCATATGACTGCAGTCTGACTAGATAATATATGGACACATCTTTGTGTGAGTATGGATTTGTTGCATGGTCAGACTTGTAATGTGAATCTTGCAGGTCGAGAGAGGTGATTCTGCCCCTCTACTTTGCTCTGGTGAGATCCTACCTGGAGTACTGCATCCAGCTCTGGAGCCCCCAGCATAAGAAGGACACGGACCTGTTGGAGCGGCTCCAGAGGAGGGCCACAAAAACTATCAGAGGGATGGAACACCTCTCCTATGAGGACAGGCTGAGAGAGTTGGGGTTGTTCAGCCTGGGGAAGAGAAGGCTCCAGGGAGACCTTACTGCAGGCTTGCAGTACTTAAAGGGGGCTTATAAGAAAAATGGAGACAACCTTTTTAGCAGGACCTGTTGCGATAGAAGGTAGATTCAGATTAGATACAAGGAAGAAATTTTTTGCAATGAGGGTGGTGAAACACTGGCACAGGTTGCCCAGAAAGGAGGTAGCTGCCCCATCCCTGGAAGTATTCCAGCTCAGGTTGGACAGGGCTCTGAGCAACCTGACCTAGTTGAAGATGTCCCTGCTCATTGCAGGGGGGTTAACTAGATGTCCTTTAAAGGTCCCTTCCAACCCAAACCATTCTATGTTTCTACGATTTCTATGAATGTGGAAAGTTTTGTCCCCATTGAGTGAAAAATCAATTTTCAGGCTGTACAATTCTTTCTGTGGTTGATTTTTCTCCCTTTCTCTTTCTTGTCATACCCAGGCAGGAAAACAGCTAAAAAATATCAGAATTAGATTGCCTGAGAACCAGGCTAGCAAAATTGTCATGTTATTTTAATAATATGAGGAAATAACAAGAGTCTTTCAGCAGAAGACGATGGAAGTGCAATTAGGAAGGAAAGTCCTTGATCTTCCCATTATATCAAATTTTCATATTCTGTTTCCTCCTTTAATTTAAGGGAGTGAACTATGACGTCATGATAAAAGCAAAGAATCTTTCAGCAAAGAATCATATTGAATTTTTTATTCACCATGTGTCCTGAATAAAGAAAAAAAAAGATTATACGTCACATCTACAAAAATCAGGAAAAATTCTCTCAAGCTGCATGCTGTGATTGCATGGGAAGCATGCATCACAAGCCACAGTAGTGTCCCAGGTTAGGGTGGGGTGGGGTGACTGTCCATGCTTCCATGTCAGCTGGCCAAGGCCTGGAGATAGCAGGAAATTGGAAAATGGAATTGGAAGACTGGATAGTCTGACAGACTGTCTGATTCATTCCCAGTCCCATCCAATCCCAAGAAAGGGATTCCAGTGACTTGTGTAGGTTACAGATATTTGCAGGTATCTCATCCTATAAAAGCTATGAGCACTCTTGAACAGTGAACTCACTGAATGCAAGCTGCCTAAATTAGTTGCGTTCTTCAGCTGCTAATGATGATACCACAACAGTAATACTTCTGATGTGCTAGTGAATGTTTCCCACAGTGCCACCGATAAAGGGCAAATATTACTATCCTCATTTGTATCTGGGGAAATGCAACACAGAAATTCAGTAGATGCAGCTCCAGAGACAGAGATCTAAATGTAGGTGTCTAGAGATGAGCTAAGAGTCTGAGCTCCCACGGCACTCGAAGCTCAGAGAGCAGTGATGCTCACCCTACAGCAGACATCACTAAATTGCTCTGTAACCTACATTCACTGTACTGTTCATTCATTGATTACTATTATTAGTTCATTCACTGGTTATAGTGGGAACTGGGACACTTACAACTGCTCAGTTATTTCAAAACAGGTGTCTAGGGCCATCTGAGATCACCTTTGTCCTTCAACTTCTTTGGCAGAAGTATGTGTGTCCTACATGCTAATTCTGTGCAGACGTGTCAGGTCCCCCAGAGGATCTCAGTTGGACAAGACTCCTACCTGGGGCCAGAAGGATCAGGCCTAACAGAGGTGGAGCCAGGGCATGTCATTTGGGGTTTGGTTTCTGCTTCCAGCTGCCTGAAAATAAATCACTGCAAACTGATGTATTTGTTTACAGGAGGAGGCTCCACCTACTGTTCAGAATCAGTTTAGCTCCCAAAACATCAACTATTAGCATTTCATAGAATCATAGAATGGTTTAGGTTGGAAAGGACCTTGAAGATCATCGAATTCCAACCCCCCTGCCATAGACAGGGACACCTCCCACTAGACCAGGTTGCCCAAGGCCACGTCCAGCCTGGTCTTGAACTCCTCCAGGGATGGGGCCTCAACAGCTTCTCTGGGCAACCTGTTCTAGTACCTTACAACCCTCAAAGTGAAAAATTTCTTCCAAATGTTTAATCTAAACCTGCCCTCTTCCAGTTTGAAGCCATTCCCCCTCATCCTATCACTAAATGCCCTTGTAAAAAGTCCTTCCATTTGAGATGCTGTAAAGTTTTCTGCCTAACTGCTGGTTACAGGCCTTTTCCAGGTCCTGTGCCAGCCTTGGGTGGCTGCACCAGGCACCTTGTCACATCTTAAATGACATTAGATGTCTCTGTGTGGGCAACTGAATCAAGCCTTTCTTGTTGACTGCAACACCAGTTTGGCCTTTTGGTTGATAAGCACTCCGGCAATCACATACTGCGTTTGCTTCTGCCCAGGTCCCTGAGGTTCTGCTGCACTCTGCATGCTCATTAAATACAGTTTTATTCTTCTACTTTAAATATTAAATAATAACTCATTTGAATTGGTAATGGTTTTAAGCAGTGGCATTTTGATCAGAAGCAGCAACCCTGCACATTCTTTTTATTTTCTCTGGCCGATGCATTTATGCATAACCGAGCTGGTTGAGCAGAACAAAAGTAACTTGTTCCTGTTTGTGAAATGTCGGTGTGGCATCCTAGGCATGGAGTATTGGAGTCTTGGGAGAAGCTAAGTGCAGTGAGTAACTTTTTTTTTCTCCAGAAGTGGAGCTACACGCATTGGCTAGATGTGTATGACGCACTTTCCACATGCCTTATGCGCGTGCTTTCGTTGGTGATGGGGCAAAAATGACTCACTACTGTGTGGGTTGGCTATCAGCTCAGCTGAGCCTTCTAACTTCAACACAGCTTCTTAATTGACTCTGACAAGTCCATATCTATCTTTTATATAATATTTTATAACGCCCTAAGGTCAAAATAAAGTTCTGCTCCTCTTGAATAACCTTCTTTTACAGAACATTAAAAAAATGGACTAAACCAGCTGGAACTAAGTATTATTTAGGTGAATGTACTGTAAAGTAACATTTTGTTTCTCTGCTGACAAACAAACTCTGTAACAAAGGAAATAACAAACTCTGTAAATATCAGAAAACCTGCATTGCTTGCTAGGGAATGTAAAGCTGGTCAAATGTTGTTCCCTGAGTGGATGGCAGATGCTTTTGTTATTGGCTAGAGAAGTCACTGTGTCTATGCATGTGAAACAACCAAAGCCGATGGTCAGTGTTCTGTAGTGCAGAATTGCCCGTACGTTATGGAGTACTGTAGCTATAAAGAATACTAATGTTTAGACTTAGGGAGCAAACAAGTAGAAAATTATTTTAAAATAAAATCTTCTTTATTAATATGACATTGTTCAGGAGGTGGACAAACTAAGTAACTACAAGCATTGTTTACCAGGAACTTCTCTAATTTGTATTGCTCTGTTCCTCAACCAACAGGAGAAAGCTGATTATCAGAGAATTTTCGTAAGTCTTTATACTGAATTATGGGAAACACTAAATTTTGCAGATAGAGCATTATGAAAACAATAAGCAGTGAATGCTAAGGATGTCAGATGCCCAGGCTCTTGAGATACTTACTGTTCCTCTGTCTAACCTTACCCATCTTGGTCTTGAGTGTCTCGTTCAGGCTAGTCATCTAGTAATCTATTATCCACAGGGAAAGAGAGCAACCCATGTGGTACCTCACAGTTTGTTCATCACTCCTTAGACAGATATCTCTTTTAGAATAGATGCTGATTTCTCTCTTACTAGCTTAGTCTGAGGCTTAGCTTTTAGATTACTAAAGTTAGAGAAGATGGATCCCATCCTTAGTTTTTATTTTGAGGAGGCAGGTACCAGCTTTTTTTCCTATGTTTGTGCAGTGACTGGCCACCAGTTTTGACAAGCAGGCTATGGTTTATGGCAGAAACTCTCAAGTGCTACCCCACCCTCCACCCCCAATTTTTTTTTAATATTACTAATTTTATTGGGTATTATTATAGTTCAGTTCTTTGGGCTGATGTTAAGTACTGTCTAGCCCAAAATGAGGATGTAGATAGATGATCATAAAGAAGATCAGAAATGTTTTAAACAACTGACATAATGAAGATGCATATGTGCATATCTATGCTGCAACATAGATAGATTGATAAGTAGATAGATAATGGAGAATAAAAGAGGCAATTTTTGTGTTATCTTTGCATATTTATCATACGCTTCAGTTGCTGCAGCTCAAAAACGAAACCACTTATTTTAAAAGTAGTATGGTAACATCAGAAAATTGCATCTGAAGAAAATGAAGCGCAAATTAAATTCAGTGAGACCACAGTGACTTGTAAGTTTGAATGAGGAGAAGGCAACAGATCTGCTTTCTACGAGTCTCCCAGTGGCTTAGTTGAAGGCTAATATGGTGCCATGCAGGCACCAAAGTCATAAAGGCTGTTTATTATGACTGTGCAGCTAAAGTAATACCGAGCTTGAGACTGTGGCTGATAAATAGCTAGATAACGACAGAGTTGCCTGCAGCCCATTAAAGAATCAATGAAAGACTGAAGTCTGCCACAAAGTTTCTGCAGCCTGACATAGATGAAGAGGCAAAGACTGGGAGATATCCAGATCAGGCTTTAACAGATAACTAGTTAAAACTGAACACATGGATCTTGCATGCTTATGTAGCCTGGGGCTTAAGATATTCACCAATTAAAAATTGTGTGATGAAAGATGGTAAGAGAAGATGAAAAATGCATGGCATAAGTACCGTGAGTAATTTAAATGGCTGGGAACATGCCAAAGATCATGCAAAAATATTGCACTGTCATTAGTGGGAGGTGAGAAGAGGACCACCAGAGATAGAATAAAGGCAACAGACCAGCTAGAAAGGGCAAGCATAGGGGCCAGGTGGCAAAGGGAGTAGGGAGTATGGCTTTTAGTTAAGCAGAGGGGAACTGCACTGCAAACAAAGTGAACAGGCATGTGCTCTGGAGAGTTTATCAGTATTGGGGCTTGCTGAACCACCCCATCTGTACATCACCATCTGTGCAGATTAGGTGGTCTAATTCTGCTAAGAGCCAGCATGACCAAACAGTATGGGAAGGAGCATGGAAAGGGACATGGGAGTGTTGGCAATACTAGTGAGTCAGCAGGAGGTACGCCTGCTGCTGGTGGTACATCTCTTTGTGGTTCTGGCTTTCAGTTCCCATGAGGAAATTATGGGTTTCATCTGCCCAATAAAAATGAGACAGGGCACAGTTCTGATCAAAAACTTTGAATCCTGATGAGAGTGGAGGAGGGAGAACGAAGTAGTGCAGCCCACAGACTCAACGATGATAGGGCACATGGTGGGGAGCATGAAGAAGGTAACCACATAAATAGAAGCTGCTTGCCCTCTCCCCTTTCCTCCACTTTTCACCTACTCTCCAAACANACTGCTTCCCACCCATTTCTTGACCTCTTTGCTTTGTCTGAACACACTGATGGTTTTTATTCTTAACTCTGTGGGAAGACTGCTCTAACCATATAGCCCTATTTCAGGGTTTACTAGGTTACCAAACTTTAAGTGATAATTACATTGCCACAGCTCTTCAGCACGTCTCCCGTGGCAAATGGAGATTGCTGGCTACTTCTTAGGTCCCTTAGGTGGTTTACTCAGGGCTCCCAACATCCCCACAGGCCTGTGAGATGCTGTGCTGACACCAGTGAGGAGTATGAGACAGGCTCAGAAATATTGTCTCTTAGAATGACCACCAAGATCAGGACCTCAAAGAACAGAGCACTCGGTATCATAATTCCATGTCCTGGTTTCAGCTGGGAAAGAGTTAATTTTCTTTCCAGTGATTGCTGTGAAAGTAATGTCAGTAATGCGTATTGGTTTAGTTGTTGCTACGCGATGTTTATGCTTTTCAATTACTCTTTTCAGCTTCCCATGGAAGCTGAGAAGTATAGACAGAACAATGGAATGGCCAATCAAATACTCCATAACATAGACATAATTCATTGGCCAAACTGTTTGGGTTTTGTTTTTTTTTTTTAAATATATGTATCAAAAGAGTGTAAAGACAAATCCATGATAGATGAGGTCTTTTGCTACAGAAGCTCCTCTAATAAAAGCTGACTGCCCCTAACTGACTGCTCCTTCTTGGGGCAAGAATTTTGCTCTTGGTTAAAACACAGAATTTCCCCTATTTAATTTAACAGGGTTCTAATTACAGACAGAGATTTAACATCTCTTGGGAAACCTTATTATATGGACTGTTTTGTAACACAGGCTGTCTCTCCACCATGATGGACACAAAAAGTCTGTAATTTGAGTATCTGATGTCTTAATACTGTCTTTGGAAGAATTTTAAATCTCAAATGGATGACAGTCATCCTTCCCATCAGGCAATAAAAGCACTGCTCCACTTTTTGATACATCTGGTAATCAAACATTAAAAATTCCCTTCCGACAAAGCTGTGAGACCCAGAAGAACATGAGAGTAGGCAGTCCAAGGGGTATTTAAAACATCAGATGACTGTATGAGACAAGAAGGCTTGTGTGGGATGGCAAGTTTAATAAGCACTGCAATATTTAGTAAGTCTCCATGCTTAATAGCAGTTTCTTTATCAGAATAAGATATCCAGCAAAGTCTGTCATTACTCTGAAGAACACATTTATTTTAATCTACTTCCACCCAATTGTGTGTTCTACTCTGAGTGTTCCGGAAACCAATGAATTATGTCTCTTACAACATGCCTCTTTCTGAAGATCTCTGATCATTGCACGTTCAGCAATTTCACCCTGGCAGCTTATGGTCTAATAAAATACCAAAGTTGTTTCCAAACATCATGGGAATTAGTATGAATTGTTTTTGCATATCCACATCATCAAATATGCCTACCTGGACTTGACTATTTATATTTGTTAAAAAATCCAACAAATGTCCTTGCACTTTTCCACTGATTCTAAATGTACATTAAGTCAATGGTTGTCCAGCAAAATATAAGACAAGTCTTCACTTCGACTTTATCTGAAGTCTAACTTCAGTGTGACTATAGCAGATAAGAGGAAAAAACAATTAATCTTGGAGTTTTCCCTACCCTTCATACAGGATGCAAACATATATTTAATATATTCTCCATCTTCGAGGAATTAAAAAGCTAAAGAGTAATTTGCAGTATGTATGTATTTTCCAGAATAAATACTTGGAAAGGGGAACATCTATCCCCACCTCAAAATCTAATAAAAATCATTAAAACTAAAATTTACATTAACCTTACAACATCTCTTTGTGTCCTCAGCTATTCAGCCACTTCTTGGAAATCGGGCCTACTCACTGATGAAGAAAATAAATACTGATAACTCTGACAGTGATTTCAATAATTAAATTTCATCCAAAATCCATCCAAAAGTAAGTACAACATAGGTGTATTATGAATATAGCCCTGTACTTTGTAATTACAGAATGAAAATTAATGCTACGTAGTTTTATTAGGGTATTGGAACAGTCATTCCAGAGATGCTTGGAACTTGATTACCCTAAGCAGTCCCTACATATTGCTGTCCAGGAATGGTTAGTGACATGAATATGTGTCTCACTCTTTCTTTCTTTCTTTCTCTCTTTCATGATGTGATTGTGATTAAATGCTCCGTTTCTTTATCCTATTCTCTGCTGTAAAATGGAGTAGTTTAGATTTAAATGAGTTACTGAGGATTTTCTGACCAGCATAACAGTGAAAGAAATAGAATCATAGAATACGTCCAGTTGGAAGGGACCCATAAAGACTATCAAGTACAATTCCCTCCTCCTTGCAGGACTACCTAAAACCAAATCGTATGACTAAGAGCATTGTCCAGACACCCCTTGAACTCTGACAGGCTTGGTGCTGTGACCACTCCGCTCCGCTGAGAGGACCAACCATCCACCATCATCTCAGTGAAAAACAAACGTCCAATTTTAACTTCCCCTGGTGCAGGTTCATTCCATTTCCTTGTGTCCCATCACTGGTCACCAAAGAGAGATCTGCACCTCCCCCTCCACTGCCCCCCTTGAGGAAGTTGAAGACTGCGATAAGGTGACCCCTCAGCCTTCTATTCTCCAAGTGACCTCAGCCGCTCCTCATAAGTCTTGCCCTTCAGACCTTTCACCATCTTGGTCTCCCTCCTCTGGACACACTCTTAATAGTTTGATGTTATACTGAAGCGCCCAAAATTGCACACAGCACTCGAGGTGGGGCCACATCAGTGCAGTGTGGAGTGGGACAATCCCCTCCCTCGACTGGCTAGCTATGCTGTGCTTGATGGTCCCCAGGACACGGCTGGCCTTTTTGGCTGCCAGGGCACACTGTTGACTCCTATTCAAATTGCCATCAACCCAAACCCCCAGATCTCTTTCCACAGAGCTGATCTCTGGCCTCTCATCCCCCAGTTTTTATGTATAACCAGAATTACCTTGTCCCAGGTGGAGAATCCAGCACTTGCTCTTGTTAAATTTCATCTGGTTGGTGATTGCCCAGCTCTCTAGTCTATCCAGATCTCTTTGTAAGGCCTTACAAGCAAGTAAGTAGCAAACTTTGAACAAGATCAGATTTGGCTGGGAGATTATAATTCCCCCACTCACAGACTTCCAACACAGGGCTCCAGGGAACTCAGGACGCATCATCGGTGTTAAAGTTAGAGGTGAAGAAGGCATTAAACATCTCTGCTTTGTCTACATCCCAATTTGTGAGGTGACCGACCTCATCAAGTAATGGACCAATGTTACCTCTGATCCTCCTTTTTGCTGTTAACATATTTTAAAATGCCCTTTTTGTTGTCTTTCACAGTGCTGGCCAGCTTGAACTCTAATCAAGCTTTGGCCGCATGAATTTTCTCTCTACACTGGCGAACAGCGTCTCTTCCTCACTTTGATTCCTCAAGGCAGGGATGAAGCTAGTGGTAACTAGCCTTGGAGCTAGTGGTAATGGAGAATAAGGAAGATCATGGCTAATTTTATATCCTAATTGGCTTTAGAACCCAGAGCAAAACCAATTGGTTTGCAAAGAGGAATGTACAGGTAGGATCCGGCATTTCACCTGTAGCTTTTTCTACTTCTTCCCACTATTAACACTCAAAATCTTGTTTATGAGCAAAGAGGAAGCACAGCTTATATGAATATGTATACATCCAATAATTTATTTATAGTATACTTGAAATCTTATCATTGTATTCATTGTTAGTCTAGATAGAATTGTTACAGAAAAAGAAATAACAATAATGCACTTACATGTGAATCTACATCTGGGTCTACAAGACACAGAATCTACACATGGTAGCTTTTCCATCACTTCATGGCTGTAAGTCAACATTGCACAATCTTCTAAAAATATTTTACAGGAAGGAAGGAAGAAAGGAAGGATGTAAAACCTGCTGCCAAAAATGACAGGGTAAAATCATGCAAGTTTCAGTTCTGCAGGAAGGCAAACAAAATTGTCTATCAAAATTATGCTGTTTCCCAAAGCAGAAGCAGCTGTTTGGCATCAGTGGTGAGAGAAAGGTGTCTCCAGTTGCTAAGCAGGATCCCTGGACATCCCCCTTCCTCAGAGACGAGATGGGACAGGCATGCAGAGCCTTACAGACACCTTTAATCTCCTGTGCCTCCCTTAAAAGCAAACGTGCTCAAGTACTGATCCCACGTTCTGACCACTTTCCCTCATCTCTAACTTGAACTCCCAACTTCATCTCTATCTGCTTTACTTGCCTCATCCTTCAAGCATGGCATCCTACACTCCTATCCTAAACCTTATTCCCCTCTCTCCCCAAACAGCTGTGATCTCTGCCCCAGCTGGAGCAAAAGCTGCTGCCCACCAGCATTGCCAGAATAGCTCTCTGTGTGCAGGCGCTTCCCTAGCGGCTTTCTGGGGATAGGGCTCCCTTCCTACCATGAGAAAAACAATTTCCTTCTGTGTCACTTGAAGCTTGGATGAAGCTCTGGATATCCCTTTTAGCCATTGCTGCTGAGATTCAGAAATACCCAATATGTCTACCTGCTCTGTCACCACTTTCTATGTACCCTGTCATGCCTGTATGAGCCTATCACACTGTTGGCTTTAAGAGGAGACCGTGAAGCAATGGGAATCACAAAATCACAGAATGGTCAGGGTTGGAAGGGACCTTCGGAGATCATCTAGTCCAACCCCCCTGCCAAAGCAGGATCACCTACAGCAGGTTGCACAGGAACGCATCCAGGCGGGTTTTGAATATCTCCAGAGAAGGAGACTCCACCACCTCTCTGGGCAGCCTGTGCCAGTGTTCTGCCACCTTCAGAGCAAAGAAGTTCCTTGTTCCATCACTGGGAAAGGCCATGTGATGTTCTGGTTCAGTTGTAACTTGCTTATACAAACTCTCTGGTACTCAAGCAGTTTGTCAGATCGCATTTATAGAAATGCAGTGTATTTCAAATAAATAAAATTTTTAAAACGAGCACCACAGAGCAAAATTTCCAATACAGGATAATATCCATGGGATGCAATAAATGAAGTTAAATAGGTATTTTTTTTTATTTAAAATTGCTCTGAAATGTGTGGAGGGAAAGAAGCTTATAGCATACCAGTTTTATAAAGAAAAAAAAACAGGAGAAAATTTTGCACTGAAGAAAAGGGAAGGAAATTCTTACCCCTGTAAAAATAATGTAATTGACACAAAGTGTATACTCTTCACTGTTAAGTAATGTGTTTATAGACCCTTGATTGCCAATCTTCCCTATGCATCTGGGATATTTCATAGACTTCTGTGAGTAGTAAAACCAGACATTAATGCTGTGGGCTTAACTATCCTTCTTAGTCAATCAGGTCTGTACCCTGGCATTATTTTTTCCCAGATTAGATAGCATTTTCTCTGTTCTCTTCCAATTGGGACCTATTTCCAAATTATCCTCTTCCACTGCTCAGAATTTCACTTGAATCACTCCAGTCCTCAGGGTTTCATAGATGAACTCACAGCTGGTATAAATCTGGAAGCTTGTTCTGTTTATGAACAAGTTTCTGTGCAACAAATGTCTGCAATAGCAGCAAACTTAATCAGGGACTAAAAATGTCTCTTCTGCTGCCACATGCATACTGGTATGAACCGCATGCCATAAACAAAACATTAACTTCACCCTAACAAGTTAATATCTGTCAGCTTAGCCAAAACAACTCATTATAACTAGCATTGTGGTACAAACCCAAATTCAAACAGATCAGCTTAAACTGCAACGTAATTGAGCATCTGTCCACATCTTAGCTACCCTGTGATCTCCATCCATGCTGTGCATCATTCAAATTACTTGAATACAGGTACACAAGTTTATTATGCTGAACCTTCTCTCAGTATAGTCATGGGTTCTGCTATTTTACTCAAATACATAGGTCCTCAAGTTAAGTGAATGCCATGGCATCTTAGTTACTTTATCAGTAAGTTTACATGTGGAAAAAAGAAGCAAAGCAAACAAAAATCCTTCAGTACAAAACCCAATTATTTTCAAAAGCAAGAACTCAGGTAAATAAAATTTTGAATATATTATTTTTAAATGTAATGATTTTCATCCATCCTCAAGATTTTGGAGTGCTCTAATTAGACATCACCTGGATGTCTTATTTCCATGACTATTTCTAGTTTGGAAAGCTGTAAAATCGAAGCAGTGAAATGAAGTTGTGTGACACATATTAATCCCATCACTCAGGTACGTTGGGTCTATTTATGCAACTCTATTAATGCAGTAGATCCTGCTCAGAAGCACATGCTGAAGGAATCATAGAACCATAGAACGGTTTGGGTTGGAAAGGGACCTTAAATATCATCTAGTTCCAACCTCCCTGCCATGGCCAAGGATACCTTCCACTAGACCAGGTTGCTCAAAGCCCCATCCAACCTGGCCTTGAACACCTCCAGGGATGGGGCACCCACAGCTTCTCTGGGCAACCTGTTCCAGTGTCTCACCACCCTCATAGTGAAAAATTTCTTCCTAATATCTAATCTAAATCTATCGTCTTTCAGTTTAAAACCATTACCCCTCATCTTATCACTACACTCCTTGATAAAGAGTCCCTCCCCATCTTTCCTGTAGGCCCCTTTTAAGTACTGGAGGGCCACTATAAAGTCTGCCCGGAGCCTTCTCTTCTCCAGGCTAAACAACCGCAACGCTCTCAGCCTGTCGTCATAGAAGTGCTCTAGCCCCTGATCATTTTTGTGGCCCTCCTCTAGAGCCGTCCTAACAGGTCCATGTCTTTCCTATGCTGGCAGTCCCACAGCTGGACACAGTACTCCAAGTGGGGTCTCACCAGAGCGGAGTAGAGGTGCAAAATCACCTCTCTTGGCCTGCTGGCTATGCTTCTTTTGATACAGGCCAAGATGAGATGGGCTTTCTGGGCTGTGAGCTCACAGTGCTAGCCCATATTCACATTTTCATCAACCAACACCCCCAAGTCCTTCTCTGCAGGGCTGCTCTCAACCCACTCATTGCCCAGCCTGTATCCATGTTTCGTATTGCCCTGACCCAGGTGCAGGAGCTTGTACTTGGTCTTGTTGAACTTCATGAGGTTTGCATGGGGCCCCCTCCCCAGCCTGTCCAGGTCCCTCTGGATGGTATCCCTTCCCTCTAGAGTATCAGCCACATCACTCAGTTTGGTGTCATCCGCAAACTTGCTGAGGATGCACTCAGTATCGGCGAGCCGCAGAAATGGGCTTTGGGAATGTGGTTGCGGGGCAAATGGCAAAGAGCCAAAAGAGATTGGACTCACACAAACACACACACACACACACACACACATGCAATATGGTTGGAAAAGGGACTTCAGAGTCCATGTCTGAATATGAAGGAGGAAAAATAATCTGCTGAGGTGGGTACAGTGGGTGCAATGGGTTCAGTTCTTGGGAGACAGCAATGGTGGTGGGACAGGCCTTGTTAAAGATGGTTTTTAACCGTGAAGTTACTGGCTATGCTTTAACAGCAAGAGTCCTGAACCAGCCCAAGCCAACTTTATTTATGCAAACAGTAGGTTATTCACTTCTGGGCAGGTGTTTGGGAAAAGGCCTCGGGGCTTTTGCCCTAGGGAAAAACCTGCTGCCCCCTAAAAGGAAAGACTTGCCAGAGGAAAGGAGAGCAGGAGGGACTAAGCCTGGCACAAACGTGCTACATGCAGTAGGTCCCCTCAAAACTTTTCAGCATGCAGTGTGGTAGAAGCTCAAATTTCTTTTTTTTTCATGCATATTTTACTGCAAAATCTTCTATTTCAGCAGAACTGCACAGGAAGCTCTATACACAGTCTATGAGATTCCCTGTTAAGGGATAATTTTCTTCAGAAAATGTAATATCACACCGTACTTTATGGTCTCTGCCCACCCTTACTCTTATATAGGCCTCTTTCCCTGCCAGCACTTCCTTCAACACAGCTATGAATCCCATTAGGTGAGGCGACCAGCTTGAATGAAGAAAAATGTGTTCTTACATACATTTCTCAGTGTCACCCCAGGCAAAAAATTTTTATGGCAGCCATTTGGGTGATGTCCAGGAAAAGAAACTGTGTCAGTTATGAATACTTTTGCAAAAAAAACCCTGACAGACCATTACAGGCCACAGAGTGGTACTCTGCTATTACTGCAAAGCTACCAGGTGTGATGACAGAGCCATCAGTTGCTGCTGCTAAAATTCAACCCAACCGTCACTTTGCCATGGGAAGCTGATCATTTCTGGAGCCAGAAGCAAGTGTTGTGCAGGTGCCAGATGAAGAAAGGTAAAGCATTAGTGTTAATATTAGTATTTTCTTGAAGGAACAGATCTTGTAAATTACAGGCAATCAAGCAATTTTCACTGAAAGAAATGTCACTTGTTGCTTTAAAAAACATCATAGAGCTTTACTTAAAAGTACCCTTTTAAAATGTAATACACCTTATCCTATTTTTACCTCCTTCAGATGAAAGCAGTGAAGCAGAACCTGCCTGAATAGTCACTCTTTGAACAGCGACCCATCTTTAACTTTTTTGCACTGTTGGTATTTACAATATCCAGTTTCAGATTCCTTCCTGTCCTTTGGAAACAGAGAGAACTAGAAAGCCCCCCCCCAACACCTATCCATTTAGTACTGGGGCCACCGTTTTGTTTTAATAGTAATTATTGGCTAGGTTTAAGACTTTGCTCTGCATAAATGTCTGCATCTTTTTTTCTCTGATTCTGTAGAAAGTTGTCTAAGACGTTAAATGCTCATTACATTGAAATACCAGTGTGTTCTGTAAGCACTTACGATACTTGTTTCCTGCGTTTGTCTCCTGCACATTTGGACGCACTGCTGCCTACGGTGCATTTAATACATAATAGCTTCACTCTCCCTTGGTAATGTTTTCTTGGCATTTTTCCAGCGTGCATTTGTGTTACTTTCCTTCTTTGATAGATTCCCACAAGGAATTTTTCCTAGAACCAGAAGACAGGAGCAGAGGAACTCTGTAAGGTACTACATAGCAGGAACTTCCCAAGAAAAATAAGCAGTCATACGTCAAACTGGAAAATTACATTGCACGTTGAAGAGACTAGCCGTGTATTCCCTTTGGCTCTGGTCACATTCCTTTTCTGATATTCCAATCTCCTGAACAGGATAAAACCCAATCTCTTTAAAATCCTCCCTGTTAGAAAATGGTGTTCTGTTTGTCCTTGCAGATAAATGAGTTCTCCCTATAGTGAATTAGTCTTTAGATCAGCTTCACCACAAGATGATTAACGCTAATTTCTGAGCCAGTAGCGTGTTTCCAGTATAACAGTTTCAAGGTCTAAAGCCTCATCATCCTGTAAGGACGGAGTCTGTATTGCATCATGGGGAAACACAGAGCTGGAGTTTCTGAAAGGGACATACAATATTTGTTAGAAGTTTGAAGATATCAGACTATAGTCCTTGAAAGTGACATTTTCAATATAGAAATGTCACTTTGGAGGAGGTTTTATGAATTCTTGTAAGCTTAACTTCCTGCGTTAATGAAAACTGAGGCATCTAGCTACATGTGTGAAATGGCACAAAATCTGAATATTTTAAGCATGAAAATTACCTGTAAAACATCTAAAATAATTTTTCTATATCCTATGTAGCATTTGTGTAACAGCTTAAATTTATTCGGCAGACTGAGCTTTGCTCCACAGGCTTCAAAAATTTATTTCCAAAACATTTGAAGGTAGAATTTCTCAGTGTGCACTTATTTGGCAAAATTTCTGAAAACTTAGCTATCACCTTCTACGACAAAAATCTAGCCTATGCCTAACATAAATGCAAAGAAGACAAGACAAAAAAAAATCCAAAGCAATGAGAAGCAAACACACTGAGGAGGTATTTTCAAATGTCACTTATGTATAGTATTCGCTTCACTGTAATTTTTTTAGGTAAAACCCAGAAATTTGCCATGCAGCGGTTAATGTAGGTAATATGCCTGTTAATAAGGATAAAACTGCCTTGTAAGTAATTTGCTTTCAAAGTTATGCACTCCAGGCTTTTTTATCAGGACAGTCTTCTGAAATTCAGATGGTTACTACTTTAATATTTTGCTATTTTTAAATCTAATTAAAGCTTTTCCTAGTGTGCATCTTTACTGCACATATTCTATACAAGAGTGACTCAAGTCCCAGAGAAAGTGCTAATAATTACACTTAGCCCCATCACATCGTGGGGAAATGAGATACTGGTGGAGCCCAAACTAAGATTTTTTACTTTACAAAACACAGGATTTAGATGACACATATATCTAGATACCTCTAGAAAGATATTCTTATTGGTATAAAATTTGCATAACAATCCTGGCTATCCGCATGCAGCACAACATCACTGATGACATCTCATGGAACAGAAGTACTGTAACTGAATGGATGTCACTGCAAATGCATTTCCCCAGGAGAAGCTTCTGCTGAATCATCTTATGTGCTGTATATTGAAACAAATGCAAAGCAAGGACCTTCCCAGTCACAGCGTGGTACTGGAAGTTCGTATCAGCAGCTATCTGTGCTTTATAAAGGCAAGTAATGAAAGATGCCTTAACTGTACATACTGCACCTGCTGTGCTCTTTTCGGGTGAGATACACAGGAAGGCAAGAAAGCATTCAGATAAATACAGATAAATTCATAATAAATTCAGATAAGACTTTTTGAACTCAAAAGCATTAAAATGGGCAAAAACTGGAAGAGTAGTTTGGGGTATATACCTTCAGGTAACTTAAGGAGGAGACTGGGAGTTTGCTGAATTAAATGCTGGACAAGAAACCCAAACCATAAAGCCAGCTCTGCCCTCCTACGCTATATGAGTGTGGTTTGTGTGGGAACTTGGAGCATAACTGGCTTTCAGCAAGCTGCAGTGTGGCTCTCTCCTAGCGCTGTGCTTGGAAGCTGTCCAGGGGATATTGACTTCTGGTTTTCTGGATTCAGGAAAATAGTACTGTCAAGTCCTGAGGGGTAAAACTAATCCTTATTTAATTAAGAATTTTGATTAGCTGAGTTTGGGTAAACAGGATGGTAAAGTAACCAAAGTATCTTGAAAGCAAAATACGGCAACTGGGAGGCACGTTCATGTCCAGCCACTTGTCGGTAAAGATACATTCTTTGTCTCCCTGCCCTTGCAGCTGCTGGGGATAAAAATGCAGCCTCCTGGCTGCTGAGGGATCTGTGGGAGCAGATTTGGGAGAAGGATTTGGTAGAATTCATGAAAGGCATCTGTCAGCAGTGTTTTATAGCATTAACTGTGCTCCCAACTGTGTTAAAAGAAAAAAATGAACCTTCGTTCTGGGTCTGCTTGGGATGGAGTTGATTTTCTTCATAGCAGCCTGTAGGGCGCTATGTTTGGGATTTGTGACCAAATCAGTGTTGATAACACACCAGTGTTTTAGATATTGTTAAACAGTGTTTGCACAATGCCAAGGACTTTTCTTTTTCCCACTCTCCCCTCCCCAGCAAGTGGGCTGGTGGTGGGCAAGAGGTTGGGAGGGGACACAACCAGGGCAGCTGACCCAAGCTGGCCAAAGGGCTATTCCATACCATATGATGTCATGCTCAGCCATAAAATCTCGGAGAAAGACAGAGGAAGGAGGGATGTCTCTTGTTATGGCATTTGCCTTCCCAAGTAACCACTGTGCACAATGAAGCCCTGCTTTCTGGAAATGGCTGAACATTTGCCTGCTGATGGGAAGTAGTGAATGAATTCCTCAATTTGCTTTGCTTGTGTGTGTGCTGTTTTGCCTTATTTATTAAACTGTCTTTATCTTGACACAAGAGTTTCTCTTGCTTTTGCTTCTCTCTTGCTTCTGATTCTCTCTCCCATCCCACTGTGGGGGAAGTAAGCAAGCGACTGGGTGGGGGCTTACCTGCTAGCTGAGGTCAACCCACCACAACCTTGCGATGAGGCCCTTATGAAAAGTTCTTCCCCCCGCCTCTCCCTCCAAATCTTCACCTTTAAATATTATTCCCTTTTGACTTATACAAGAAATGCTCATGAGATACTCAATAATCAACCAAAGTAAGAAACATGTAAGTATGCAGCTGAACACTTAATTCATGGGCACATCTGTGAGGACACACGCAAAGGAGGCACTCAGAAATGAAGACTGGCATCTCTTGAGTGAGCGGCTCATTTGATTCCGAAAGAATCATTTTCCAAATGTTGTTTAATGGTATAGTGATGTAGTGACAAGCAGTGATGTAACTGTTCTGTTTGTGTGACTGACCCCTTGGAACACTATGCCAAAGGCTGTCCTCACTCGTAGCCACGCAACCGCATTGATTTCAGTGCAGTTGCACAGGCACAGCTGCAGACAGAAGCTCACCTCGGTGGCGGACCTTCCTCCACTGCAGAATCACCCACTGTTTGGGTCTTATTTTTGTCATCATAGTTAGTTACTGCTTGCGTAACTAATGCAACAGCGTATGGGTGATTCTGTTCTCCAGCCTGTACGAAAGCAAGATTTCCTGAGGCCATGCCAGGTCATCCCGGGAGGGCTTCCTCCTAAATTACTTCCTTTGCTTCCTCGCTCATTAGCTTATCAGCATCCTCTTTGCAATTTATGAGGAAAAAATTGATTATTATTTTGCTTTAAAACAGTGTGAAAAGAATTAATTTAGAATGGCAATGATGAAGAAATGTTTGAGGCATTACCAAAGTTCTCTGTCAAAATTAAAGGTGGATTTTTGGAAGAGCTTAGTGTTGAGATCATTTGGGTCCCACAGCTACTCTCTGTATTTCAAATCCAGATGAGACCATTTTGGTGCAAGTAGACCCACAAACTTTGCTAGCTGATTTGCTTAATCATCCTCACTGTTAAAAACTGTCATCCCATTTCTAGTCAGAATATACCTGCCTTCAGCTTCCAGCTATTGGATTCCATCAGAGGCCTGAATTTATTCCAGCGAGGTGATCTGATCAGAGACCTTGTCAACTAAGAGAAAAGGGGAACCCAGGAACCAAAATATAGAGAGACACTGACCTGACAAAACAAACACGGAGACAATGATAAGAAAAAACCTTGCCATACTAATTAATGGGCTATCAGGAAACTACAAGCAACACTCCCAAGAAGATCAACCTGGACTTTGCAACTGATAAGACTGTAAACCAGGAGAGACCACAGACACCAGGGGAGGTGTGCGGGAATCAATAGACACGTACAAACCCAGGGAGAATGTGCAGGGGGAAGAGGGATGAAGGAAGAACAAAGAGGGGGGATAGACTGAAAAGGGTATAAAAGGGCCCCATTGTGTGTAAAACAGGGCTGGTCAGTACGCTTGTCTGGCTGAGTCCTGCACCTGATCACCACAGTCTGTCCTATCATGTTATTAAATCTTTTCTCAAGGGTGGTGAGGCACTGGCACAGGTTGCCCAGAGAGGTTGTTGAGGCCCCATCCCTGGAGGTGTTCAAGGCCAGGCTGGACGTGGCCTTGGGCAACCTGGTCTGGTGGGAGGTGTCCCTGCCTATGGCAGGGGGGTTGGAACTCGATGATCTTCAAGGTCCTTTCCAACCTAAACCATTCTATGATTCTATGATTCTATCTCCCTGCATAATCTCACTCTTTACCCCATGTGTATGTTTGCTGCGAAAACTAAGAGCCAGCTACAGATGAGACGTGTGGTGTCAGCTACTCAAGTGAGTGAGGGCCCCTAGTTGGATGTGCCACAGATCTCTGGTCCTAGACTTTGAGCCCAGAGTGCCAGCTACAGGGAGGGACTCGTGAGTGGACTGGGTGCCAGTAACTGGAATCAGACCGGGTTGTAGGCACCCCTGGCCTGTGGTGTCAGCTACTGGAGGGAATGCAGTCTCAGCCTCAGCTACTGGAGCGAATGGGGATCTTGGCCACCAGCCACTAGGGTGAGAATGCTGTGTGTCCCAAAAACCAGCTGCTGGGAGGGACTGGCATGAGTGAGGAGGGCGAGGGGCTCAGCACCAGCATCTGGAGCAGGACTGCAGGTCACAGCCTGTGTGCCTGGTGCCTTCGGCTAGGGGGAGCGACTCTGTCTTCCCCAAACCTGGTGTGTGTGGGTGTGTATTCACTAGCAAACTTCAAGCTGGACTAGATGGTGGCCTCAGGTCTGGGCTGGGGTATCAGGCAGCCAGGGGTCTGTGAGAGTGTGCCCAGGGGGACTTCCAAGTGTGGAGGTGGGATGAGTGTGTAAGTGTGTGCGTTTGCTAGTGAGCATCAAGCTGGACTAGCTGGCAAGCAGTGGACCCATGAAGCAGGTAAGAGGGTCCAAGATCTGGGTGGGGGTACCAGATCTTGGGGGGGGGACCTGGCTATCTATTTTATGTGACTCCCATATGTGGGTGCTGTTGAAGACAGCGACAAGTCTGTGGCAGTCTGTGTGACTGGCCATGTCAGTGCCCCTGTGTGTGTCCCTCTGTGTGTGTGTCTCTGGGATATGTGCTTAGCTTCTCTTCTGGTTGAACCTGCAAACTGGAAAGCGTCAGCCACATCCCTCAGCCTGGGCAGAAGCCCCAGGTCCCCAGGCATGCTGGGCTGCACTCCAGTGGCTGAGCAGAAGAGGTCCTGGGCTGCAGAGGGTGGAGGTGCTGGCTGCATCTCATAAGATCCCTTAAATGAATCGACCACTACTAAAGGGACAGACACGCTTTCATTCCCGGGGAGGGATGAATGTAGTCCCACTCCACAGACACATGGGCCCTATGTGCAAGTGCAGGCTGAACTTGGTCCCTGCGCCAAGAAACACACTGATTCTTAGGGAGGGCGATATCACCCCCCACTCCAGGAAGACCCATTCATTAATTCCCGGGAAGGGTTGAATAGGCTCCCACTCCACTGACAGGCAGGCACTATTTTCTAGAGGTCTATTTTCAGGGATCTGTTTTGCCGCCCCCCAAAAAGATACACATTAATTTCCAGGGAGGGCTGGACAGGCTCCAGCTGCACAAATAGACACGTGTTACTTCCTAAGGAGGGTTGCATAGACCCATATTTTTGCAGTAGGCACACATTGATTTGCAGGGAGGGCTAAATAAGCCCTAGCTGCAAGGAGAGATGTACAGCAATTCCTAGGGAGGCCTCTGCTCCCATGACAGGCAGACATGTTATTTCCCAGGGAGGGCTGAAGAAGTTCCTTGATGCCCAGGGAGGGCTGAATAGGCCCCCGCTCCACAGATAAGCAGGCGCCATTTGCTACGACAGACAGAACAGGCCCCTGCTCCAAGGAGAGGCAGGGTTAATTCCCAGGGAAGCTGAACAGACTCCTGTTCAAAGGACAGACACGCATTCATTCCCAGGGAGGACCGAGAAGGTCCCTGCTCCAGAGGCAGTGGGCCCAATTTGCAAGCACAAGGCTGAACAGGCCCCCGCGCCAGGGAAAGATGTACAGTAATTCCCATGGAGGCCCCCGCTCTAATGACAGGCACACGTTAATTGTAAAGGAGGGTGTCCTGGTTTGAGGTAAAACAGGATCAATTTTGTTCAGTAACTTTGCTTCTTAGCTGGGCCTCTTCTAACTACTGAAATTAACAGCATATTGTGCAGGCACTGTTCGCTCTCAGAGTGATCAGACCTATGTTTATAGCTGATGCCCAGGCATGGTGTGCAGAGAGGCTCTGATTATACTCATTGCTATAACCCTCAAGGGCAGATAACTTCGTTATTTGCCCCGTTGGAGGGTCAGAAGCGGAAAAGCGTAGAGGGGTCCCACCTGCGGGGAGGAGCGGACAGGACAGGTGACCCAAAACTGACCAACAGGGTATTCCATCCCATCTGCCTCATGCTCAGTATAAAGGCTGAGGGATCAAAGGGTCAGCCTCTTTCTTCAGTGGCCAGCATCTGAGGAGGACTTTGTCTGTTTGTCTGGCTTTGACCCCGATCCTGAATCCAGATCTGGAGTCCAGTTCTCATCCATGACTTAATCCAGTCTGGGACTGCCCCAGTGGCAGCCGGTGACATGATTGTCATCCTGGGAGCTTGATATGGTTTTGTATAAATTTCATTATTTCCTTTTTATTTTTATTATTAATATTTCATTAAAGTAGTTTAGTTCCTTCCAAACTCCTAAGTCTCTTTTTTCCCTCCTCTGCCTCTCCCTTCGAAGAGAAGTGTGGGGGAGCATCTGTCGATCCCATCTGGGTTGCCCCACATCCCCAGTGCCCAATTCAGCCTACACCATGACAGAGGGTTGAACAGGACCCTGCAGAAACAACAGGCAGGTACTGATTCCTAGCGCAGGCTGAGTGGGTGCCTGCTGCGAGAAGAGACGCTCGTTAATTCCCAGGGAGGGATGAATGGAACCCTGCTGCCACAGACAGGGAACCCCTATAGGTAGGGATGGGCTGGACAGGCCTCTGCTCCAAGAAGAGATAAACATTAATTCCCAGGGAGGGATGAATCGGCCCTTGCTCCAAGGCAGATACATCTGCTCTCAGATATATGCATAGTGGACTGTGTACCTGAGAACACTGAAAAAGCCACCGTCTCTGTGCTGGATGAAGAGCACAAAGAGCAGCATCCAGACAGCGTAACTGTGCTTCCCCGATCACGCAGCAGAAGGGTCTTGGTCTGTCTGGCTAGCTGGACTGAGCAACATGAAGGAGGTCAGAATGAGGGACATGAGCAAAGATGATTCTTCTGCCCAGGGACAAACGTAAGATGAGATAAAGAACACTACAGTCAGACTCCTGCAGTGCCCCTGGTGCAGTCTGTGCGGATTGGGGAACTTGTTGCTGTAGGGGTTGAGGAAGATGCCTGGCAGTGTGGCCGCGGCAGTTTCTGTGGAAAGGAACAGAACAGGACAAGGAGACGCGCGCATCAACTCCCAGGGAGGGCTGAACACGGCCCCGCTCCACACAGGCAGGCGCCATTTGCTAGCACAGGCTGAAGAGGCCCCTGCCCTAAGGAGAGACATGTAATTCCTAAGAGGGGCCAAACAGGCCCGTGCTCCAAGGACAGGCACATCGATTTCTAGTGAGTGCTAAAGAAGCCCCCGCTCCACAGAGAGGAGGCCCTACAAGGCCTGGAGCCGCCATTTAGCCCAGCCTCTGAGGAGCTGGACAGTCTGGCTGGAGCCTTGCCGGGCTCCTCTGCTCTGCCTGAGGCGACAGAACATTTCATGAGGACCAGCAGAAGAAATGGCTCCCCCTGCAGTGCCTCGAGCTGCTGCGTTTTAAGGTTAATGCGCAGCACACCCCGTTTGTGTTCTGAGGGCTGAGGGCCTCAGCTGTGCCCTGCCAGCGGGGCGGCTGTATCAGGCACCGCCATGGCCCCCCCTTCCCTGTCCCCAGAGGCCGCCCCTGTAGCCGCCCCCTGCTGCCAGCACCTTGCCACGGACACCCAGTACAGCCATAAACAGAGGTGGAGCCCCCAGCCCTTAAATTAATTGCTATAGCATTGCCATTTCCTCCTCCTTTGTGGTAAGCGCTGTACAAAACCCAGGAAACCTCCAACCTTAGAAAGGGAGGCCTAGGAGGAGTGCGGAGTGAGAAAAGTGAATTTCAAAGGTGTTTAAAAGATGTTTGCAGTCAAGTTTACCATCAGTTACTGTTATCACAGTACAGCACCACTCTCAAGACTAAGTCTCATTCTCTGTCTGGATTTTTTCGTCCTATTGCCTCCTTATATCATACCAATGCAGCCTCATTTTCTGCTCCCCTGGATTCCTCTGGCAGTCAGTCATCTGTGTGAGGTACAATGCCGTTGTATTTTTCATCTCTTTCCCATCTTCCCTTTTCAAAGCTTTTCAACTGAGTGAGGATCCTGTTTCAGAAACCTCTTTTTTTTTCTTGGCAAAATCTGATATTCCCTCCTCCTTGATAAGTAGTATGCGACATTCCTATACATACCCATCTCGTCAAAATGTCTTTTCAAAATACACTTGAATGGTTTAGTGCACAGTCTGCAAATGAAGGGCCAATTTTATAAATACCTTGATTTTTTCAGCCTTTATCTCTCACACCGTATGTCCTCAGCAGCTTCAATGGCAGAAGGATATAAAACAATGGTGAAGAGAAAAGTTCAGTAAATACACAGTTCAAAGCCCATTTCAACTGAGGCCATACATTAGCATCTAATATTTGCCTTACAACCCATGAGACACAATTTAAATGATGGATACTTCTATCTAGATCTTCATGGCTAGACTTCTTGTGCACCCAGTTATGCGGAATAGCAGAGATCAGTGTTGTCTGGAAGCCAGTTAATAGCATCTTGATGTATTCATAGGCTGGGACATAGAGTGCAGCAGGTTGGAGGCTACTTTAATAAAGAACCAGCATATTGTACTTACACAAGATCAGCTGCTTCAGCCCCTTCTCAGCCCTGAAAGTTTGCTCGAGGAGGTATCAGGGGCAGAAGAGTATTGGCACTGGCAGCGCTGACTGTGTGCAGCAGGGCAACCAGCACCAGCCTCATAGTCTTTCTGCCTGAGAGGAGCCATGTGGTCCTCTGTATAGTGGGATCTTAAACATGAGATATGATTTTGTCACTTTGTCATCAAATCACTTCAATCAGGTTTTACTGGGTTTTTGACTGCAGAATTCCTCAAAGGCACTCCCTGCCTCTCTCTGCCCCTGCATGGGCAAGTTGGTGTTTCCACAAACCTAGCTTGAATCCTGAAGGAATTAGATGCTTTCAGTGAAAGTCACTGTAGACTAGGCCCAAGATACCTTGTTCTCAGAGAATGAAGTGAACCAAAAGCTGTATGAGAGTGTTGGGAGGAGGGAAATGAAATAAGCTTCCATGGGAAGCAGAGGACAAAAATAATAATTCCGTTAGGTTTATTATTCAAAAAAGACTTGATGGTTTGAGCAAATTCAATCAACTTCAACTGCCTGAAATCTGGATATCTATTCTTATTAAAACATCTTTGTTAAATACTTAAACTAGGTGTCTACCATTTCACTTTTCAGAGGACCATGGATGTCTCACTGAGACTGGACATGTCACTTTTAGGAAGTAGCTGTAAGATGGGAAGAAACCTGTTCTTGGAGGACAATAACTGCAGGATAAGGTTAGAGAATCTGCTCTGGGCTGGGTTAGGAAGAGAAATCTTATAAGGTAAAGCCGGGTAGCAGATATTGTCTGTGTTTCCCTTGTACTATGCTTAGCATCTTTGGATAATAGACAGCAAAAATCCAAACTGCTCCAAGCTAATTCATGTCAACAAATGAAGTATAGACATCCAGTGTATGACCCAGACCACCCCGGTCTCCAAGGATAATGCTCAAAGCTAGTTACTGGCTCCTGCCCTCTGCCTTCCCCCAACAAGGAATGCACCTCTGTCCTCCTTTGCCTCTCCCTCCGCATCATCAGAGGTTACAATTCGCTCCTTTCTGTGGATTTACACAGTCATAAAACTGTGCCTGCATTCAGAAATGTGAAATAATCCACCTTGTAAAAAGTACAATTCTAAGTCTTTTTCAAAAACAAGTTAATTTGACAGAAGCAGAAATGAATGGGTGGGAGTGGGTTGGGGGTGGGAACCACCTGAGCTATGCGTAATAAATAGAATAGGCTTTTTTTCTGTGCTCTCGGACTCATTCCTTTGACTGAGACCTTGCCAGAACGTGCAGCTGGCTCTCTGTAAGAACACAGTCCTGTTTGAGATGCTGTGGCAGAGCATTTGCCTAGGAAAAAAAAAGGCAAAAATAGTAAGTAGATAATCTCTATGTCCTGTCCACATTGTACGGCTGGGTGTGTAAGAGCAGCAAAAAGGCAAGTCCTGTCCCTATGGACCAAGACCAAAGTAACCCTGGGAGCTGTATTTCACACGGCTGTGATTCTATTGCCTGAATAGGTGTTCAGGGACATATTAATCACAACAGACTATTCTGTCTGTCTTCCATCTGCCCACCTAGAAAAGCATGGATCTTACATAGGACTTATGCCATATTTTTTATGTTGGCAGAGAGACACTATAGCATCCTGATACCCTATGGCATCTCAAGTGGATGAAAAATTAGATATGAGCCATCAATGTGCGCTTGCAGCTCAGAAAGCCAGTCATATCCTGGGCTGCATCAAAAGAGGCATGGCCAGGAGATTGAGGGAGGTCATTTTTCCCCTCTACTCTGCTTTTGTGAGACCCCACCTGGAGTATTGCATTCAGCTATGGGGTCTCCAACACAAGAAAGACACGGATGTGTCAGAGCGGGTCCAGAGAAGGGCCACAAAAATGATCAGAGGGCTGGAACACCTGTCCTATGAAGACAGGCTAAGAGAGCTGGGGTTGTTCAGCCTGAAGAAGAGAAGGCTCCAGGGACACCTTGTTGCAGCCCTTCAATATATAAAGGGGGCTTATAAGAAAGATGGAGAGAGAAGCTTTTTACCAAGGCCTGTACTGATAGGACAAGGAACAACAGTTTTAAACTGAAAGATGGTAGATTTAGATTGGACATAAGGAATAAATTTTTTTCAATGAGGGTGTTGAGACACTGGCACAGATTGCCCAGAGAAGCTGTGGATGCCCCATCCCTGGAAGTGTTCCAACCAGGTTGGATGGGGCTTTGAGCAACCTGGTCTAGTGGAAGGTGCCCCTGGCCATGGAAGGGGGCTTGGACTAGATGATCTTTAAAGGTTTCTTCCAACCCAAACCATTCTATGATTCTATGATACTATCTAGTCCACATCTCTTTAGGCAAGTAAACCTACCTTCAGTCCAGCTTCTCATTTTTTTGATGGGAGAAGTGACTTAGCCATGATTCGAGTCTTGGAAGAAGTAGGAACACTACAAAGGTAAAGGGAAAATACAAATTTGAGGACAGGTGAGGGGACAAGAATATGTATGAATGGAGTGATGCTTTCTGTGGACACATGCGATGTGCTTCCAGTCTCACTTCAAGCAGATCCCTTCCTACACATGGCACAATTCAGCTGCCCCTCCATTCAATGCAACTGCTTATGGAACTGCTCCGGCAGGAAAACCAGCAAGCAGTTGCATCAGCTCAATGCATGGGGCAGCATGTTGTACCTCAGAGGCAAGAAACAGTGACTAGAGAAGAAACGTCATATCATCTGTAACCCTGGAGAAAAATCTGCACGAAATTTCTTTAGGTGAGCTCAGAATCTGGAAATCCTCTATCCTGAAGATGGATTAATATGAATATTGCCACTGCATTTAAGAAAAAGGGTTAGGTTATGAATGATCTGATGGAAAGGAGAATCAACTTGCATTTTACAATGAGACAAAGCTCTTTATTTGCTGTTTCAGGAAGGCCAGTAGTCCAGCTTTTAGTGCAAACCCTTATACCTCTCAGTGCTGTATGATACAGACATTTTCCTGCTATTCATTACATGTAAATGTTTCTTTGTCCCAACACAAACTTGCAGCTGTCAACACAGCCAACACTAACTACTAGGAAATGATCTGTCTGAGAAGGAAATGTTGCAAGCTATCAAACCCCCACAATGTGCTAAAACATCCGTAGAGGCAGACTGCCAGGGGTTTATTATAAAATATGGACCATATGTTCTCTTGGCTTCCATAGTTTTGAACAAGGAAATGTGTCATCAAATAATCTCAAAAGGAAGGGAGAATGCACTGGGCAGGGGAAGAATCATAATGATACTTCACTGGGATGGTACCTTAACATCTGCTTTCCTCAAGAGTGTGAAGGCTAAAAAGACCAGTAGAGATATAAAAAGGGAGTTGTTACTAGAGTGTGGATAGGAATAAACTTGGCAGGAACTCCACCATATGGCAACCTCAGGAGATGTGATAGGTGTGAGGAAAACCTGCTGTCATTCATGCTGGTACAAGAAATAATAACCTTCAAATACACGTATCTCTCTTGACTCTAGTCAAGACAGGTATGTCAAGACATGTATGTTTCAGAGGACTCAGGATGAAGCAGACAGGTAATCCCACCATCCAGGCATGCTGACCATTCTGTTGAACTAGCTCCACATATATGCAGTGTAGATATGATTGGTGTTGAGTAAGAACTGAGTCTGGCAAGACAGATCTGCATAGGAAGGAGGCTGAACTGAGGCTACATCAATCTTTACCATCCCAAGCTGGTGACATTTCTTTATAGGCTGATGCTTTTCTGTGCTGATACCAGACAGTGCAGGTAACACTGCCTGTTCCACTCCTGACTCCTGCTATGGCAAAACACTGAGGTGCATGGGCTATGGCAAATTTTTCTCCATTTACCTGATAACTGATGTCACTAGTACCCAAAATGACTCTCACAGTTCAGTGCAAAGCCCTTCAGAGCTTGAAAACATGTTGACAAGCAGGCACTAAGAGTGAATCAGCAGTGCCTGAGGTGGGGAGACCAATCGGTCCATTGGAAGCAGAGATTGCAGGGCATGGTAGGTAGCCTCAAGCATATGCTTCTTACAAAGCAATATTAGGGGGAGATGCCAAGTTTGTTTTTGCAAAGTATGAGGTTGGCCAATTGATTGCAAAACAGAAACATAGTTATGAAAGACACACAAACCAAAGCATATTTCACTGAAGCACAAACTGTCTATCATAATCTCAGCTCTGTTCTTAGTTGCTCTGTAGGATTGTGCTCCAGGAGTAGTCTTAGCTGACTGTGCAGAGGGAACAGCTCCAGCAACACCTCCACCCTCTGAGGTGGTACTGACAGAACTGAAACTAGTCCTCTCTTCACTAAAGATCATAGAATCATAGAATTGTTGAGGTTGGAAGGGACCTTTAAGATCATCAAGTCCAACCATTAACCTAACCTGACAAAACCACGTCTAAACCATGCCCCCAAGTACCACATCTACCCTTTTTTTAAACACCTCCAGGGATGGCGAATCCACCACCTCCCTGGGCAGCCTATTCCAATGTTTAATAACCCTTTCATGAATTTTTTTTTCCTAATATCCAATCTAAACCTCGCCTGGCATAACTTGAACCCATTTCCTCTCATCCTATCACTTGTCACCAGGGAGAAGAGGTCAGGCCCACCTTTCAGGTAGTTGTAGAGAGTGATAAGGTCTCCCCTCAGCCTCCTCTTCTCCAGGCTAAACAACCCCCGTTCCCTCAGTTGTTCCTCGTAAGACTTGTGTTCCAGACCCCTCACCAGCCTCATTGCCCTTCTCTGGACATGCTCCAACACCTCAATGTCCTTCTTGCAGTCAGGGGCCCAAAACTGAACACTGTACTCGAGGTGGAGTCTCACCAGTGCCGAGTGCAGGGGGATGATCACTGCTCTGGTCCTGCTCACCACACTATTCCTGATACAGGACAGGATGCCTTGGCTGCCTTGAGGGGCTGGCCTCTCTGTTTGCTTCTTAAGGTTACTAACCATTGCAGAAATTCTTATGTAGAGAATTACATATATAAAAGTTTCTTAAATATGTGAGGGTTCCCTCCTAAACAGAATAGATTCCAAGACTTTCGGTATAATATCCGCATAAGGGTTTACACCAACTGGTTGTGAGCACTTACACCTCTTTCACCGTTTCGTGGGGTACGTAAAACAAGCTTAATAAAGGGACATTCAGGGTGATATTCCATACTATTTGTGTGTGTGTGTGGAGGAGGTCGGATTTCTTCCTCTTTTTCTCTAACTTTTCCAAAAGTTTATTTCTTAGTAGTCTTTATTCAGCACATTCTTTCTAATTTTAAGATAGGTTTTTTGGTTTTCAGCAGTTCTGATTTTGCATTTAAACTTTATGATTCATAACTCATAAACCATGGAAAAAAGTCATTTGTTAAAAGCATGATTTTCAGCTTGCAGTGACAAAGATATATATATTGGGTGTCCATGGCAAGGTTTTGGTAGCGGGGGAGCTGCAGGGGTGGCCTTTGTAAGGGCAGGTCACGGCTGTCCCATGCCAAACATAGCTGGTTCCAGTCAGTTCAGCCAGTTCTACAACGGACCCACTGGAGGACACAGCTAAGCCCATAAGCCAAGGTGGCGGCACCTCTGTGAAACCATATTTGAAAGGGCTGAAAATTCCACATGGAGAGAGGAGGAGGGAGTGCAAAGTGAGAAACAACAGAGGAAACACCCAGGTCAGAGGATGAGGACGTGCTCCATGGCGTGGTGTGAAGGACCCCATGCCAGAGCAGATTTTCCTGACAGGACTTCAACCCATGAATAACCTATGCTGGTGCAGGGGAATGGTGTGAGAAGGAAGAAGCAACAGAGAAAAAATGCTATGTGCCCCTCTCCGCCCCATACTGCTTGTGGTTGGGGTAGAGGAGTCTGGAGTGAAGGACTGAAGTTCAGCCTAGGAAAGGGAGGAGGAAAGATATTACTTTACTGTTTGTCTTTTTGTTTCTCACTACCGACATCTATTTTAATTGGCAATAAATCAAGTTCATTTTCCCCAAATTGAATCTGTTTTGCCCATGGCAGTATTTAGTAAGCAATCTTCCTGTCTTTATCTTGACTCACAAGCTTTTTTGTTCCTGTTCTTCCTGGTTTTCCCCCCTTTCCCAACCCTATTCTAGCAAGGTGGTAAGTCAGCAGGCATCTGGTTGGGAATTAAGCTATTAACCAAGGCCAACCCACCAGAGTACAGCATCCCTACATGGCATACACATGACAGACTTAGCAGATTGTGCATTTTTTTTGCCATATCTCACTGTCCCAGCTTTCATCATTTTTGGAGTCTCCTACATGCTGGCTTTTAGATGCTTGAAATTATGTAAAACTTAAGACCTGAGCTGAAACCTGCAGTTTCATGTGTTTGCCTCTGACATTTTGGAATAAATATTAGCAGTTCTAAATAAAAAAAAAAAAAAGAGGTTAGCAGAAATAAAATGTCTGCTTTAATATAAACATTCTTAAAAATTCATTCATTAAAAAAGTCCAGCATTTCTGTGCTTTGAGAAAGTACCTACAATTTAGTTGATGGTCTTACAACAAAGTTGTGTTTTTTGAAAACTCTCTGAATAGCTCTTCAGCTTTGCCCAGTTACAAAGTTCTAGAGCTTCATTTTTCATGTGCTGTAGAGACTGGGATAAGAGTTTGCAGTTCATTTCTCTGATCACTACATTTGCATGGTGCATGGCTTCACCAAGGGCAAGTCATGCCTGACAAATTTGGTGGCCTTCTACGAAGGGGTTACAGCAGCGGTGGACAAGGGAAGATCAACTGGTGTCATCCGCTTGGACTTGTGCAAAGTGTTTGACACCATCCCACACAATATCCTGGTCTCTAAATTGAAGAGACATGGATTCGACAAATGGACCACTCGATGGATAAAGAACTGGCTGGATGGTCACACTAAAAGAGTTGCAGTCAACGGTTCGATGTCCAAGTGGAGAGCAGTGACGAGTGGCATTCCTCAGGGGTCGGTACTGGGACCTGTACTGTTCAATATCTTTGTCGGCTACATGGACAGTGGGGTTGAGTGCACCCTCAGCAAGTTTGCCGATGATACCAAGCTGTTTGGCGAGGTAGACACACTAGAGGGGAGGGATGCCATCCAGAGGGACCTGGACAGGCTGGAGAGGTGGGCCCAAGCCAACCTCATGCAGTTCAATAAGGCCAAGTGCAAGGTCTTACATCTGGATTGGGGCAATCCCAAGCACAAATACAGGCTGGGAGGGGAATGGCTGGAGAGCAGCCCTGGGGAGAAGGACCTGGGTGTGCTGATTGCTGAGAAGCTCAACATGAGCCAGCAATGTGCGATTGCAGCCCAGAAGGCCAACCGCATCCTGGGCTGCATCAAAAGAAGTGTGGCCAGCAGGGTGAGGGAGGTGATTCTGCCCCTCTGCTCCACTCTTGTGAGACCCCACTTGGAGTACTGCATCCAGCTCTGGAGTCCCCAACATAAGAAGGACATGGACCTGCTGGAGCGTGTCCAGAGGAGAGCCATGAGGATGATCCGAGAGCTGGAGCACCTCTCCTCTGAGGAGAGGCTGAGAGAGTTGGGGCTGTTCAGCCTGGAGANGAGAGGTTGTTGAGGCCCCATCCCTGGAGGTGTTCAAGGCCAGGCTGGACGTGGCCTTGGGCAACCTGGTCTAGTGGGAGGTGTCCCTGCCTATGGCAGGGGGGTTGGAACTCGATGATCTTCAAGGTCCTTTCCAACCTAAACCATTCTATGATTCTGTGATTCTATGGTCCATCTCCATGACATGACCAGGGCTTCCATCATCCTTTGAAACATATGTAGAGTGCATGGATATAGTGATGTGCTGGCACCTCAAAGTGGCATGTACAGCTTGTAGTCAGGTATTATTTGAGCTTACAAGGTTCCTATTCCATTCACTCAGTTCACGCACATAAAAAACATGCATAAATGCTGTGTGGGGACAGTCCAACATGATGCTTTTATTTCAGCCTTAAATGTCACAAGTTATGTGTCTCCCAACTAAGTATGACTATGCTGAGGAATTCCTTCCTGTGTCTTGACTCCTGGTATACTCTGCCTCTGAGAAATGTGCTCCTTCTTCGTTTTTCTGAATTGGAACTAATAGAACCAATGTGGTGCAGCTGTGGGAGTGACTCAGCAGCGTGGCTCTGCATCTTCATGCACGTGACATCCTGTGACAAAAAAATCTCATATTTTCAAGATAAAAAATGTCTTAGTTTCATTAATTTCTTCCTCAAGGGGAGCTAAAATTATTTTCAAGGAGAAAGAGTAAAATTGAGATTCCACCACACCAATCTGTCAAGATGACAAACATGAAAATCATATCAGGAATATGTTATACTTCAAATTTTATTGGATTTGTAATTATTTTCATATTTCCAGGCAGAATTTAGGAGTATCTAAAGTAAGGCTTAAAATACAAAACATATGGCAGATGAAGCGATGCTGATAACAATGGGGACTAATGAGAAGAGAAATGTTTTGCTAACAAGTGCATTTTACTTTGTAGATTTTTTCTCAGAATCAAGGAATAAACTTGGAATTTGATAGCTGGAGAAGAAAAATGGTAGAAAACCTTTAGGATCTGAGTATTTGACCTCTAAAAGTCCAGGGTGAATGGACTGTCATTTTAATTTAATAGAAAAAAAATAAAAATGATTGATGAAATAATCTGCTGAGGTTGTTTTGTTGTTTTTTGTTGGGTTTGATTTTTTTCAGACAGTTTTGAGAGTTCTGCAAGGCCTGACAGTAGAAGTAAAATTCACTTGCTTGAAATTATATGTTTGAAGTGGCTTTAGGTGGTTAAGTTTTCATCTGCAATTTTTTCTCCCTCTTTAGGCATCTGCATCTAGGGTAATGTACAAGGGTTTCTAGATGTCTGACAGACCTCTTTCACATATGTTCACTCATATCACCTCGAAGAAAGACATCTAACCCACGCTCAGCTCTGCTGCACCAAAGTTCCGAATTTCCAGATATTAAACTCCTGTGCTAACTGTGGCAGACCGAAAATACAGCCTGCAAACAAGCTCGGTACAAAACTCACTCACTCTAGCTTTGGGTCTGTGGTGCAAGGAGGATAAGAAGGACAGGATTTTCCCCAGACCCTTTGGTCTAGGTTATTGTGGCTAGTGGGACTTTAGCATCTGGATAGGGACTAGGCTAGGGGTAGGATAGATCATTAGGCTGGGAAAAGACAGCAGTGTGAATTCATCTCGGAGGGCAGAACAAGGTGGGTGGAGGCCATATGCAAAACCTGAGGGCAAGTCAGCTGCTATGTGTACCCTTATCTTCCCTGTATCTAATGTTCCCAGGACTCTTATCTGCGTTCTAGAAGACAAAAGGGCACAATCATTGTTTATCCCTCCAACAATGGGTGACCTCTTGCAGCCACTACTTGGGAATGATCCTGAGCCTTTGCTGAGTCTGGGACCCTGTTCAGTTATTGGTTAAGAGGGTGCTCATTGGCCTGGGCCAAAATGATGCTGGAGGCATTGAAACAATTTCACAGTCCAAAGCTCCAGGACCCCACAATCACAGACTCACAGAATGGTCGGGGTTGGAAGCAACCTCTGGAGATCATCTAGTCCACCCCCCTGCCAGAGCAGGTTCACCTACAGCAGGTGACACAGAATGGCATCCAGGCAGGTTTTGAATGTCTCCAGAGTGGGAGACTCTACCACCTCTCTGGGCAGCCTGTTCCAGTGCTCTGCCACCCTCAAAGTAAAGAAGTTCCTCCTCATGTTTAGAAAGGAACTTCCTATGTTCAAGTTTGTGCCCATTATCTCTTGTCCTATATTCCTAGGGATAGTATTCCTATATTCTTGTCCAATATTCCTAAGTACTGTTTAAGTCACTAATGTAGACTTAGCCAGCGTGTTCACTTTGGTGAATGCCCTTGCCTCTCACCACTTAGAAGGAGGGTAACTCTGCCTCTGATAACTTCTGAACTTCTGTTCACACTCCTGCTTCTTAGGCTTCATGGGCAAACTGCATCAAACTCCAGGCTAAAGACAAACACCATTCAATTCTCATGTGACTGCCTTAAAAAGGCTTACCACTGAACAGTCCAGCCAAAGCCACCATTGTCCCTGCATGCCAGCACTGTGTCACAAGGTCCTTTGAACACCAACTAGTTAGTCAATGGCTTCTGAGCTCTGGGGAAACTCATCACTATTTGTCAATGTACCATGCACCAATATATGCGGGGGATCACCCAGCTGGAAAGCAGCTTGGCAGAAAAGGACCTGGGGGTCCTGGTGGACAACAAGCTGATCACAAGCCAACAATACGTCCTTGCTGCAAAGAAGGCAAATGGAAACTTGGGCTGCATTAGGCAAAGTATTGCCAGCCTGTTGATCCCCTCTACTCAGCCACACCTGGAGTACTGTATCCAGTTCTGGGCTCCCCAGTACAAGTGGGGCATGGACATACTGGAGAGAGCTCACAAGGATGATTAAGGTACTGGAGCACCTTACATATGAGGAAAGGCTGAGAGAGCTAGGACTGTTCAGCCTGGAGAAGACAAGGCTCAGGGGGTATCTGGAAGGAGGGTGCAAGAAGAATGGAGCCAGGCTCTTTTCAGTGCTACCCAGTGACCAGAGGCAATCGGCACAAACTGAAACACAGAAGGTTCCCTTTGAACATCAGGAAACACTATTTTCCTGTGAGGGTGATTGAGTACTGGCACAGGTTGCCCAGGGAGTCTCCCTCTTTAGAGATATTCAAAAGTTCTCTGGACATGGTCTTGGGCAACTGGCTCTAGGAGGCCCTGCTGTAGCAGGAGGGTTGGACCAGGTGACCTCCAGACATCCCTTTCAACCTCAACTGTTTTGTGACTCTGTGATTCTGTGGATATATGGAAGCCATTCCTTCACAATGCTACCACGTAAGGACCACACAGAGTTGCTACCTATGGACCTACATGACTAATTCAATGCCTATTTGTAGCAAACCCTTGTCATGTCATAGACATTTCTTCTAGACTCAAAAGGTTTGTCCACAATGAAGAAAAAACACCTATTCTCTGGAAGACTGTATTTTAGCTGCCCAGAGGAGGTCTGATCACAGTATTAGGCCTATCTTGTGGGGAAAAATCCACTTTCCATTTCCTAGTGACATTCAGTTGAAATTTAGGCGCTAAAAGTAGGCATAGGGTAGGTATTTAAAATCCTATTATAGACAATGGAGACCTGGATCTTCATTCAGTTGTCTAAACATTGTATGTAATGCCATTGGAATTTCCCTATGCAAGATACCTGCATAGGCCTGGCAACCATGATAAAGAGCCTATAGAAAACCCATGTCTTTTTTAAGGAGGTGGTTGGAGGCTTAAATGGCACTAGAGGTGCCTAGGTATATGAATCCCTCCACAAAGCAGTTCAATCAAGTGAGAGTAGAAGGCAGTTCGGTACAGATCAGTCATGAGGAGTGGGATCTAGGTGCCCACATCTAGTCCTGGCTGCACTGTATCCACAATGTGTTCATGGGGCTGGTAGCTTTGTCATGGTACCTACAGGATACCTACATATTCCTGAAACACTACCTAAAGGCCAGGCTGAGTACCCTGGCTTGTTTACCTTGATTGATTAGCATCTGCCAAAGTAGTCAGGGCAGTTAGATTTTAGACTGTAGGTAATGGCATTGCAATTAAATGCAGTTTGGGAGAGTGTCCACCTACCTTTGTGATGCCTTTGTTAATGAGGATGAATCTTAGTCTAGACAACAAGAGTTTTCAGAAGTCAGAGGTTGCATGGCATGTTGTACCTGCTGTTGTGTGCAGTGTGCTCAGTGCAGATTTACTTCCAAACAAGTGTCTGAGAGCATTCTTGAATTAAAAATACATCTTCCAAAAGGTGAAGAACTGGCTCTGTGTATCCTCACAGTGAAAGCCGAGGATAGGCTGAAGAAAAGCATTTGCTTTGTGTGGGAGGAAACTTAGGCCAGTGATACGGAATTACCTCCCACACTTCGGCTGGTATGTGTCACACTTTGAAAAGGGTATTAAACATTAGATGAGACAACAGAAAAACTTTCAGTCAACTGGCATTTCGTTCTGCTCTGTCTGCACTCCCTACACTCCTCTGAATGCCATCCTAGTATTTCCCTTTCGGCAAAATTCTAGGTTTGTTAAATCTTCCATTGATCCAGTGAAGCTGCTGCAGGTCTCCTCATTTTGCAGGTGACACCTGGATCACTCTAGCAGCATCTTGTGAGAGCAATTCTCTCCTCATCCCACCAGCTTCTCTCCAACGCCTGGCCTCCACCTTACCATGGACAACCTAGCCATGTATGCCAAAATCTTGTGTATGCCAACATCTTGTGACTATAAACTTTGGCTAAGTCTGCAGGAGTGTTCAACCTCGAAAGCAAAGTGTGACCTGTAAGGTACAGAGTATAAGGACATAAGGCATGCTCTACCTTGCTCTGTGGTCCATCTGACCTAATACTGCATCTCAGGTAGTGGCAGTGAGAGATGCTAATTAGGGAGAACATGTGAGCCTGGCCTGTGCAGCCAGTGGTTTAAGGGTATTGGTGAGAAGTCCCTATGTTGTCCTTTTGCTATCTCTTTATGTACCTGCTTTCCAAGAATTTATCTAATACCCTTTTGGACCTGCTCTATTTCTACCTGCAGGGTAGACATAGGCATGAAGACTAAGGGCTGAATGACTTTCAGGCATCTAGTCCACTAAAGATAATAAAAAATCATCCAGATTCCTCACTTGTTAAGCCCAAAGCTGTAAATTACAATAAGCTATTTGATTTCTCAGAAAAACAAACTATCCCATCCCACAGGGAGAAAATGAAGCCACCCATCCTCCTTGGTTCTAAAATGACAAATTCTGTAAGCCCATGTCAGAGGACTGACCACACTATACGATTTTGTTTTTCTGGCGTTGTCTGGTCTTTGGTTATTAAAAGAAAAGCAACAAAAAGAAATCTAGGCTCTCCAAAGGCAAGTACTACTGGAGAAAAAAAAATTATGCTGGTTTAACTGAAAACAAAATTTGGACATATCTGTCTGTTTCTCCCACTCTTATCTTTTTTCTCCAACCAGCCTCCCACTTATGTGTATCATTTATTCCCTCCCTACCCCTGCAAGTTTTTCTTTAAATCATATCTTCCCTCAAGGCTTTGTCATGTGTCTTTTCCAAGAACATTTTGTGTTTCAATTCGTCTGGTGCATTATACCTGTCTGAATGAGGTAGCGCATTTGTCAGGACGCAGGCCCTGCCTTTTAACTTGGTGTGGGTGAGTGGGGAAATTTATAACACTGTAGGAATTATTTACAAGTTTGAGCTCTGTGCTTTATTTTTTCTCCCATAAATTTGACTTTTGTTCTCATAAATTATCATGCCAGCATGTCACAGTTATAAACAGTTATACCTTGTGATTACAGCACAGCAGCACTTCTAAGCTGGGGATCTCAAAAAGTTTTGCAGTTCTGTAGTACTCCTTTTGAGAGACAGGTAAAGTTTATTATTGCTTTCTGACAGACGCTGGACTTCAGTGGTTTGCTTAAGATTTGTCAGCAGCTGGGCTAAAATCTAACCCAAACATCCACCACTTGTTTCTCTATGAGCAACTCTCAGTAAGATTCAGCTCATCTCCTGCTATCAGTCTCAGGATTGGGATGTGGCTTTTGCTGTTGAGTGCAGTGAGACTCTGGCTTAGACCAAAGCCTAATATTTATATAATAAAAGTCAGGTCAGATGAATCGCAGTGTTGGTTGCCATGTCATTACTGAAACCTGGGAAGTTTCTTAAGACAGAAAGAAAAATAAAAAAGGATAAGGATCTGGTTATGTTTATATTGCCAAAGAGTGATGCTGCATTGCTAGTGTACCAACGGGCTGGGTTGGGGCCGTGCTCTCTGACACCCTGCCCAAGCACTGCGCAGGAGCAGCACGTGGCCTGTCCCACTCCTGTTAAACCAGCTGAGCACAACTGCTTCAGTTTTGCTTCCCTCTGCCCTGCACAGCTCTCCAACAGGACCCCTGGGTCTCCCTTTTCAGGGCATGCAACACAAACCCTGAGCTTCCCACTGTGAAACCACCTTCCTACTGGACTGAGACCCACAGCCTCACATTTGCTACGGATCTGAACTCGGAAAAAAAACCACATGAATTAAGTAGTAATTATAGTTCAGGGCCTTCAAGGGACACACCACATGGAACTCGAAAGAGACTCAGGGCCTAGGGCTATGTAGCCTTTGTCCCTGGCCTCATGGCAAGATACTGTCCCAGCAAGATGCTCCCTGACTACAGTTTTATATAGGAAGACAGATGTAGTCTATGGTGCAGTCGTAGTCTGTGATACAGTCAAGACTGTATTAGCAAGGAACAGAATTTTGTGTATTGATTCATACATCCTGAACATAGCATCTCTTTAGAGAAGGACCATATGAAGATTATTGACCCAGCTCTGCTCTGCACCAAAGCTGCTGAAGGTGACCAATATTTAGTCACAACAGACAGTAAAACTAATAGGATGAGAAGAAAAACACATTTTTAGAAGAATAAGAATGTGCTATTTAAATGAAATCCTGTACTTCATGCTTTCTGAGCTTTTCCTACAATTTAGTAGACATTTTCAGCCTGTGCAAAAGTGATATGGATATTTAACCAAGAGCCGAACCCTCAACAGTTTGAGCTGGTGTGCTTCCAGCTAAGCCAGTGGCATTATAGCAATTACATTCAAGTACAAATCTAGTACAAAAAAAAGAATCATCAAATTTTGACTGAAAATGTCTGGACTGATAACTTGTTAATCAGCATTTCAGATTGTTAGGCCAGTGTCAGTTGTAGTGCAAGTGAAATTGCAGGGTTCATATAAAGTCACATTCATGAACGAGGGATGTTCTTATCTCATACACGGATGATAATTCCATGGAGAGGGAAAATGGCACATCCTCTCCCTCTGCCTCACACTGCCAGCTAATCACTCGCGGTGGAGGACACTGGGGATTCCCACACACTGGAGTGCAGCCAGCAGCAGGATAATGCAGATGAACTTGAATGGAAGGACAGGATTTGGGACATTTCAGGAGAATTTCCATTTTCAGCTAAATGTCAGTGCTCATTCGGGCAAGTCGAATCATGTTCTCTAATAAGCCAAATGCAGATTGCTGCCATCGCCACAGCAGATCAGCGCTGTCCGGGCCTGTCCTTTGCTCCACACGGGATACTGAGTGAAAGACAGGCTCAGTAAATCATTAATGTATGCAATCTCCAGTCAGGTCAAATGGTAATTAACCTCATGCTTGTCCCTGCTGCTTTGAGAGCTAACTCAGTATCTACCATGCAGCTACAATTTGATCCCATAACTACCATACAGGGGAGGTGATGAAGGCGTGCAGAGCGTCAGAGCAGCTGAGAAAGGAAGGGGACAGGCTGAACAGGCACCTCTTTGAACAGGGTGGACCCACCTGCAGTCAGCACTCTGCATACGGGGATTGCAGTGGGACACATAGGGTAGTCTCCAACACCCCTGTGCTGCCTAGAGCCCTGGCTTTGCAGCATCAGCCAACCCTCCTGATGTGCAGGGCCAACCTTGCCTAATGGATAAGATGTTCAGAGGTGGCTCTGCTGATGAATGTAGATGCAAAATAAAATGCTCCTTTCTCAGCCAAAGAGTTTCATTACTCCCATGGCAGCACTCCCACAGCAGTTTTTCCTTTGGAGATCTTTTCTTGAAAAGCTGGACCTGCCAGTGTGCTTTCTGCAGTGCTGCTTGTCTCTGGCAGAGACATGAAGATCCATCAGCAATAAAAATAGGCTTAGTGCCATCCCTTGGTAGCATCCTTGATATAAACTGGGAGAGGAAGGAACGGTAATTTCCCCTCCAGGCAAACCTGCTTTCTCTGTCCCCTTTTGTGTGGCAGAGTATGTGCTTTTAAGGATGAGCTGATGGCAACTTGTGTTTGTGGAACAACTGGAGGCATTAAGAACATGTTTCCCTCCTGTGCCAAGTACAACATTTTAGCCTTAAAAGTCTATGGTAATTACAGACAAAGGGCGGGGAATTTGCAACCTAATGATCCTTTGTCATTCACATGCCTGTTGAAAAACTGCTTTCCTGCCCTGCCCGTGGGATTAGGACTGGGAAGTATAACTGTCCAGAGAGGCAAAAGCTGTGGAACAGAGGACTTTTCCTACAGCACTCCACAGGTCACTGTCTCAGTAACACTGGCTTGGCTGATTTTTCTGCTGGCAAATGATAAATGTGAAGAGGCATTGAACGTTGAACTCTAGTGCTGGTCAACTTAAAAATTAGATACTCAAGCTGAATCTGGTCAAATTTTACCAGACAACAAAGTGAAAAATAAGCTCAGCTAGCAGGAATAAATGTCAGTTAATCAGTCAGCGGTCAATTAATATGTTACAGGGGATATATGCTTGTTATAAAACATCCCATGTAATTGCAAAGCATTCAACAGTACTGGAGTGATACTGGCACTGAGTTTTCCACCATTTATAACAGAAAGAGCTGCCTGTCTTTTAAAATTTGTGTGCAGGACTGAATGGGCATGTTAAATATCTCTGTGAATGCACCATGGGGTGGGGTACAGAGTAGCAAGGCCATTGCATGCACTCTGCATTGGAAAAGGTGAGGATTATCCCACAGTTGGAAAGGCCTCAGCTATATCTAAGCAAAGCACTTGGCTCTTACAGCAGCTATTCCTCCTCTGCCCTGTAACATATGTTGGAAGGTGCTTGCTAGATATCATATAGGAAATTCCAGTATTCTGCTGTTTTTCTCCTGCTGAATAGTTCTGCAAAGACAAGGACTGAATGCAACAGGGTCCTGCTTTCCTTTGGCTTGGACAGCCCCTTGCTCTGCTGTCCCAGTCTCTGTAGGTCCTTACTGGACTGAAGATAGACGTTATGCGTCTATCTAATAAACAGATACTAATACCTAATATAATAAACAGAAACTAATAAACAGATCTTTTATAGTGGCACACTGGTGTTCATGTTGGCCAAAAAAAAAGAGAATGAAAACATGAGACTTGCTGCATTTTCATTCCCTNGTAACATATGTTGGAAGGTGCTTGCTAGATTTCATATAGGAAATTCCAATATTCTGGTGTTTTTCTCTTGCTGAATGGTTCTGCAAAGACAAGGACTGTATGCAAGAGGGTCCTGCTTTCCTTTGGCTTGGACGGCCCTTTGCTCTGCTGTCCCAGTCTCTGTAGATCCTTACTGGATTGAAGATAGACTCTATGCTTTTAACTAACAGACAGACCTTTTGTAGTGGCACACTGGTGTTTACGTTGGCCAAAAAAAAAAGAGAATGAAAACATGGGACTGGCTGCATTTTCATTCCCCATGTCTCAATATGGATTATAATGACTGCATCTTCCTTACTGCACAAGGCTTCTGATGATTTGTTTAACGTCACATTTTTTTTTCCTGAGGAGTCAACAGTGAAAAAATTAAACAATAGATTCAATAACAGACCTTTATTCTCCCAGTTGTTGAAATGGTCTGGCAATCTGGAACAGCACTGGTGGAACAGATTAGGTAGGCTATTGCAAACTGACATTCATCATACATAGGGTCTGGACTCTGCGATCAAGGATTCTCCTGAAGCACAAGAGTTTAGGCCCAGGATTAGATGCTGACAATATAAATTGCACTTGAGGGGACCAAATCTTGACCAAGACTGCAAACTGACTCTTAGGACCCTGAGGCACACAGGTTTGGTCTGGATTCTTTATCGCCTGCAGTAACTTCCCTAAAGAAGACAAGCCAGCTCTTGGACTGGTTCATGGTGGTTGATCAGTCGTCATCTCCAAAACCACCAGATGTTGTGATTCATTGGATGTTTGATAAGCAAGGCATGGGAGTAGAGAATATTTGTCAGTAAAGCAGCAAGTAGATTTTCCAGTCTTTCTTCACCACTGCTGGTAGCTAGGATATCTGCTACGCCACATCAAATAACGAGAATTACATATCTCATATTTTTTTTTCTGTGCAACACAGATATTTCTTCCAATGTCTGAGACGTGACAATGGTCAAAATATGTTTAAGACAGCAAAAGAAAAATTAGATCACATGAGCTTACATTAAGGTTTAACACGTGGCCCTGTTCCAGATGAAAGCAATAGCGCTGGGCTGTAGAATGCATCTCAGCGTGTTTCGTACAATTAGGGAAGGAGCTGTACCCAGCCGCGGAGAATTAGCAGGGCTCCTGCCCTCACTTTACGTCTGTTCCAGAGAAGAGCAATACTAATGTTCTGAGGCCACCTACTGTTTACTTTTAACACCTACATGTTAATGTATAGGGTACTGTCCAAGAGACAAGACTTTTCTTAATGACCAGAAAGTATTCCTGATATTACTTAAGGAAGTTGAGGTACATCAGAAACAGAACTTGATCTACTTTAATTTCCATTGTTTTATAAACAACATCATCCTCAACTTGTTAATTTGATTTTTCATGGAAAATAAGTATTACCATCTTGATAATTTTTTACTTCATTAACAACTTCTGCAATCTCCATAAGAATACTATTAAAAGAGCCAGATCCTCCCAGAGCTTCCACTTTCAAGTACTCAGGAGGGGTCTAGATGCATGGAGTGAAATCCTAGCTCCACTGACTCACATACAATTATTCCCCTTTGCATCAAGAGAGCAAAGTTAGGGTTTCTCTGTCTCAGTTCATAACAGGAATTTGCTGATCCCATGCTGTTAAATCCATCTGCTGCCTCAAGCTTTGGCTTGAAGTACGATGAATAAAAGAGGAAGAGAAAAAAAGGAGGAGGAGAATCGGAAGCTGTTATCCACAAAATGTCCCAGACTGAAAGACTCAAGCTGAGGCTGTGGAGGCCAACCACTGCAGTATAAATGGAAAGAAAGCTGAAACTCCAGCCACTAAAACCTCCTGCCTATAACTAATAGCAGGATTCAGCTGACTCTATTACACAGAGACTCCCTTCCATTTAGACATTTGTTACACATTGTCAGCTGCTATTTAGCCATGGGCTCCCAGTCCTTGTTAAAACACAGGTCCCACTTTTGTTCCTGTTAAACAGGTTCAATTGGATGCTCAGCCCTCCTCTTTCAGTCTCATCAAGCAAGAAATGGGACATTCACGTCTGCTAACACCAGTCCCTCTCACCAGCTTCTGGCTTGTAAAGGCTTCAGTGCATCCATCAATCAATCAATCATCAATCAATTAATGCATCAATGGCCTATTCTTTTTTGTCAAGTCTACTTCAGTAAAGCTCTCTTCTGTCTAAACCATATTCTTCAGAGACCTGTAGAAATTGATTTTCCCAAAATTATCTCTACTCAATTTGCTGTACCTTGCTGGCAATCTGTACCTTGACTGGACAGGAGGTCTACTTGTGCAGAATCACTGCTGCTGGGTATAGTCTACAAATCCTAAGAGAGGTTACCTAGCATGTTCCACAGAGCTGCAATCACCTGTCTCCAAGGCAGATGAAAACAACTTGAAGCATATATAGTCTCATATTCTTTTCAACAGTCTTGTTAAAATGGGAGAAAATGGGAGGAATCTTAAAGTATTGGCAAAGTGAAGGCAAATGCTGAGTATGTTTGCTAGCCATAAACACTTCAAAAGAGTAAACACAAACAAGGGAAAACCAGAGGCATAAGCTGGAAAATCATGCTGGCATGTGAAATATTCTAGATCAATCCTAAATCAAAGCAGGGGAACCATGACATCTTTCTCCTAACATACCTGTCTGAAACTTATGGGAAAAAAATATCTTTTTATGGGGAATCTAAATTCTGGAGACATACTGGTATCCCCATATTGAGCACTAAAATATAACTGCAACTTCTAAGATGTATTTGGGCATTTGTACTTTTCAGAAAATAATTATTTTAAGCCTCATAGTAATGAGTAACCATATTTACTGAAATCTGAGAAGGTCACTTTTAGGGACTAAAAATCTTAAGGTTTTTTACTGATTTCCACACCGGATGTTAAACAATACCTTACTATGATGATGTAAGAGGCAGGGGTTGATGAGCGGCTGGACATTTTGCTGTATGCACTCCCTTTCCTCACCATCAATGCAATATAATTAGAAGTAACTTATCTTTAATTATTCTGTCCTTTTAAGTAAATATTATTACAACTTTCTTCCCTAAATCTTCCCTGAGGATATACAGGGCCATGCTGAATTCAGAAAAATGAAGTAATTTCTGAAATGAAAGCTAAATGTTATCTGGATACCACCAACCATGACCTGATTACTCTGAACTTGTGAAGACAGAGATGTTCCCAACTGTAAGATACATATTTTCTGTTTCACGTGGGCAGATTCTTCATGTCTAAGAAAAATTATTAGTGAAATAGATCATGAGAAAAGTGTAGCCACAAGAAAGCAGATGAAAATTAAGAACCTTTGAAGAAGAGTTTATTAGATTATAGCCACACTGCAAAATGAGGCAGGGCTCAGAGGTGGCGGAGGAGGCAGCGGAGTTTGGTGGCTTAGGCAGTGTGCTCTTCAGCTGTGACAACCAAATCTAATACATCTTCATGTATCGGTCATAATCAATCAACACTAACTTTGCACAGTGCTTCCATATGCAGTGAATGTGAGCCCTTTCATATTCAGGATAGTAAAATCCTACAGTGTTGGGTTCAAGTTCCTTCTTTAGCAGAGAAGAGAGATCTGACAGTGAACATGAACATAAACACTGATGAAAAATAAAAATGGGAAAAAAGCACTATGTAAAATGTAAATTATGCATAAAACTAAGGAAATGAAAGGGTCAAAATATTATAGTGCTACCAATAAAGAAAATCTAGCACTGGCAAAGTCCCATTATTAGGTGGAGAGGGTGTAATGCTGATGTACAGAAGGTAGCGGAATGTTAAGTAATATTTCCATTCTAATCCAGGCTTCCGTTCTACTGCTAATGGTAATGATATCTGTTACTTGGTCTCTTTACAGCATTTAACTTGCTTTGGCATTCCTCTTAAAAATCAGTTACATTCATACCATGTTTTCAGAGCCAACAGTTAAAACTGCTGGAGATCATTCCACTCACTTATCCACTTCCGTGCAGCCACAGTGCCACTTACAGGCAACGTGTGAGCCACGTGTCCAGTGTCCATACTGCGTAAAGGCAGTTTGAGAGGAAGTCACCTACCCATTTCATCAATCTTGGCAGCAGACGATGTGGAGTCCCCCCAGGAAGGATTAGCAATGTGCCCCAAGATTTATTTCATAACTACCCTTGACACGGATCCAATCAAGAAAGCAGATTACAGAGCAGAATCAAAAAGAGGGGTGGCTCACACTCTGTGTAAAGGTCTTAAATATGAGGTGGTAGGAAACATGAATGACATCTGAAACTGTATTAACAAGTGTAAGCCCAGTGAGGCAGTTTAAGCCACTAAATCACTTCATCCAGTCTCGGAAATCACTGCAGACTGTCAAACTGCAGATTGACATAGTCACCTCAAACAAGAATGTGCAGACAGAATGACTGATCAGAACTGCTTTGTTCATCCAAGATGTGTTTTAATGCAGCCAACAGCAAAGTTATACATGTAAGTACAAGTACAAGGTGGTAACACCATATGGAGAACACAAAGAATAGAATCATAGAATCACAGAATCATAGAATTGTTGAGGTTGGAAGGGACCTTTAAGATCATCAAGTCCAACCATTAACCTACCCTGACAAAACCACTTCTAAACCATGTCCCCAGGTACCACATCTACCCTTTTTTAAGAGTGACTTCTAAGAAGCAGTGGTTGTGAAACTGTTTTACAGACTGCATTGAACAAACACGTGGTAGTACAAAGAACTAGTATCACATCTGGATCTATAATCAGGGCAATAATTAGTAGACATAGACTGCTTTTTCTATTGTGTATTTGGGATAAATAAACCCAGCACTGGAGTATTGCATACTTTCAGGACTGCTTTTTAAATTCTGCAGCATATCGATAAAAAGCCACAGAAATATTTGAGAACTGAAGGAAATTCTTCTCTGGGAGCAAATTAATGAGCTTAGTGTGCTTAGTTTGTTAAAATAAAACCTGACAAATTGTTTCATTCTGTAAGATCATCATGGAGGAATACTGAACTTTAAAGAATTAGAGAGAAAGGAATAAGAAGAATCAATGCCAGAAGATGGAAACAATCATTTGCAAATGAGGAATTAGGCAGAACTTTTTCTGTTGGAAGTGATTAACAAAAGGAACAAACCAGCAATGGAAGGAATGCGCTCTCTGTTCTGTGGTATCTTCATATTTGGACTAGATGCCAGTCTGGGAAGTTTCCTTTAGTCTAACACAAGGCTTGTCCATGCATACCTGGGAGAAATGCGGTGGCCTGTGTTACACAGGGCTTAGTGAATCACTATTTTGCCTTATACCCCTGCAGTGGTGTCTTGCCTCCATCTCCAGCTTGCCTGCATAAAAACTGAGCATAGGAAACATGAGCACTTCAGACTAGTCATCATTATGTATCTTGTCCGTGGGCCCTCTCCTTGAGTGCAGGCTGCAGTGATCTGTTCAAACTTTTGGACACAGCTAACAGACAAACCCTCTCTTGTCTTACGCTGATCTGGCATACACTGTTCACATTACAAATGTACTGTGCAAGCATTGTTGCAGACCTAAAAGGAAGCAAAATTGTAGCGGATGCCGATTTATTTCTCTCTCTCTTCTCCAATGGGAGGAGAATTTCCCCCATTTTTCTTCATCCTGTTAGCCCCAGAAGGAATCACGGAATCACAGAATTTTCAGAGTTGGAAGGGACCTCTAAAGATCATCTAGTCCAACTCTCCTGCTAAAGGGAAGGTAGAGAGAATGTTACACCAATATATATTTAAATTCTTATACAAGCATGACACAAATTATGTGTACATACAGCCACATATTTTTAGTACACCTGTAACAGAAGGTCCAAATAAACTGCAATACATGCAGTTTCATTATCAGCCAAAATTTCTTAACAACCCATGTATTAATAATAAAGTTCTGTAATTGTGAGTTCCATGCCTTGGAAATCACCTGGTGACTCATGGATGTTGTCAAGTTATGCCAAGTTTGTAAGACAGCTAGTCTACTCAGTGATTTCCATTTTTAATTTTTTAGCAGTCTGCCTATGAAGATTCCTTATATCAAGCATTGACATAGGAACAATTGATGATAATGAGAAATAACTAGCATCTCCTCATAATTAGTACTCACCAGTCATATGCAATAACACAACCAACAATCAGGTTGACATTTGCTTCACCCATTTCCAAAACATTTTTACCTACTATAATTACATCTACAGAACAAATCTACTACTCATGTACAGCATGTATGCACTATTTTACTGAAGATATTGCCAAACTAAGGAAAAAAATCTGTTCAGCATTGGTTGTCAATTTACCATGCCCTTGTTTAATTTTTCATCATTTTAGTTTCTACTATAATAAGTCTAAAGTTAAAAATAACGTTGGATGCCAGTTCTTCCCCAGGGAGGAATACTGACAAGAAATCTCACTTGTTTCTCTATCGATTTGCTTCTTTTTCAGAACATTTCCTGGGAAGCATTCGTGTACAACACGTCTGTGTATTCACACTATGGCCTTTCAATATATACAGTGGGCTCATATGGAAAATGGAGAGAGACTTTTTAGCAGGGCCTGTAGTGACAGGATAAGGGGCAAGGGTTTTAAACTGAAAGGGGGTGGATTTAGATTGGACATAAGGAAGAAACTTTTTACAATGAGGGTGGTGAGACACTGGAACAGGTTGTCCAGAGAAGCTGTGCATGCCCCATCATTGGAAGTGTTCAAGGTGAAGCTCTATCGGGCTTTTAGCAACTTGATTTAATGGAAGATGTCCCTGGCCATGGCATGGGGGTTGGACTAGATGATCTTGAAAGCTCCCTTCCAACCCAAGCCATTCCATGATTCTATGATTCTTTGATTCTAATTGTAAAGATGGGAAAGAAAATGAGGACATAACAGTCTGCATGTATGAATAAACCTATCAAAAGCACTTGAGAATAAAGAGACAGTGAGGCTTTATTTATCATCTAAGAAAAGGACAGCGTCTATAAATGTGGTAGTGGTTAGATGTCACCCATTGATTCATGACTCCCTTTAGTTTTCATGTAAGTTTATTTCAGGTTGAAAGTTGTGTTCTTCTTCTTGGAGTGTGACAAAGTTCCGTTTAAAGTGAGTTGGCCAATTTGCATTCTGTGGTGATAATTACAGAAATTTCTTGTCCACTGCTGGTATTTTAACAGAGTAAGCCAAAACTGCAACCAGTTACATCCTGTGCAACCCCTTTGACTTCAGTAAGACTGCATGGACTATAAAGTAGTGCAAAAATTGGTCCAAACATTGTAGTCTTCTTTTTGGAGCATGTAACACATGTACTGGTACAAGAAAAAAAGCATTTCTTTTATAGAAGAACAACTACCTGGATTCCTTAATAGCAATATGAATACAATAAACCACTTGAAAAATCAGTGTCCTTGGATATTCTTGAACAATTGAAAGTGCCATTTTAAGTGGCATGATTCATAACTACTCAAATTCTGTAGTTTTACAAAGAGCATTTATACATTAACTTGGAATACGGGGTGTTAAAAATGAATAAGTAGTGCTTAGGGTTATTTTCATTAGAACAGATCACATTAATTAGCCCTGGTATGGAGGGAGGAGAAGTTTCTCTTGAATGCTCTACTCTGCAGTGCATTATTAATTTTCTCATTCATTTCTTTTTAGCTCATTAACTTTTAAATGTTATAGTTTAATGCTGAGGTGAAGCTGGAAGTATCTGTTCACTCTGCCATCCATTTCAAGCAATCTCACAATCATTGCCATTATGATTAATTTATATTGTGGTGGTACCCAATCTAGGGTAGGGGTGCTATCACCACAGCTTGTGGTGATGACAAAAATGAACTCTTAAAGGCAGATTTCTTTCTGTAACAATTTAGGGTTAAAGTAAATCAAGAATGAATTAAAACTCAAGTAACTTTCTAAATGCAAGCAGAGGATTGGGGGAGAGCCCAAGTATGCAGTGGTGAGACTATAGCATATGATGAATGGTATCTGGAAAGAGAACTGAAGACTGGGAGATTTCTCCTCCAGGTAGAGCGTTGCATTGTATAACCTACAACTTAACACTGTCTTTGCACTCTGACTCATGGCCAAACAGTTAAAGTTTAACAACTAAACTATTTGGGGGAAAAAATTGAAAAAAAAAACCACATAGTAACAGCCTCATAAACTGTAATCAGCCTCACTGAAAATGTAATCTGGATGCACAAGGGAAAAAACAATATGCCTACATACTCCAGCAGTCCCACCTGATAGCTAGTTATTGTAGCATCAGGGCTTGGTTCACCTAGACCTTGAACCTCGTGCAGTGCTTCAGTCAGCAAAAATGCCTTAAAGTCCAACCAACCTGTGATACAGTGGAGTTTTAAATTCAGTTGTTACAGGAATGCATGACTAAAGGAAGAGCCAGGCTGTGAACTTCTTCATAGTCCAAACGCTGATATTTTATATGGAAGCTTCACACCACGGTGCCATATTGCCTATGGAAAACACACGTTAGCAGATAGGACCAAGCAACTCCACCAAGCAACTGCATAGTAGGCAGCAAGCTCAAGAATGAAGATTATTAGACTAATGCAAGTATTGTGGACTGACATGCACAATACCAGATATTTCTTCAGGACCTTTGAGCTGTTACCTTCATTTTGCAGGATACCCCTTTGATTAAGGAATTACTAGGTTCAGACTTCTGGAAGAGATCTCCTATATGAGATTGTACAACATTTTATGGCCTGAGACTGTAAACAGTTCTTTTTACACTATTCTTTTGATATACACCATGCAACGAATGTCATAGAGCTCTAGTCAACTGACCTACAATTTCTTAGGTATAATTTCTCAACCTAGCTGTAATTGTCCCTTCATAAAAGAAAACTCCATTAGGTACACTGCAGAAAGTAGCTCCCTCCACCGCTGTGCTAAGGATTAGAAGTGCCAGGAGCTGGTGTTTTTAGGAGACAGATGAAATATCTGAATTGTCTGAGATCACTCTGACCCTGCTTTTAAGTGTTACAGTGTACTACCAAAAGGATTATACAGGACAATAAGGAAATATTTTCAGGCAGGTAGGGTTTCTCCCACACTGTGAAAAACATATGACTCACTTCATGCAAATCACACAGTATTTTTGTAATAGTACGTGATAGCAATTTCTTCAGTTCTTGTCAGTAATTTACCTTCCTAATAAAGTGGAGCTGCTGAAAGGAACTGAGAATCAATAGATGTTGAAAGTCAGTGAAATCTGAAATGTGAACCTAATGATGAATCTCTTCAGCTTTACACTTTCTTCTATGCTCTCCCCACCCTGCTTCAAATCCCTTTTAGAAACCTCCATTTATTTTAATCCCTTCTTAACAGAGGTCTCAGAAGGGCTTCTCTGCCACATCTACCTTGCTCACAAAGGACAAGGGGACCAACAATGCAAAGCATGGTTCTGCCCCTGATAACGTGTGGTGAGAGAAGTCCTGGATAGACACCGCTGTGCTGGGTGTCCTGTGCAGCACAGCAACCCTTTTCCCATCAAGACATAAACTTGACATGTACCACGTTGTACAACTGGGGGAGAGAGCTTATTTCAGTCTTGCTGAAATCTGTCTGTAAAGTCACAAAAAGTTTACATATTTGGAAAAAAGTGTAGGGAAAAGGTCTGCTGCTTTTCTGTTCTTTACCTTTCACTCCTCTACATTTCTTCACAACAGCATTGTCACCAGCAAGCGCCCTCTCTTCCATGCCCTTTCATTTTTTGCATAAAAAATAAATAATCTGTAAAACAGCTTATCTCCTGCTTTCCTGATCCCAAGCGTCGTGTCTAAAGTCCACCCTACATGCCATGTTGCACAAGTTGCTACAAAGTCTGCACTCTGTCCCCCGAATATCTGAAAGCTTCATAACTGCTCCTTTGAAGAGCTGCTAATTTGGCTCCTGAGTCTGACTGTACCTGTGCTATATCTGCTGGAAGCACAGAGGCCTGGGGCACTGCAGCATCTCAGTGCAGAGCAATGTCCCTGTTGATGGGAACAAACCTGCAAGTCTCGATGTGAATCTGTTGATGGAGACTTTCCTTACAGTTTTATGAGCTGTACGTGTTCATTGTGATCCCCTCTCTTTATCTATAGCTGCTTCAGCCTCATGGATCAGTCTTGAACAGAGCTGTTTCCACCAAACGTAACAGATCACTGCTGCCAAAAATGGGGGGGTCTCACTTCCCCCTCCTGGCCACACATTTTTGCTGCTTATCTTCTGCCAGCCACTTCTGGTGCTCTTTAAACTTTTAATCACCCAGTAGAAATGGTGGATATTCTTTTGCTATCTTAGTAAACCAGGTAGATCACAGTATGTTCCAGTGAGTACGTAGCCATTGTGCTCACTCACAAGACTGAGTACATGGTTTGGAGCAGAGGAGGGAGAAGCAAGACTTGCCTCATTTGATGGACGTGATTGAATCAGCTCACCTGCTCTTGGACATCTGCTGAACATCTTGCAAGTGTTTTATGGCTTATCAGCAGGGGCACCTTATTACATGCCTTTGAGCCACTACCTGGAGATAAATGATAATCAGTCAGAAATCATCTCGACACATCCTCACTAGGAACTGGAATGCAATGCAGAGATACAGAACTAGTAAAAACCTGAGGCAGTAAAGCTACATGATGTGAGGTGAGATGGACTTGCTGCTCTGTGCCTGGTAACAGCATAGCCTTGGTTCCACCACGCTGTGTGCAAGCCTGGGTACCTTGCTTCCTTAGAGTGACAGCACATCTGTTTGGAAAGCAACTGGCCCCAGAGAACACAGCTGCAGAGGGAACTAGCTCCCACAAATATATGAAGTCTGAACAAATCCTCCATGCTGAGAAGACTGAGGACAATAGTCTTGCTCCCACCACAAATATGGCCTCTAGGAAGCTGACAATATACTACGATAATGACTTGCCAGATCAAGTTCAGAAATGGGTCCGAATGGTGCCTCCCAGCTCAGTAGTTCAGGCAGAGCATCACCCCCAAAGAGCTGTCCTACTCCCAGTGAAGGGACACTCCACAGACCACCGCTTTGGGGTGAACACACAGCCCTGGAGTTGGAGCTCTCTGCCTATGGCATAGGTAGTCTGAGTCATGTAATCCTGATGGGCCATTAGGTGACACTTGAAAAAGAAAATGTTACACCTTTTATAATGTTCCAGAGAACAAAGTGTTCATTCATTTATAAATTATTTTGTTAGTACAATTCTTGAATAATAATTGTTCTCCTGCATGGAGATTTTTTTTGGGTCTCTTTTCTGTGATAAGAGTTTTACTTAATTTCACCCCAGCCTATTAGAAATTAAAAGTTTCCATCCTCAAGAAATTAAAAGTTCAGCAGGTTTGAGAAATTCAGTGTGCTACGTCCTAGAAAAAATGATCATGAATTCATATGGTTACCACTGATACTGTTTGAAATAAATGGAGAAACACCATTTTACTTATAAGTTTAATCAGCAGGGTCATTTCTGTATCAGCAGCTAATTCAAAACAGGTAAGAAAGGATGTTGACGCAACAAAGACATGCAAGCCGTACGTCTCTGAACTCTCTTCCAGACCAGAAAGGCTCTTACTTCTAAATGTTCTCTTATTCTCTTCCTGGAAATATCAGCTTGGTTTCTGAGTCAGCCAAGACCACCCAGGTTGATTTAATCACCAAACCCGATGCGTCTCACTGACAATTTCCACAGCTCTGCAGGTCAGACCCCTTCAGCAGAGCAGTTACTGCAGCCCCAGCTTCAAAATCTGGAAGGTGAGAGCCCATCTCAAAATCAACAGTCTGGATGGTTCTCTTCATTGCACAAGAAAATAAACCACTTCCGTGCAATTCATACAACATAGTGTTTATAATATAAGTGAGATGTAGCTGATACAACAAAACCTTACATTTCCATGGGATTGAAATGAATTCCTGCCCTCTCCCTCTGCCCACAAATAAGTAATCTGTTTTGGGATATTTTTTTGTGAAAAAATGAGTTGCTGAGTTAAACCAAACAAACGGGGAAAAGACACGCTTCTTAGATGGAAGGCTAAATTCACGTAACATGTTTCTTCCAAGTTTTTCATTTATTGTGTGAAACAGGCATTCTTTCTATTTCCCAACATACCCTGTCTGAGTCTTGTCCAGAGAACAGTAACTCCCAACCATGGCTTCTTTCTCTTGATTTAGAAAAGAGAGGCCGCAAGAACCCTACAGAAAGAAACTCTGTCTTTGTAATAGAGATATGGAAATTTCTGGGCTGTACAGCTGACTGGGTATTTAAGAGGTTTGGCTCATCTTGCTTTTGAACTGTGGCTTATTAGAGTTAATTGATGAACAGTCTGACAAAGAAAGGCATGAAAATTCCTCCCTCTCCTTTTCTCTCAAGCTCTTTTCTCCAGTTTTTGTTCATTTATCTTTTGTTGTACGGCAGACTCATCAGAGATATGTACTGTGAATCAAGGTTCACGTGAGTCATCACATTAGCCACACTACATGGTAGTAGTGGAGATGGAAAAAGAAAAGTGGAAGAGAAGACTTGAGAAACTGGAGCAGAAGGTAAAAACCCTGAGGCACCTCAAATTCTCCAGAAATGCTGCCAACTGGAAACATCACTGGCAGGAATTTTGTCTGTTCATGGATGCAAATAGACCTTCTGGAAAGGAAGACATGCAAAAGGTAGCTATTTTTATTTTAATATTAATGGGTTGGAGACACTGGATTTAATAGCTGTATTTAACTGAGGACTACGACAGCTAGACAGTCACAGATATTTGAAGAGTACTGTGCTCTGAGAAAGAATGATGCATTTGAAAGATACCAGGTTGATAGGAGACACCGAAAAAAAGGGAGGAACTGCTGCATCATTTGTAACAGATTTGAGATTGCGGAGCTGAATATGCAGTTTTTGGATGTTTTGCAGAATCTGAGCCCAGATGGGATATCAGGGACTCAAAAGAGAAACAGAACTGCTAAAGTTCCTTTTTTAAGCTGACGTAAAGCAACCAGAATTTGTCAGGCTGCAAAAGATAACCGTTCAGAAGGAATACAGAATAGTGCTCAGTGGACTGCAGGATCAGCAAGATCCAACAGAACATGCAAAGGAAAAACAAACCCACATATCCTAAGAAAGGTTTTGCAAAATACAAGTTGGATAGATTTGCAAGGAGAAGCATGATAAACAAAGGGAGAGTTTATTTTCAGGAGAGCCAGCATGCCTGTGAGAAGCAGCTATTTTGCAAAAACCTTGAAAAGAAGGAAAGAACGTACTTAAAGAAAAAGATTCCTAGTCTACTTAGAGAATCAGAAATCTTTGTGAGAGCTGTTCAAGGTACAGGTAGGTACATCCAGTGCATAGATAATACTTTGAGGACAAATGAAACGCTTATAAATAGGCTACGAGGGCTCAAATACAGAACATAGTATTGTGCAGAGAAAATTGCATCTGTTGGAACAAAGAGGTAAACTTCAGCTCATACAATGGGAAATCGTTCTTTGTGATTGTAAATCTCCTAGTTGTTACAAAAAAAAAAAAAGAAAAGAAATAGTTAAAAGCCAAAGTTTGAAGTTCTTTCTACAAACAGGTTACCTGTTATTAAGTGGGAACACGGCCTGCACCAGGGCTAGGAACAGTCTCACCCAACTTGAGGTGTCTACGGGTCGACATCCACACCTGAGCTAGCCCATTGGGTCCACTTCCATGAAGTGGAGAGGAACAAAAAATTTCGTAATTCAACCAATGCATTTATTTTATGTGTCTGCATCGGGATATGGTTATTTGTGCCCTTGAATTGCCCATTTCTCTCAGCCTGTTGGGACACTGAGGGAGAGTGACTGGCTCAAGGATACACACATGAAGTCTGATAAATCCCACTGAAGGTCTCAATGACAGGGTTTGTGCTTTAGGAGGGCCGGAGCCCAGAAGGTTGCAATCACCCGCTCTTCTGTATTCAGCAGTTTACTGCCCCACATATAGATATTCTATAGGGAAACATTACATTGTGTGTCCAACATCGGGCTTGTTTTTATCCATTGAAGAAAAAACCCCACATATCCATATCCACAAATAATGGTGGGTTAAACAGGTCATCTTCTGTATGAATATCCATTTACTAACAATGTAGACAAGGGATACCACTTGTGGTAATGAGAGATGATCATCACAGTCTGGTTACTGTCCTTGTGCTGTATGAAGCCTGATCTGAAGGTACTTGGCATTGCAAGTGAGTGGAACACCTAAAAACGGATGATTCTTCTCCTTCTCCCAAACTAGCAAAGACAGTGAGCACAGCAGTGAGGCGCCCAAGCGAGCAGCCCTTGTCTGAGGAAGCACAGTGATCTCCAAAGCCTCCACCCAACATTGCATAGATGTACCAGTGGAGGGCTGCTGCCTCACCCACGGGCTGCGCTGTGCATAAAGGAAGAAGCATAAAGAAGTCCAGTAAGGAGATTGTGGGCTTCTACCAGCAGATGTGTACCTGGGCTTTGAGGGGTGTGCTAACCCAGGCTGGACAGGCTCATGGTCTGTTCAACATGCTCATTTCTTCAGTTTGCTGCTCTTTCACTCCAGTAGCTTATCTAAGGCGGATAAACCTGCCTTGTCAGTACTGCTCGCCTCCACTCAAATGTTTTGGGTACTGAATTAATTCGAGATATAAAATGAGAGCAGCAGCCATCCAGCTTGATGGATGGGATATAAATTAACTTGGTTTTCTGGAGTGTATCGAGCTATTTGTATTTCCTGGGAAGGTTAGGTTTGCAGTTCAGGGTAAAAGAGCTCTTGTGCTTGAGTGGGCAGAATAAGGCTTCTTCTTGTGGGATGCTTTGCATTTTTCAGGGTAAAGCTGACAAGCAAGGATTTATAGTGCATCATTGGAAAAGATGAGTTTTCCTTACATCTGTGAATTGGTAAATCTGTTTCTGATAACAGGTGATAATGAATTACTACATAAAGAGCAGGATCAGCCGTTTTGTAATCTGTCATGTTTTTGAGAAAAGCGGTATTTTGCTGCTCCAAGTAAGAATCTTGCAATTACCTTTCCTATGACTGTGTTAAGAGCTACTTCTAGAAGAAAAAAAGTTTGGTTTCACCGAATGGATATTTATTGAGAAAAATACAATCATTTTCTGGTAATTCTTATTTGCTTCCATGAACAAAGAGCCGTGTATTTTCTCTAACATTAACCATCTCTATTGTGTTGGTAGAGAGGATGGAGTGATGTCAACCAGATAAGGAGCTGGTTAGACTAATTTCCCTATCAGTGTCTTAGGAATTAGCAACTGGGTATTTTGGCTCAGTCCCAGTAGGAAAGACTGTAAAATCATTGAAGTTCATGATAAAATCTTTACTGTATGTCTGCACAGCATTGTGTCCAAAGGAGCTTTACTCTCAGCTAGGGTATTGAAGCAGAACTCTGATAATAAAAGTTAATAATTAACTGGAGAGGAAGGAAAGCAGAAATGCAAAATTTGGGCCTATGGGATCTGTCTCTTGCTCTGTTACACTGATGGAGATGATTATCTGCTATGTATATTTTTCAGGGGACAAAACCTAACAATATTCAGATAAAGAAGTCTAAATTGTAAAGGGTAAGTCAGTCTTGTACTGTCTTGTGTTGGATACCAGTGCCTTCCAATGGATGCTTTGGGAGTGTCTGAGGGAGAGCGAGTGCATTTTAAGTGGAAAAACTTTTACCCAAAAAGTGTCTTTTCAAAGCCCAAAATGTTAATGAAACCCTTGAACTTGTTTTGAAACTGTCATGTTTTTTACAAAGGGGTTCATCAAAGGACAGGTTGTACCTGTACACTTTTCCTCCAGCACAACAGATCCAATTCACAGTAGTTGCGCCAGTTTAGGTAAGCTAATTGCAAGTGAATTGCAAATGTTGTGCATTCACAACTGCTCACGGCTAAGCAATCACACGGGTATAGATCTTTCAGCATAACTGTTCCTGAAAAACTATCTGCATAAAGATGTTTACTTGGGAATAAGTATTCAAGCAGGAAATAGCTACTGTCCTTTACCTTCATAACATATATTAATCTAACTGCTAGATGTAGATGGACACGGTATAAAATTCTCATTTTCCATCCAAAGGTTGAATATAGGGTGGCGACACAGTGAAGGGCTTACTGAGAAAAGCAAAACTTTCCCTTAGACTGAACTGCTGCATCAGGTACATCCTAGAGCTTGTCCTTACCTCAAACATATGGTGGTGAGTGAACCTTTGAAGTCCCTGCAGAGCCTCACCTCTGTTTATAGTCACTGCAAGATCCTGGCCATTTCAGCTTTGAACCTTCTAGTGGTCTGGGCAAGAGTATCATCCCTTTTCTGAAGTGTGTGCTAGTCTTAGGGTAGAGCTCCAAAGCATTGTTCCCATCTTCAGGGTCCCCAAGGAGAGCAGGTTTTTTTTTCCTTGCTTTGTTTTAATCCCAAACCAAATCATAGAAAGGTCCCTTCTGAACCTTTTCTAGCTCTGTTGGCACAGCAAGGGGGAAGGGGAATTGTGATGCTCAGGAGACTACACCATGAGTGAGAGGAGGTTTGAAATTAGTAGGAACACTCCTTTTAACCCCTAAAATCTTTAAAATCTTTTTACCTCTTTGGTGAAGGAATTTCCATATTCCCTAGATAGCAGATTCTGCTGCTGTACATGGCTCGTTGCTTTTTAGCCCAGGAAATGAAAATGGCCCCATTAGTAGAAAATTATATTAATTTTATTAGAATGTTACTCAAGAACATTAAAAAATATTAGTGTCTTTTTATGGTTCTGGTTTTTTTCAGATGCTTTCTATTTTATCTAACAAGGATCATTAGCGCTCAGAGAACAGTTCTGTTATCTTGCACGTGTTGCTAAACAAGTCAGAATATTTCAGGTATATTGCACAGAACACATTAAAATGAAAGACCTCACCTTTAAAATCTCACAGTACCCTTATTATTATACATGTCCAAATTTTTCATACTCTTACTTACAATAAATACGAATTGAATATATTATTCTGGAAGCTGCGCCATTAAGAATAATGGAGTAGTTTACATAGTAATATACTGCTTGCCAGGAATAAGGATACCTGCACTGGTCCATGTCTGTTGGTGATAAAATAAAATAGGAATGCTAATGTAGGCTTATGCTAAAATAAAATGTGCCATCAGAGATTATGCTTTACAGGAGATAAGCCTGCTTTCCACTCTTCCAGACTGCTGCTAACCTCATTTCGTGGGAGTAGCACGTTTATCCTCATCTTTTCTTGCGTTTGCCACAGAGGTCACACTCCATTATGTTGCTCATCTAAGGAAGAGTGGTAGAAGTCAGAGTGGTACTTAGGGCTAGGAAGGGATCTAAACAGAGATAAGTGGACACTCTATGAACAGAAACATCCTGCTCTAGGCAGACGCATACCAGCCCATCACTTCTCTGTGCGAATAAAAGAACCATAATTGGCAGCACTTTATATAATGGACTGTTTTCCATTGTCTCCAGCTGCAGAGACATTAATTTCCTAAAGCTGCAATGATGTGACAGGCCTTTGCGCTTAGGTGAGACTGAAGAGGCCAGGGTCTCCAGGGAGAATATTGCCTCTCTCTGTTTCCCTTTTCAAGCATGCAGAAGTCATATGCATATTGTTGCTGTCCCTTCATTCCCTCCTCGGCTTTTTCTCGTGCTGCCTGCAAGTTCGTGCCAGCCCTGCGATGCTTCAAGCAGGTTTCCGTACAGGCTCCCACATCATCACCAGGAGACCCAAATGGCCTTTGGCTGGAGAGGACTGCGCTTTAGTAAACCCTCAAAGGATACAGGTTTTTTCAAACTGTACCCCAGGAACCTGAGAGGAGATCTGTGGGTGACTCTCAACCCTCAGAAAACAAGAGAATCAGGGATTGAGGAGACAATCTCTCTCTTAGAGCAAGAACAGTCAGAAAGGGATGGCAGTGAGAAAACTGAGCTGCTACCTGATAGATGACTGTTAGTGCTTGTTGTGCCCAAGGTCAAAACCACAGCCCGATTCACCAAATGAAGTAAGAGCTTTTTCCCCTGGTTCAGCATCTCTGTTGAATTCAACAGTGGAGACTTAAACCCTAGTTTCTTATCTCATCCCCAGGTTCTCCTTCTCCCCATTCAATGCAATTGCCTCTCTGGAGCGGTCCCTCCCTGCCCAGCCAGCGTGGAAGCCCACCATCCCACACGGCTGTGTAACGAGGGAGGGGGCCAGGGCAAACGCCCTGCCTAGCAGGTGAGATGCCTTCCCGAGCTCCTCTAATAACGCACCTGATTTTTCAGCGTAGGTGTGTGCACAGTTGGCTCTTTTTCTCTAAATGAGTGGGTTTTCCTCAGTGATCAGGATGCGACTTGACCTTTGACAAAGAGTTTTGAGCGCTGTCTTTGCCAGCGGGACACAAGGTGACACATACGCTATTTTTACTCTGTGCTATGCTCGGTTTCTTTCTGGCCATGGGTACATAAAAGAAGGGGAACTCATTGATTTGACTGACGTGCTTGATAATTCTTTTCAACCAGAGCTCACCGATGTAGATATGTATTAAAAAAACAAACAAAAATAAACCCTAGTCCCTACTGGTAAACACACCTCCGTGTCTGCATTGTCCCTGTTGCCAAGCCCCAGTACTGCTGGCAGTCTGTGCAGGACCAGGCACTGGACCCCAGCTTTCTTTTGTCATGGGTTCATGACTTCCAGTTACTGCTGGCAGGTTCTCGGAGTTTACATCAGCTTTCTTTTAGGCACTGGAAACAACAGCAGCTGCTGCATGCTGAGCATTGCTGATAAAATCATCAAACTTGCTAGCATTTTGGTAAATAATGCTCTTGGTGGAAACAAACAAAGACATCAACAGAAACCTGGGTGGTGGTTTGCAGATACAGCCGGTCCTTTTCATCAGAGAGCACAGAAGAAGGCAGGCCATGCAGTGGACTGGATACTAGAAGGGGTTTTGGGAAGTCCTCATCAGGGAGTGGACTACAAACCGTATGAGCCGCAGGGTAGGCCACCAAAACCCCTTGGCAGGAGTCCCCACATCACTAACGGACACCTTCATGTCCCAGCCCCAAATGTGTCATGGACACCAATGGAGAACTGAGGGCAAACAGTCTGTGTTAAGAGAGGAAGGCAGCAAAGAAAGTAAAGAGTTAGACACAAGGAGAAGAAAACAAGTGAGGCCCAGGAAAATAAGGAATGTGTAGAGAAATGGAGATAGGGACCAGGCAGCCATATCACCTTCTTCTTCTGTCCCTGAAGTCATACACCCTGCCTCTTCCCAGTCTTTTTTCCTCATTTTGGCTTTTCAAAATGAGTTGAAGATCTCTAGCTAGGGGATTAGGAAAATCACAGTGAATCTACTAGTCCAGAGCAGGTTTTCCCTCTACCTTTCTCGTACCTTTTGATATCAAAAGAAAACCCTCACCAGAAGACAGGAGTGTTAGGTTAAGATGACATACAAAGGGACTCCTGCTGGAAAATAAGTATTGATAAGGAATGGACACTCTAATGAGTCTGTGAGCTGCTGACAACAGCATTGCTCAGGCACTTCTATAACCCATGTGCTGTCCACAGCAGACATACTGTTAGCAGATAAAATCCACACTTGCCTGAGGAACTGGATTAGAAATCTAATCCAGACAGACAGGCTGCTAAGACTTTGCATTAAAAGGTAACTGCAGTTGCCCACTCCTCAAGCCCATGTGGAAAAAGAAAAGCAGAATAAGGCAAGATTTAGGATTTATTCCTTGCACCCAGAGACTGTAGTTTTCTGTCCCTGAATGTGGTGCTTTCAGAGGTCTGCTCACAAAGGCATATGGAGATGCCTGACTTAGAGCTGTTGTCCTGGTTTGAGGTAAAACAGGATCAATTTTGTTCAGTAACTTCACTTCTTAGCTGGGCCTCTTCTAACTACTGAAATTAACAGCAGATTGTGCAGACACTGTTTGCTCTCAGAGTGATCAGACCTATGTTTATAGCTGATGCCCAGGCATGGTATGCAGAGAGGCTCTGCTTATACTCATTGCTATAACCCCCAAGGGCAGATAACTTTGTTATTGGCCCCGTTGGAGGGTCAGAAGCGGAAAAGCATAGTGGGGGTCGCACCTGCAGGGAGGAGAGGACAGGACAGGTGACCCAAAACTGACCAACAGGGTATTCCATCCCATCTGCCTCATGCTCAGTATAAAGGCTGAGGGATCAAAGGGTCAGCCTCTTTCTTCAATGGCC
>VUYV01000111.1:323731-580627 GCA_008711295.1 Anarhynchus alexandrinus | reverse complement strand
ACTTGCTCTGAACATAGACTCCCTATCTTTCTTTGAACACATGTTGGTGGAAAAAAGGTATATTATTATGAGGAAAAACAAAAATATACAAATTAAAATACAAAGCCTGAAGACCAGGAGTGGTAGGAGCTGCCAGGCAATGTGTCAAAAGTGATGTATTTTCCTGTTTCCAGGTGGTAGGGTGAAGTTCTCATTGTTTCAGGTTCCTCCAAGAAAGAGGAAAGACAAATGACATTTACAGTAAGAATAGGAGATTCATACAGGAGTAAAAAAAATGCACAGTTTTTCTTGGAGGACTCATTTCATCCTGGCAGAGTCTCTAAACTGTTATACTGGGACATCCTTTGCTTGTCCATCATAACCAGCATGGATCTATATATGTCTATCTTCTTGTCTAGTGCAAGTACTCCTGGCGTTGTGCACTTGAATGTAGGGTTATATCTTGAACTAACTGCCATGCTATTATGAAGGCCTTTGGAGAGAGATTTCTCCATTCGGGAGTGTCATTGCAGTGTATTTATTTTGCTTTCCACCATGTTCTTTAATAGGCCTTTAGCAATGGTAACTGCCAATGCAGATTTACCATTTGACTGGCCATGCTCTGGTGATGACTAAGCAGTGATGGCTAAGTGCCCATTTCCAAGGAAAATGCACAAAGTCATTCCAAGCAAACTGAGATCTTCGCTCTGAAAATGTCACAGCTGGAGACACTGTGCTTGCTGAAACACTTTGCTGCTTTCCCTGCGATGGTCACTTAGATACCCTTCAGCAATTTCTCAGTCCCACAAGGCTGAATATCAGTGTACAAACAGGAGTTATAGTTTGTGCAGTTTACTGTGAAAATAAGGTCTAGTTTTCTTTTCCCTAGACCTGCTGGCAACAGCATTTCCTTAGCAGAGATATATTTATTACGGAGGCTAATTGCTATTTATACCACAAGAATTTTTTTTCAGTTGGGCTTATCTTTGGTGCTTCTAACAGGTTGAGACCTGTTGACTGTCTGCATTTCTAAGGGCAAGGCCTCTGTCCGTATCACAATGGCATGTCCTCAGATGCACCATATGTCTTTGGTTAACGTCACCACTTCCCTGCTATGTGAGATGGCTACATGAGAGGAGATAATGGTGTGCATCCTGCCTCCTCAGCTAGTTGTGGCTTCTTGGGGTCTCCAAGAATCCTGGAAGTCATTTTGTGAGTAACTGCATTTACTGGAGTCAGATAAAGGCATCCTCTGTCTTGCTTTTACCTGGATCATCAGTCCCAGGAGAGAAGATCAGCAGTGTTTCAATGGTGAAATCTAGGTGTCATGGGTTGATCCTGGGCGGATGCCAGGTACCCACCAAAGACACTCTATCACTCCCCTCCTCAGCTGGACAGGGGAGAGAAAATATAACGAAAAGCTTGTGGGTCAAGATAAGGACAGGGAGATCAATAACAAATTACCATAATGGGCAAAATAGAATCAATTCAGGGAAATTAATTTATTGCCAATTAGAAGTCAGAGTAAGGTAATGAGAAATAAAAAACAAATCTTAAAACACCTTCTCCCCACCCCTCCCTTCTTCTCAGGCTCAACTCCACTCCCAATTTCTCTACCTCCTCCCCCTGAGCAGTACAGGGGGATGGGGAATGGGGGTTGTCATCAGTTCATCACACGTTGTCTCTGCCACTCCTTCCTCCTCAGGGGGAGGACCCCTCACACTCTTCCCCTGTTTCAGCGTGGGGTCCCTCCCATGGGAGACAGTTCTCCACGAACTTCTCCAACATGGGTCCTTCCCACAGGTTGCAGTTCTTCATGAACTGCTCCAGCGTGGGTCCCTTCCACGGGGTCACAAGTCCTGCCAGCAAAACTGCTCCAGCCTTGGTTCCTCTCTCATGAGGCCACAGGTCCTGCCAGGAGCCTGCTCCAGCGTGGATTCTCTACAGGGTCATCACCTCTTTCAGGCATCCACCTGCTCCAGTGTGGGGTCTTCCATGGGCTGCAGGTGGATCTCTGTTCTATCGGGAACCTCCATGGGCTGCAGGGGGACATCCTGCCTCACCATGGGCTTCACCACAGGCTGCAGGGGAATCTCTGCTTCAGCACCTGGAGCACCTTCTCCCCCTCTTTCTTCATCAGCTTTGGTTTCTACATAGTTGTTTCCTTCACTCCTCTCTCCTGGTTGCTGTTACGCTGTTCCCCCCCCCCCGTTCCTTCTTTACTATGTTATCCCAGAGGTGCTACTGCCATCACTGTTGGGCTCAGCCTTGGCCAGTGGTGGGTCCGTCTTGGAGCTGGCTGGCGTTGGCTCTGTTGGACGTGGGGGAAGCTTAGAATTGTAGAATCATAGAATCGTCTAGGTTGGAAGGGACCTTTCAGATCATTGAGTCCAACCATCAACCTAACAATGCCAAAAACCACCACTAAACCATGTCCCCTAAGCACCACATCTGCCCATCTTTTAAATACGTCCAGGGATGGCAACTCCACCACTTCCCTGGGCAGCGTGTTCCAATGTTTGATAAACCTTTCTGTGAAGAATTTTTTCCCAATATCCAATCTAAACTTCCTGGGTACTCAGGGAACAACTATTCCTACCACTAAAGACTGAGGCAAAGAAGGCATTAAGTATCTCAGGCTTTTCATCATCCTTTTCCTCATCCTTTGTCACTGTGTTTCTGCCCCCATGTAATAAAGGATGGAGATTATCCTTAGTCCTCCTTTTGTTGTTAATGTATTTATAGAAACTTTTTTTATTGTCCTTAACATCAGAAGCCAGGTTAAGTTCTAGATGGGTTTTGGCCCTTCTAATTTTCTCCCTACGTAACCTCGCTACATCTTTATAGTTCTCATGAGTGGCCTGCCCCTTCTTCCAAAGGCCATAAATTTTCTCTTTTTTGCCTGAATTGCAACTGTAGCTCTCTGTTCAGCCAGGCTGGTCTTTTTCCCCCATGGCTCATTTTTTGTCACATGGAGATGGCCTGCTCCTGTGCCTTTAAGACTTCCTTCTTGAAAAACGTCCAGCCTTCCTGGACTCCTTTGCCCTTGAGGACTGCCTTACCAAGTGATTCTGTCAACCAGGCTCCTGAAAAGACTAAAGTCTGCCCTCTGGAAGTCCACAGTGGCAGTTCTGTTGACCTCCCTCCTTACTTCTCCAACAATCAAAAACTCTCATTTCATGATCGCTATGCTCAAGACAGCCTTCAACCATCACATCCCCAACAAGTCCTTCTCTGTGTACAAACAACAGGTTCAGCAGCGCACCTTCCCTAGTCGGCTCCTTCACCAGCTGTGTCAGGAAGTTATCTTCAACACACTCCAGGAACCTCCTAGACTGTTTCCTCTCAGCTGTATTGTGTTCCCAGCAGATATCTGGTAAGTTGAAGTCCCCCACAAGGACAAGGGCTAGTGATCTTGTGACTTCTCCCAGCTGTTTATAGAACATTTTTTCTGCCTCTTCATCCTGGTTGGGCAGCCTATAACAGACTCCCACCATGATATCTGCCTTGTTGGCCCTCCCCCTGATTCTTACCCATAAACACTCAACCCTATTGTCACCATAGAATCATAGAATGGTTTAGGTTGGAAGGGACGTTGAAGATCATCGAGTTCCAACCCCCCTGCCATAGGCAGGGACACCTCCCACTAGACCAGGTTGCCCAAGGCCACGTCCAGCCTGGCCTTAAATACCTCCAGGGATGGGGCCTCAACAACCTCTCGGGGCAACCTGTGCCAGTGTCTCACCACCCTCAAAGTGAAAAATTTCTTCCAAATGCTTAGTCTAAACCTGCCCTCTTCTAGTTTGAAGCCATTCCCCCTTGTCCTATCACTACATGCCCTAGTAAAAAGTCCTTCCCCAGCTCTCCTGTAGGCCCCCTTTAGGTACTGGAAGGCCGCAATAAGATCTCCCCAGAGCCTTCTCTTCTCCAGGCTGAACAGCCCCAACCTTTCAGCCTTTCCTCATAGGAGAGGTACTCCAGCCCTCGGATCATCCTCGTGGCCCTCCTCTGGAGCCTCTCCAACAGGTCCATGTCCTTCTTATGTTGGGGGCTCCAGAGGTAGACATAGTACTCCAGGTGGGGTCTCACAAGAGTGGAGTAGAGGGACAGAATCACCTCCTTTGACCTGCTGGCCACATTTCTGATGCAGCCCAAAATACAGTTGGCCTTCTGGGCTGCGATCGCACATTGCTGGCTCATGTTGAGCTTCTCGTCGATCAGCACACCCAGGTCCTTCTCATCATTAAGTTCCAGACATTCATAACACTCTATAACATACAGGGCCACCCCACTGCCTCTCCTTCCTTGCCTACCCCTTCTGAAGAGTTTATAGGCATCCATTGGAAGTTTCTAGCTTCATTGGAAGCTTCTAGCAGCTTCTCACAGAAGCCACCCCCTTGGCCCCCCTGCTACCAAAGCCTTGCCATGCAAAACCAATACACTAGGAATGCTTCTTGGCTCAGGAACTGGATGCACATCTCCTGACTTAATGTTAAAACAAAGTTCAGGTATGCACAGGCTCCCTCCTTCACCACATCTGTTTGAAAAAACCTCATCTGTGTGGGCATGAGGAGAGCCATAGTACACCCCAGGTGATCAGGGTACCAGCAAAACGCTCTGGAAATTTTTCATCTCCAGGTTAGTTGTGCCAACTTGTTGTATATATGTATGATACTAAAGTCAATCACATCATTATCTTCATTTATTCCATTTTGGATTTACTTCCCAGGCACTTTCCGGCAGATACAGAAGGCCTTGGTGATGAGCTGCTATTGCTTTCATCAGCGCAGCAGTCTGGAAATTAGATCTACTCAAACACAGACCCCACAAGATTTACTGCTGGGTTCTCTGCAGCTCTGCAGTCTGTTTGCTTTGGTTTGGATCTCAAACAGTGTTTTTGACTACTTCCGTCTCTTCTTGTCCAGTGTGTGGTGAGGTAGCTGCTTGCTTTATCTAGAAGAGATTGCCAGTATTTATCTATAACACCCTATACTGAGAATATTTTTTTTCTCTATTGGAGTTGTCCTGAGTCAGTGGAGGGCATTTAGCAGCAAGTTCTCTGTACTGCTTTGCTTAAATTGTTACGTTAATATTTTCCAGGTCATGGGCTCTGTTTGTTTAGTAAAAACAACTGCTTTCTGCATTTGTTGGGTTATCTGTGAAACAGGTGATATACCACTGAATCATGCGTATCTTTTCAGATGTAATATGCTTAGACAATATCTTTCAAACAGTCTGGCAATCACTTTGCAGTTTAGTTGTGGAGGAGCCGAAATTCTCTGTGTGCTCTGTTATTTTTGTTTTTCCATCTGTCCTACAAATACCTGTTCCAGTTTAGGTGTTAGGGTCAGGCGCTCTGTAGTTGAAAGAGGAGGCAGCACTGTTAGCCTCTGCCTGAGTCTCCATGCTGCAAGACTAAAGGTTCTTTACTATTCTGCTGTGGGTATGTAATCATGCCCTCCTGTTGTTTGACTCGGCTGGCTGATGTTTCATTTCCTTTTGCTGCAGGAAGTTTTTGTGACCGGGTAGATCTTTTATGTGCTGCTTACTCCTGGGTGCTCACCTTCCTACACAGCTGGCAAAGGCTCAGAGGCAAAGGCAGAGCAAAAGCGGGCAAACGGACAATGAAGAGCCACCTTGTACCTCTCTGGCTGCAAAGCCTCATCCTTTGGGCCAATGCCTCTGAGGTTTTATGCTCAGAACTGTTCTGTTCTTCTTGCTGGTGGCTTTGGCATAACATTTTTTTTCACATGACCACTACTGCATGTGACTTCATATGCAGAACTCTTTTCTCTTTTCTCTTTTCTCTTTTCTCTTTTCTCTTTTCTCTTTTCTCTTTTCTCTTTTCTCTTTTCTCTTTTCTCTTTTCTCTTTTCTCTTTTCTCTTTTTACTTGTTTCTATGGTTTCACAGTTTTGTGTTTCTTGTCTTCCCTTGCTTTCTGTTTGTATTTTTATACAAACTTATGTTAAGTTCCCTTGCTTGTGTTTATACATTTTGGTAATTTCTCTGCTTTTCTCCACGCTACTGATGAACCATCTCTCCAGTTATTAACAACTCAATTTTTTCTCTGCATTTGGATGCAGGATTGTTCAGTAGCCTTATATGGTCTAGTGCTTGTGCCAAAGTTTGTGGGTACTCTGTGACCTTTTTTCATTGATTTCCTGTAGCTTGCATGCTGTTGGGTAATTTTTATTGTACCCCTTGAGGCAAATTAAACCCATATTTGTGCTTAAATACAAAAAAAAAAAAAACCCAAACCCCCAAAAACCCCCACAAAACCCCCAATGCATTGGACAGAGTCTTACTGCAGTTGAACAAGAAGTCTGCAAAGATGCATCATGAGCCAATTCCCTATATACCCTTGCACCAGCACCAATCCTGTGACCATTGGCTTGGGGCGGTTCAGCCCAGTGTTGGGTGCATACCCCAAAGCCAATTCTGCTGCCCAAAGGTGGCCCTTGAGCCCTCCCATTCCAGAATGGTCTACAAGACAATGCTGAGGCTGTTTCTTAACTCATCACCAAGGGAAACTTTACTCCCTTACAGGGAGTTCTTCTGTCTCTGTCATTCCTTCTTCCAGCCAGTTTAACCCATTATGCAGTTGGGCCTTCTTACCGTCCATGCCAGATCATTCCTTGGACAGAAGTTACCAGTGCTGAGCAGTTACAATTTGAATTTCCCCTTCAACGTCTAGTTCATACGCTCCACTGGAGTCTGACAACCTTGCCATCAGTTTTGTCAGTTATGACAATACAGTGATAATACTTTTTCTGGTTATAATTTTTAAAAATACAGCTTTTCAATGTATAGCTTTTTTTTTTGTGGATTGAAAATGCTTTTGGAGAGCTGTGTAAATACTATCATGGGCTCTTCTAACCTTTTCCTAGCTTACCAGGGCAATATCATTTCCCGTTATGAAGGTAGTGTGACCACTCTTTTTTTACTGTTCTACTCTGTCCCAACGTGGTTGATTTTTGAAAGCCATGTAATGACTGTACAGATGTCTAAGCATGGCACAAAAGTTTTTGCTTCTTCCTCTTACTACATAACAAATCAGAGCCATAAGTCTTACTCCTGTGAACTTTCTAGTTGGGTAGTTCCCTCCTTACTCCCAGTGTATTCCCACGTCCGCAGCGGAGCCGGCCGATCTCAGCGAAAAAAGGCTNCACTGGTGAGGCCACAACTGGAATACTGTGTCCAGTTTTGGGCTCCCCAGTTCAAGAGGGACAGGGAACTGCTGGAGAGAGTCCAGCAAAGGGCAACCAAGATGATTGAGGGATTGGAGCATCTCCCTTATGAGGAAAGGCTGAGAGAGCTGGGACTCTTTAGCCTGGAGAAGAGAAGGCTGAGGGGAGACCTTATTACTGCTTACGAATATCTAAAGGGTGGGTTGAAGGAGGATGGAGCCAGACTCTTCTCGGTGGTTCCCAGTGACAGGAAGAGGGGCAATGGGCACAAGTTGGAACATAGGAAGTTCCGTTCCAACACACAGAAAAACTTCTTTATGGTTCAGGTGACAGAGCACTGGCACAGGCTGCCCAGGGAGGTTGTGGAGTCCCCTTCTCTGGAGATTTTCAAGACCCACCTGGATGCAGTCCTGAGTAATGTGCTCTAGGCAATCCTGCTTTAGCAGGGGAGTTGGACTAGATGATCTCTAGAGGTCCCTTCCAACTCTGAAAATTCTGTGATTCTGTGATCTACTCAAATGTCAAAGCAGATGCTTGAAATCGGACTGAACTTGAATGCAGAGGAGTGGCCTTCTTGTACCAGTCACCTATAGCACAGTGCTTTGGTATGGTAGTTGCAGAGTCTAAATTCCCTTTCCTTTTGAACAAATAATCAGACACCCTTGCGTAAAGTTCACATTTTGTGTCTTTTCTGTCTCCTGATCTATCCTCTTATTTCTTTTAATGTGAAACTTAAGAGGCTTTCCAGAGAAACCGCGTTATCCTAGAGTGCATAGAAATCACAAGTTTGTTCTTTGGTGTCATGAACCCACATTTTAATAAGAGCTTGAAATGAGATTATGGACAACTGGCCTCCTGAATAATAGTTGGGTTTTTTGTTGTTGGCTTTTTTTTTTTTGTTTTTAAGAAATCCTCAGGTTTGAAATGAATTCTTCTCTTCCTATTGCACGGCTGTAGGCATTTGGCACTACTATCACATATATGAGACATAAGACAAAGTTGTGAGATTGCAATTCATTTTGTTTGCTTGTCAACAACAGTTCTCTATAAATAGCATTTTTTCTGCTGTGGAATTAGAATGAGAAGAGCCTTCATGAGCTGATTATGGAGTATAATTGTTTGAGCCAATTGTAATTTTTTTCCACAAAAAATGTGGTTGTTTGAGATGGAAAAAGCCTTTATTCACCATAAAAAAAGGTTGAAGGGAAGAGAGATGGGAAATATCTCTCAATATTTTAGGAAAAGAGCTAATGGAAACGAATCTTGGTCTCAATGGGAAAAAGTACTAACCCATTGGGTGATAATCAAACCACCAACATTTTCTTGTGGCCAAATTTAAGTGGTTGCTTACGTATCTAAAGCTCAAAGTGTTTTTAATTTAAAATCAAAGTCTATGTGTTGATACCGGAACAGATAGTCCCAAATGCTTTCTTCCCACTGCAGCTGCACAGTCAACTCATTTCATTCAGTTCCTTTCATACGTAAAGTGATGTGCCAAAGAAGGTGATGTGGTAGAAATGCCGATGGGATTTACTATACTGTGATTCAAGTAGTTTTCAGGGAGAAAAATGGCTTGACTCTAGGCATTACTTTAGTCCCTGAAGGGTTGATGCTGTAAGTCTTCTGTTACAGGAATCAGAGGTGGGGGACTCTAAAACTCAGGGTGTTTCACCTTTCCAGTCCAATACAGCTGTCAGTGGTCGGGTCTAAGACCCCAGGGTTTCCTCCAGTCCAGTCCAATAGATGCAGCTGCTGGAATGCTGGCACTCACATAAACCCAAACTATACTCATATAAACATGAACAACAGACAGCCTGATCCTCTTTCTCCCTTTAACTGCTAAGGGCATGAGTTTGCTATTGACCTCACCCCCCAGTCCCCATCCCCATCCCTCCAGGAGCTGGCACTAGACACTTTGGTTATTTAATGGCTGGCCTCCCAAGCCCTGCAGTTGCTGGACTCCAGACCTATGGGCCCCTATGACCTGTGACCCTATCTTCAGTTACTGGACCTCACACCTTTCATCCCACTTGCAGGACAGTCCACCTTAAAATTCACTGGTAGCTATGTATGCACACACACATGCACACTCTGCAGAGCACCCTCATCTAGAAAAAAGAATCACAAATAGGGTTTAATAAGAAGATGTGAGAACCTGTGGTGATCAGGTGCAGGTCTTGGCCAAACAAATGTAAAGACCAGCATCTTGTTTACCCATGACCAGGTCTGTTTATGCCCCTTCCTCTCCATTTGACTGTGCTTACTCCTACCTAAGCCATCTTGGTCCCTCTTTTTCCCTTCCTTTGCTCCTTCCTCTAAATGTTCTATAATACATCTTGCAGATTCCCACAGTCCCATTAAAACATCACATAATTAGTTTTACATAACACCACAAGCTCCTCAGTTCTAGAACCATAGAGCAACCCATGTTGGAAGGGACTCAAAGATCATCTGGTCCAACTTTTCATGGGAAAGGGAGCCTAGATGAGGTTGTCTAGCATCCTGTCTATTTGTGCCTTGAAACCCTCTAGTCATGGGGACTCTACCACGTTTCTGGGGAGGTTGTTCCAGTGAGTGATTGTTCTCACTGTGAAAAATTTTTCTTCTATCAAGATGAAACTTTTCCCAGTGCAACTTGTAACTGTTGCCCCTTGTCTTCTCCATGTGAAGAGACAGCCTCTGTCCTCTTTGTACGTGCCCTCTAAGTACTGGAACACTGTGATGAGGTCCCTCCTGAGCCTTCCTTCTCCAGGGAGAAAAGACCTAATTCTTAAGTCTTTCCTCATAGGGCAGGGTCTCCAGTCCTTTGATCATCTTTGTGGCCCTCCTTTGGACCCTCTCCAGTCCGTCCATATCTTTTTTTGAATTGTGGGGAGCCAAACTGGACACAGTACAAGCGCAGCCTGAAAAGTGTTGAGTAGAGTGGGATGATTACATCTCCGTCTTTGCCAGTATGCCCCTGAAGATGCATCTCAGGATCCAATTTGCCTTTGCTGCAGCAGCAGCAGCACACTGCTGACTCATGTTCAGCTTGTTGTCCACCAGTATCCCCAGTTATCGGGCTCTTTGGTTATTTCATCCCAAATGCAGGGCAGTGCACTTTTCTTTGTTAAATTCCATACAGTTCTGGCTTGACCACTCCTCCACCCTGTGCAGATGTCTCTATAGGACGGCTCTCCCTTCTGACGTGTCCACTTCACCACCCAGTTTAGTCTCATCAGCAAATTTAGTCATGCTGCTTTCAATCCCATCTTCCACATCATTTATGAAGACGATGATATTTATGAAATATCCTATAGTAATTTTGTTTTTACAAATGAGACCCATGATAATCTTATTCTTCCCCTCCCTAACTGTTATGGTTGAATCACTTCAAGGCAACCTTTGAGTAGTTTCTTCAATAAACCATCAAGGAGGGACCCAAGGTCTCTGGTCTATGATATTGTCTCTGTTATCTGTAGTGTCTAAGGGCTTTTGTATCTTAGATGTTTAATTTATTATTTTTCTCGTTTCTTGTCTTTGTTTCCTGTGCTGAATAGCTATTTAGCAGATATTTTCACGATCAGATATTAAGATAATATTATATTTCACATATCATTACATATGCAGGCACCCATGCACCAATATATACTGGGGGCCACTTGGCTGGAAAGCAGCTTGGCAGAAAAGGACCCAAGGGTCCTGATGGACACCAAGCTGGACATGAGTCAACAAGGACATGGTCATCTATAGGTGTTTCTCTGTGTACTTTTGATACCGTCACCTGAGATCTGGTTGCCAACAGTTTGTGGTGCTTGTTTGGGGCAGCATTTGCTGTGTATGAAGCATAAAGCTCCCACTCCATGCAAAAATATAACCTCTTATCAGAAATTGAGATTGCCACTCACGGTGTAAGGGCTAGAACCACGATATTCACTGGTTTGATGTCACAGCTATGAATTATGAATATTTCTTAGTCATCGCCTCCAGACTGGGATGCTAACAAACGAGTGCAATTTCTCCCATTCATTTACTGTGGGTGTTAACACAGAAAGGCCTTTTTACACATCTTTAGCTATCAATGCAGAGAAGTTTTTCATCCACAATCGAAAAATCTTCAAAGTTCCTTACTGTTTTAAGCAGCTATTATGCTGGTTTCAGGTTTTAAAGGAAACAATAATTTTGGCTGCCTGTGTTTAGGATGCCTCACTATAAGTCTGAGTTTCTCAGCTCTCAGCATGGGCTGAAAGCTTTTGTAACCACACCATGCCTCAGAGCAAGCTTCAGAAAGCCTAGAGAACAATATGCACACACATTTTTCGAGCCACACAAATAGCTGTTGGGAGCGTACAGCTCACCTGCTCAGGATATCTAGTAGCAAACCAAGCCAATAAGCCTGGAGGGTTTTTAGGCAGTGAAGTTTATTTGCACTTGATTTTAAAGAGATGGTTTTCTAAAGGTGTACACTATTCCAAATCCAGAAGTACATGCATATTTATGTGTATCTGTGTGTGTGTGTGTGTGTGTGTGTGTAGATAACACCTCCAGCCCATGTTCAGGGTAAGGAACCTGCTTTGCAACCTGCTGTAAAAAAGTATTGTTACATGCAGTGTTGCCCACCCAATCTACTCTGTAGGATAAGGATCCATGGAGTTAGTCGTCTTGTGCTGTCCATGGATAGCAGATCATCATCAATGACACTCTTCTGGAATGTAGACGCTGTTGAGCCTTGAGACCGAGGAGCAGAAAGCCATGTTTGTGCTGTTCCTTTTCTGTCCAATCTGTTGTGTGTGAGACCTTCTGTTCCCCACCAAGCAGATGACGAATCATGTTGATTTGGTACATGTTCAGCATCAAAGATAGGACTAGCTCGGACGTGTTAGCATGTGAGATCATGCAGTAGGTGAGGTGGTGATCTATAAATTTAATTTTATTTGTTGAAAGTGGAGTAAAAAAAATAGAGCTGTTGAATATCTAAATATATTGCCAGGGACATTTACCTGATAGGTCACAGATTTTTTGTCTTCAACCAAGTGATTGCAGTCCTGTAACAGGTTCCAGTAAGCTGCATCTGATTCTTGTTTCCCTGAATAATAAGAGCTTCAGCAAGTCAGACCTTCTCTGCTGAGTGTCTGGTTCAGACCCACCTTCCGGTGCATCTGCCACTAGTTCAGCAGCCTGATGTTTCCTTTCTTCTTTCAAAAAGGCATCCCTTCTCTTTGCACAACTGCTCTACTCTCTGCCTCAAAAGAGCTGGAACAGGTTCAATCAGCTGTTATAGCTAATTCTCTAGAGTGTCCTGATTGTCTCTTTTCTTCATTTCTTCCCTTCATCACTTCCCTCTACTGTTTTTGCAAAGAAAACAAACAGGATGGATTGATTAGACCCATCATACGCTGGCTGTTCTTTTTGTGTCTCTTACCTTGTGTTGTTGGATTAGGACCAAAGGTCTTCACCCAGCCTCTGAATTGTATTTTTTCAGTCTGTAAACCAGAGCAGAATAGAAAGCATTACATGACCCATGCAGAAAATGATACTTTAGTGTGATGTGCAGAGCAATTACAGTGTTCCCTTCCCCGCACCAACGCCGCCCCTCCACACACACACCGTGCTGAATGTTTTGCTTTGCCACAGAATATCCTTCATACTTTGGCATGACTCACAAGGGAAAAAATGGGCTTTCTGGGACATTTAAGGAATGTATGTGAAATGGACCTGAAATACGTACTACATACTTTAATACACACTGAAATACATAGTACATACTTTATGGATACTTTCTCTGGCTATCTTGTTCGCTGCTGAACATGTGAACCGGTCATGTGAACCAGAAGGTTCATCAGGTGGTAAGCTTGGTCACATTCATGATTCGGTGGACTGATTCATAGGAGGTAAGGGTAGAGGTGAAACTCTGGAGTTAGAATAGTATGGGAGACTAGGGGAGCAAGGAGGAAATTTCACAAAATTCAGTCTAGAATAAATTGGTCCACACTAACAGAATAAAACAATAATAATAATAATAAAAAAAGAACAGGAAAAGGAACAGAAAAGACAATATATATGAATTTGTGGGTGCAGTTCATCTGACCTAAATGAGTCAGATGTGTCGTGTCTTAAAAGTGCTCATTTCTCTCTTCTGAATTAAGAGGGCAATTTGACAGCGTGTTGTTTAGATGTCAACATACATCTGTAAGGTATTTAAAGTGGAGGTAATTTAGATGAGATGAATCCCACCCCTAAAGATTTGCTATTTATCTACTTGAAACTTGTAAACCAATGTTAAGCCATCTTGAGCATTTTTCTACAGAAAATTTTGATTAAAGACCCAGTTTAGGAAACTGAACCAATCTGTTTGAGAAAAATTGGCTGGAGACCAAAAGGAAGAACTCTGCTGAGCATGTTCTTCACCAGGCTCATACTCTTCGATCATGCTCATCGCTAGTATGCTGTACCAGGCAAGTTGGAGATGAAAGACTTAAGAGACGCTACTGTGAGACTGTTTGTAACCTAGCTAACGTCATTATTTCACCCTGATGGTACAGAGAAAATTATTATTTCATTTAAATGCATGGCAGTAAAATGTGGTTTTCCACAGACTGAGGGAACCATCTCTGTGCTTCACAGAAGGCATCGTAGATCCATGCCATGCTGGTAAGTTCCAGTGTACAGAAAACTGAAGAGGGTGAAACAGTGGAAACAAATTTTTTAAAAAGGCATATTCTCAGCTGGTCCTGGGCAGTGGAAATTCCTAATGAGAGGTGCATGGGTGGAAAATCAGCTTCAGTGAAAAATAATTCCTTATTTATACTGAATTTAGTACTGAAAAGTACTAAGCATATGGCTCACATCAAAACCCCTTAATGATCAGATGTTTCAGCAGCTCTGGCAGATCTGACAGCTGCACTCGAATCCACCTAAACAGTGAAAGCTATAATTTATTCTGGGAGATGTCACTCAGGTCAGTCGAACCCAGGAACTGTACAGAATGTCTGAACTTCAGATGAATCTTTCCCAAGAACTTGGTGGCAGATGAAGTCAGCAATGGCAATTAATGTAAATGAACATCAATACAATCAGTTTTACAGCGCCTGATATTCAGATCAGACCTGATCAGGAAGGCAGTTATTCAAAATCTTGAAACACTTGGTTGATCACTGAGTGTATCAGCTACAAATTCAAAAACCATGGTTCAAAAATGACGTTGTAATTTCAACTGTGGTAATGTAATTAATCTTGTGCAAGACAAATGTCATCTGACAGAAGGCTACCTGTAGCCAGATCACTTAGCTAAACCAAAAAGAAGGTACTTCTTGAAGACAAATTGATACAAATTATGCTAATACTGCCAGCTCATATTATAAGGGAGCAATGGGTTTCGTGTGCCATAGCATATTAAATTATGAACGTAAGAACACAGGATGACAATAACAACCCATATGTCCTGTCTATGATGGTGACTAGAACAAAATTCTTAGAGAAAGAATATAAGAAATAGAATAACTCCCAGTGTACAGTGATCCTCACTACTGGAGAGGGCTGGGGAAGTCTCCTAGGAATTACGTGAACCAGAGTTTTCATTCAAACATTCAATTCATTTAATAGCCATCAAGGGATCTATGAAACATTCGCTTTTTAAACATAGTATGTTTCTATTCCTATTATGTGCTTCATTTATGTTTTGGACTCCATAAGTATTTAAGCAAATGGTTTCACAAGTTAACCATATGTAAAAAAATTACTGCCTTCAGTTTGTTTCAAAGTCATTGCTTAACAATTTCTTTTGCTTAACAATTGTCTTTCTAATTTTGTATTAGGAAAAGCAGTAAATGATTGTTTCCTAGACGTTCTCTGTACAAATGTTCAACGTTTCAAGTGTTTGCAACTTACTATATAAAAATATCGTTACATGCAATGTTTCCCATCCAATCTACTGCATAGAATAAGGATCTGTGGAGTTAGTTGTCTTGTGCTGTCCATGGATAGCAGATCATCATCAATGACACTCTTCTGGAATGTAGACGCTGTTGAGCCTTGAGACCGAGGAGCAGAAAGCCATGTTTGTGCTGTTCCTTTTCTGTCCAATCTGTTGTGTGTGAGACCTTCTGTTCCCCGCCAAGCAGATGATGAATCATGTTGATTGGGCACCTGTTTACCGTCAAAGACAGGACTAGCTGGGGCATGGTCTTTATCATAAAACATTTTGCTGTTTCTTTCTAAGATGAAATGTCTTAATATACATTATCTTCCTGTATGGTACAATACCACTATTGCTATCCTTTTTTGCACCTTGTGCAGTTCAGCTGTGTCCTGTGTGAGATGTAAGACCAGAAAAATGCACAGAATTGAAGATAAGGGTGCTTTATGGATTTAGATAGAACTATATTTTTACCTGTATTTTCCATTGCTTTCCTAATTATTCCTAACAAGAGTTGTTTCTGAACAACTTCGAAGCACTAAGTTGATGTTTTCAGAGGAAACCTCATTTTCACAATGAGTGCTCATAATAACTCCTAGATTTCTCTTCTGTATAAAAATCCATCATTAAAACCCACTATACACATAATTAGAGCTATTTTTTGTAATGTGCAATACCTGGCATTTATCAACATAAAATTTCATCTGGCATTTTATCATGCAGTTACCCAGAATTGTAATAACCTTCTGCAACTGTTTGCAGTCAGCTTTAATTTTGACTGTCCTGAATAATTTTTTATTATTTGCACACTTAGGTACATCACTTTTACGAATATGCTGAACTGCCCACGTTCTAGCACAGATCCTTCTGAAATTATTTTTGTAACCTCTCTGTGATATTAAAACTCATGACCTCTTCTCAACTTTTATTTCTCACGTTTTAACCAGGTTTTCCCCCTCTGTCTTTGCACATCAGCTTAATTTCTGTGGTGATTTTTTCTTGCAGGACCATATTGAAAACTTTTTAAAGATCCTAGGCTCACTCATTGACTTCTCCAAAGAACTCAAGTAGATTTGTGAGACATTACTTCTATCAACCAAATCAGTGCTAAGTCTTCTCTAATTCTATTCTCTGTCATAGATTCCAGTTATTTGCTTAGTGCAGTGGTCAGTCTTACTGGTCTGCAGTTACCTGGAGCTATCTATAAAATTTGGCGTGATGGTTGCTGCCTTCCACTCCTCTGGTATTTTTATTAACTAAAGCAATAAGCTTATCACTTGGAAGTGCAGCAAATTTGTAACTGTTAGAACTCTTGGGGAAATTCTAGGAAATTCAGATATAAATTCACAATGGGACAATCGTGGCCTACCAGTAAATGTGTTTACCTTTACAGGAACTAATATTTCACTTATTGACCTGGAGCCATGAGAAATCACTTTAAGAAACCTAAGTTGTTTTAAAGCCCCAATTAAATGAGTAGTTTTACCCCATGATTCAGTTTGCATGCTTTCAATAAAGTGGCACAAATGTACTTCAATTTTAATCCTCGTTCTTCTTAGTACTTTTTTTTTATACTATGCCAGGAAGCAAAAGCTAAGGCCTTCCAAACTCTTACTGTTCAAATGGTCCTTTGATGGAAGAGTTTATCCCAGGAGGATAAAGCGAATGACCAGATGCATCAAAGACAGTACAAAGTGACACCGGTGTTCATACACCAGTGTTGCCCCTGTACGGATAGTACAGGGAAATAGCTGTAACCCCGTTGAGGATTACCAAACACACAAACCACATCCAGCTAAAATCATCTCCTGAGACTACTAGTGGGAAGTGTCATACATGCTCATCCTGTTGTTGCCCTTCCCTGGGCGTCCGTTTATTGCCGCTCAAGGTTTCTTTTCTCCACCCACACCACACCTCCCTGCCCCCAAGAATTATGGCTCTTTTGCAGATGCTGGACACGGGTTATGTCTTTTTAGCCACACCTGTGGTCTGGCCACAGCAGCCAGAGATCACCAACAGTATTAGACTCGTGCAGACTTGTGGATCAGGCATGCATGCACTGGGGTTTCCATGGGTGTTCCAAGTCCTCACTCAGCTTCTGAGTCCAGGTGGGCCTTTTACCTGAGTTATTATGGCCTTTTCTACAGTCTTACACATGTGGGCAAAACCCCAGGCAATACAATCCCTAAATGGATTCAAGTCTTATTCCCCTACTTCGGTCCTTTTTTTCACCCTATGTATTTACTTTTAAAACAATAGGTCTTTTTTTTTTTTCTTTTTTTTCAGATGGAAAGAAAAAACTCAAAACTTGATTTTTTATTTTGAGGGTAGTGTTGTGAACAGTAATAATTTTTTCATCACTGGAATCTTTCCCCAGCTTAGCCACAGATTTTTAGAGTAATCCAGTTCCTAAATTCCTGTTGTTAATAGATTGATTTGGTTCACTGAGAGTTAAGTATTTTCATACTGAGCTAAATTCTAATTATCCCTTATACTGTAAGTACTCCATTTATTTTGGGAGACAATGGTATGCAACTTAGCAAAAGGGCAGCAAAATTATTGCAATATTAATAAAAATGCATCACAACAGTTGTGGAATAAACTATTAGGCTTTAAATCAGAGAAGTAATTACAGGCCTATTATCCAATATGGCTACAGCTGCTCTGTGTATTTATATACACAATCGCTTTCACATATACACCAGGAGGATTAGAATGAAATAAAACCCATGAAAGAAAGTATTTATCCAGGGAGTTAATGTAAAAGCAAAGATTTCCTTTCCATACCAAGAAAAATGGAACCAAGCAGCTGCTCAGTTATTTTGGATTCTTGTTCTTGCTTGACAATGATTAAAAATGTTAAGTGCACCAAAATGACATGTCAAGATAATAAATGAGGTTTTCTTTGTGAGCAGCATCTGTCATCAGAATTTCTATTCCTCTCAGCAGTATTTGGCTACTTATCAGAAATTCTTCCTCCCAATAAAGATTACATTGTATTTGCTGTTTTACATAAATCTTCCCCCCCCCGAATATTGATATCTTTTTCATGGTAAAACTCTGAAAGTCCAAAGAGGGAAATGAGGAAAATATTGGTAATAAGGCGTCTCACAAACTGCATTTTAATGGAGTAAGAATCCAAAGCCCAAGTAGGTAAAATGTTCATAGGTTTTTAGGAAATCACTACCGATATGGCTAGAAAGTCCATTTTCATCTGGCTGCCAATTTTCATGCATTTCTGTTGTGGCCATGCGCAAACATTTCTGCCACACTTCTCTTCTCCAGTGTGCTGTCCAGTTGCATTCTAGCCTAATGCACAAGTTATGTTTTCAAATGCTGCTTATTTACTGCCCACGTCGCACTTTGGTTCAGGGTAGTTTCTGTGGCACAGGAGGGCATTTTAGCCACTTTAATCCGCTTTCAGAGAAAGTTAGAAAAACACTAAGCTAACTTCTTTGAGGAGTGAAGTTTTTATGTTACAGTCAGGAATTGGGAGAAGGCAAAAGATGAAAAGAGCCGGTATGTCTGGCGGCAGTGTCGTAATCAGCCCCGCTGTGGAGTTATCTCCCTTTTGCTTGTGCTGCATTCTCAGGACAGAGGCATCACCACCCCATGCTTTAGAAAGTGATGTGACATATACCTCTGGAATAACAAACCGCACAATCTCCTCAGGCAGAAAGAGCAGAGGGAAGAGGAATTCTTCTGCTTATCACAGCCACCACAGGCACACTGGCTCCTGACAGCACCATCTTATCATGTCCGGAGCAGCGGCTCCCAGGCCATTTGCTCCTCTCTGTGCCTGGAGGATCAAAGTAGCTTTGCTTTGAAAATAGTTTGTAGGACAGAAGTAGGTGTCCTGGGAACCTGCTCTGACAGAAAGCCATGCTATAATAGACACCATGAGCCCAGTCTGAAGACAAGAAGAACCCCCTTGGTGTGAGCAACAGAAAAGACAGCGATAGGTGGTGGTGCAGAGTTTGTTTGGTAGTGGGATAACTGCACAGATGGAGGGCACGTGGGAGGGAACCAGGCACCGGGATGTGAAGGAAAGGGCATATACAGGCAGTGGGTTGGTGAGCCACCTTGCATGTGTGCATTGGGCCCATATCAATGCCAACATCACTACCCTGGTTTGTACATAGCAGCCCCCACTGCTATGACTCACCCAGGTCATGGCCACAATCTCTGAGGCAAAAAATACTGCAGAGAAAATAGCTCCTTCAACTAGACTATCGTTTCCTTCTTGAACCTGGTTTTAGTTAAAGCTGCCTTTTCATACACAGCCGCAATGTGTCTTCCCTGGGCTATTCTTTCCCTTCATCTCATCCTACATCTTTGTTTATATATTCTTCCACTTCTTCATCCAGACAGAAAAGCAAAGGTTAGAAAGAGGACAAGAATTCAAGTAGGGACTACAGCAAGATCCAGCCTTTCATGAAAAAAGAAGCAAGAATATTGAGACAGGATCAACAAAAAGACCCAAGTAAGCAATAGAGATGTCTTAGTGCTGGACAGCTTCTGCCTTGCTGCTTCCCTGGCTGGTGGAGACTTGCTGTTTGCCTGTCAGGTTGCTCAGTGCTCCAGGTAGGAGGGCAGGAAAATATGACAGCTCAATGATTTGCACCTTTACTGGAAAATAAAGAAAGAAGTGTAGGAGTATAGTTTCCCCGTCTTTGGCCTTTGATATGATTCTATGACGTAGTGGAGAATTCAGAATGGCCCTAAATCAACAGGGAGAAGGATGCTTTGGATTGCCACTGAAGCAGCTAACCAACAGAACAGCATTTAAGGGAGACATTGTTTGGACTGGATAAGCTTGAGATGAGTAAGTCAGTGAATATTATTTCAGTGTTGCCTATCACATACTAGGTACTCGACTACACTTTCATAAGAGTTTTAAATTATTATGCATTACTTCAAAACTGGAAAGGGGTGTTGGCAACATGCTGGAAGACAGTTAAAAGGTCAGCTAAGATATGGTGACTTGGTTACAGTCAATTATAGAGCCACAACTTAAAATACACAGCTTGGATTTGGTTAAGTTTCTCAGGACCATCACGGAACCAGGAGGGGTAACTCTGCATTGTTTATATGCAAGTCTTCAAGTGCTTATCAACACATACATGTTACATGGGTAGCTGATCTTCCAAATCCTGAAAACCCATATTGACACTGAGTTTTTCAAGAGACCATAACCCTGAAATTCAGTAAAACATATGTCCCTAACTTGATTCAGCCCTATGCAAAACTCAGTAACTGGCTTCTGCTGTTGAGGTTCGTTGGACTGTGGTAGCATCTTTGTGAGCCCTTACACAGCAGTTGGCACAATAGTTCTGTGGGATGCAGCAGGAACACCTCCACACAACAGTTTTCCCTATAACAAATCTCAAGTTGTTGTTGTCATATCACTGCAACACATATTCTAATTAGAGGACCCAGCTGAAAGCCCCGACACTGTTGTCTTCTGTGCTGCCAAGAGTGTAGCCATTATCCTTCCCCAACTATCTGTGTATGCGAACATGCCAGAGCCCTTTTTGTTATTTAAAACACCCAGAGTCAGAGCTTCTAGTGAGTGCTTTTGACAATTTGAAGTTTTTCTCTTTTGCTTAGTTCCTGTAAGCAATGAGTAATTCTCCTTCGCATGATAAACTCCCTTGCCCCCTAAAATTAGTCTCCTGTGAAGAAACCACGTCAAAGCAGTGATCTAATGTCAAAAACATCTCTGGCTTAAGAAACCAGAGCAAACAAGAGAGAGGGGGAAAAAAAAAAGAAAAAGAAAAACCACCTTCTTTGGCAATTTGGAGGAGAATTTCTTTCTTCCTACAGAGTGCATGATGAGTAATTCCTTTGCAAATGCTAAATCCCCTCAGAAAGTGTTTTGGAGTAATATTGTTGAAGTTTTATGCTTCCAATATTGCAGTCAATATAACGAAACATCCCCAGATTAAAAATACAATTGAAGAAAGAAAAAAAGCGGGTGGTGAAATAAGAAAGAAATAGTGCAAGTGATGAATCAGTGCTGATAAATGTCCCCCCTCTCCCTCAACGGTTACTAGCGAAGTTCAGCACGGGGGCAGCTCTGGCACCCAGCTGCAGACCTTGGCCGAGCTGGGCGGGAGTCCGGCAGCGCTGCTCGCAAGGCAGACACAGTCCGGGGGAGTTCTCCAGGCAGGGTCTGCTCAGTGCCAAAGGGAATCTTATATCTCACTGACTTTTCATTTCCTCTCTACATTTTTTTAGTAATAGAAGGCATCAATTTTCACCACAGACCAAAAAATTTTCCTGGGTCTACTGTCAGTTTTGCAACTTTCACCTGAACCACAGCTTATCTTTTAGAGAAACAGATGGAGACTTGTTTAAGAACAGACAGATTTAAGATCAAAGTGATCTAAAGACATCCAGTGATGGACACTCAATCTACGTTCTAAGTGATTTCTAGATGTTCATTCCCTGTCTTACTCTCAATCTAGTCTGAAATAAATAAAAATTTGTTTTCTCTAGTAATTTGTAACCATCTTTTGATTACTAAATAAATAGAGCTTCCAAAGCTGTATTTTGTCACTGTGAAGTTTGCATCTCAACTCTCAGATCAGTCTTGTAGCTTTTCAGAATGCTTTGCAGCTTCTCAACATCCCTTTTTGAACTGTGAGGATTTGAATGAGTCTTAGTAAAGCTGGAAATATCATCTACCTACTCCCATTTGGTATTTCCAGTCTTATGCAGTCAAAGATTGCTTCTCAGCCATAGATCAAGCTCCTACCATCACACTTAAAGTGCTTATTCAAAGGATTATCTACTACGCTATTGCTGAGTTCAGCTTACGGAGACACAATACCAGTTTGCAGTTCTTCCAACTTGTAGAAAAGATCTATGTTCACTTGTCTGAGACAAATTACTTTACTTGTATTGAAAAAAGAATCATCCTTCTCAAATGGTCCTGGTTTGCTATATGCTCCATCCTGCTCTGTATAATCAACCAGCTTCCATAATTATTTACCATTTTCAAAATAGTTCTGTGTCATTGCACCATCTATTAATTATACAAGCAAAGACTTTTATACATTTCCAGATTAAGGAATGAGACTGGGACAAGAAGAGAGCCCTGCTATGCTCTTATGGAAATGTGTCTACTGGATGATGATCCACAGTTGTCTCATTTACCAGTGTGATGTTTAAGCCATTTAAGAAGAACTTCTGTAACTTTTTTTTTTTTAATAGTGCTAGTATTTTTTCACCCAGTTATGTCAGCCTCTGCAGTCTCAGTCAGCCCTAAATGCTGGACCTATCTGCCTTTCCACGGCTTTTAGTTGAGGCCTCAATCAGGCTGAGCTCCAGCTTTGCCCACATTAGTTGCCATACACTCACTGGATTTTACAGTAGACTGATACGTAGTGGCCATATCTTCAAAACTTACCATACTAAGGAGGAACACAACAACTCTGCACGCACAGAGCAGGGAATGTCAGACTCTGTATGCTGTGGGGTTTGGAGCTCAGCCACAGAACTGGACAGACATGACCATGGTCACTGATTTATGGTTGGATGAAAATTGCTGATTTCATGTGAGTTATGGAAATTGCAGAGAAGGAGGAAGCAAAGAGGTGATTGTGGTCTTCTTAATTACCATGCACCTGCAACTGCAGCCCAGCAGCACTGCTGTTTAAGCAGTGACTATCATTCAATTCCCTTTCAAGCAGGAAAGGAACAGGAGGAATGAGACAAATAAGCTTTTTCAAGGAGTTGAGGCTGAATCAGTAGCCTAAATACAGACAACGGAACATGCAGTCTTTTAAGTCAAAGGCATAGGTACGAGGCTGCCAAATTTGGCATAGGATCTGCAGTTCTGTGCTAGGTCTGTCCTTCCAGACCAGAGACTGGGTGGGACAACTGTCATCTGAAATGACACTAGAGCACTCCATGTAAGTGACCGAGTCTCATCATAATCTTATTTAAATGTAGGTGTCCATGGGATGGTCAGGTGTCTAAATTCCAATCATATTTAGTGGTGATCTAGTCAGTAGTCAGCCACCCAACCCTTAAGGACAAAATAGTCAAAGGACATTTACTTCTCTTCCCTTATGTTGAAACATACAGTGTAACGATAATTGGACTCAGTAACACTGCACAGGTCTATAGTCTATAAGGGACTATTTATTCTGCAGTTTCATTCTAATATCTTCTCAACAGTAAGGCTAATAATAGTTTGATATAACATCTTTTGGGTTGGAATAAAGCTAGACAGCTCTCAAGGTTGTAGTTTTCAAGGAAGAGATATTTACAGTGGTAGCAGAAAGGACAACGAAACCCCTCAAATTTCCTTTAAGGATTTACCAAACAGAAATGGCACAGTGTGTCTTGGGGTTATCAGAGCACAGCACAACCTAACGGGACAACCCACAGCAGCTCCAGCAGGATTTGGCTAATCCCAGTCTGAAGGAAAGAGATGTTGGTACCAGCAGGGCCAGGTTACTTGCCAGTGGTGAGGGCTCAGAAGCTTTGCTGAGGGGCAGCACAGCACTCCTTAGGGTAATAAAAGCTGTGGCAAGATGTGGCGAGTGGCTCAGTGCTAGCCTGGCCTGGCCTGTCTCTTAACCAGGCATTTGAGACAATTGTTGCAGAAGATAATGGGAAGCATTCTTAACATGGTAAAAAAGAAGAAAATACCAGGTTCTCAGGGGAAGGAGCAAAAGGAGCTGCCCTTCAGCTAAGGCAGTGTCTGCATGGAGGGGAGCAAGAGGGTAGGCAAGGAAATGAGGGCACTGTGTTAGGCATAAATTGCAGGGTTTCAGGGGTGATCTGTGTGGGAGGAGGTCAGGGACTGCCCTCTGCTTGCCACAGCTGGTTCTACTCCACTCTGGAGATGATGCAAACAAGTAATCAGGTGCCAAAACCTTGTGCTCAAATGTATTTAAGGAAAAGTGTCAGCTGCAAGGATTAAGACACGTGGGAAGAGACACATGAGATAACATGTGGAAGGAGATGTTGTTGGGGACATGGCTGGAGATGCTTTTGGAAAGAGGTGCTCCATGCCAGAGAAGGTAACTCTGAGGGGACTGCAGCTGTGGGTCACCCACACAGGGGTATGGACACCCTTGAGGAAGTACAGCCATGGGCCACCCACACAAGGGCAGGACAACCCTGAGGGACTACAGCTTGTGAAAAAGGTGCAGCGGTGAACCTTTCTTTGAAGAGGGTGACCAAACTGCAGAATCCAACACTCCAGTTGACCAGGCCTTCAGGTACTTTTAAATGTGAATGATCATGTTCTCCTGAACTTATTTCAGTTTGCTATTACTCACAAGTCACTTTTTCATCAAATGGCTCCAATTTATCACTGAATAATAATAATCAAAGGAATTAAACTAGCCTTTCCTCTGGCCTAGGAAAAAATGCTGCCATTTTCTGCTGGAGCGTGTCCAGAGGAGAGCCACGAGGATGATCCGAGGGCTGGAGCACCTCTCCTCTGAGGAGAGGCTGAAAGAGTTGGGGCTGTTCAGCCTGGAGAAGAGAAGGCTCCGGGGAGATCTTATTGCGGCCTTCCAGTACCTAAAGGGGGCCTACAGGAGAGCTGGGGAAGGACTTTTTACTAGGGCATGTAGTGATAGGACGAGGGGGAATGGCTTCAAACTGGAAGAGGGCAGGTTTAGATTAAACATTAGGAAGAAGTTTTTCACTTTGAGGGTGGTAAGGCACTGGAACGGGTTGCCCAGAGAGGTTGTTGAGGCCCCATCCCTGGAGGTGTTCAAGGCCAGGCTGGATGTGGTCTTGGGCAACCTGGTCTAGTGGGAGGTGTCCCTGCCTATGGCAGGGGGGTTGGAACTCGATGATCTTCAAGGTCCTTTCCAACCTAAACCATTCTATGATTCTATGATTTTCCAAAATGAGAGGGCTGTATAGCACCAAGCCTGGCACTTAGCAGTATTAGTGTTGTATTTTCCTGCAATCTTGCAGTCCTGCTGTCCTCTTGGTACTGCTGCCTCTGGCTCTGCTGTGTTCTCAAGAAATCCTGCATCTCTCGGGGCACAGGGTAAGCTCACATCCTCTTGTCATACCACAAGTCTGGAGAAAAAGAGGCTCAGGCGAGACCTTATCGCTCTCTACAACTACCTGAAAGGAGGTTGTAGTGAGGTGGGGGTCAATCTCTTCTCCCAAGTAACAAGCGATAGGACAAGAGGAAATGGCCTCAAGTTGTACCAGGGGAGGTTTAGACTGGATATTAGGAAAAATTTCTTCACTGAAAGGGTTGTCAAGCACTGGAGCAGGCTGCCCAGGGAAGTGGTTGAGTCACCATCCCTGGAGGTATTTAAAAGATGTGTAGATGTGGCGCTTAGGGACATGGTTTAGTGGTGGACTTGGCAGTGCTGGGTTAACAGTTGGACTCGATGATCTCAAAGGTCTTTTCCAACCAAAAAGATTCTATGATTCCAAGTCACCCATTTTATCTAATAGGAGATGATTATGGAAATTACAAGAGTATGGCTGGTAGCTTTTCCTGTAAAAAAGGTATGCTTTCTTGGCTGCTTCCAGACTTAGTTCTTTGACCTAGACTCTTCACAGCTTAGGACCTAGTATGCTGACTTAAGACCTCTTGATCCAGGATATCCACTGCTTCTTATTTGAATGGTAGCATCAGCTCTGTGAGTACATTAGCATCCCACTTCTTGCAGTCACACTAGTTTAGGTTTGTGTAGACCCTTTACTCACAAGTGGAGGAAATCCACCTCTTTTCCCATTCTGGAAACATGAGAATGTCTGTCCAGGAACCCATTCACAACTTCAGGCAAGTGGAGAAAGTATCATTCCTAAACACTTCCAGGTTTTAAGAGAGGGAGGGAGAAAAAAGTGGGTTTCTAGTCAACCTGACTATCCCAGAGTGCTGAGCAGGTCTCCCTGCCTCCCCAGGTGTACTGGTGTAGAGCTTGAGTATTGCTGGTTACACCAGGCTATGTGTGGATGCACTCAACAGCAGACAATAAGACCGCACCTGTTAGCAAAACTTTGAAATGGAAAACAGGCCTTAATCAGAGCATTGTCTTCTTGCTTTATGAATGACGTTTTTTTCATAGAGCAACATGGTTTTGAGGTTTGCATTAATTAATACTATTAAAACTGAACAGTAAGCAGAGATAATACAAGGTAATTTTTCCTGAGGACCTACTAAATAAGATTTATGTTTACAGTAATTCATGAAAGGCAAATAATATTTACACATGGCAATGCAGGAATTTCAGTAGAATAGAAAACGTATTTTATTTATTCAGACGGAAAACACAGAAATAGATAGAATCACAGAGCAAAGTAAGTTGGGTCCCTTAAATTCTCCCCAGATATCATATACTCCAACCCCTAACCCTCTTAATACTCCAGCCCTTCTGACCTCTCTCCAGTTTGCTCATCCCTCACTCTTGTATGAGTAAATATATTTAAAACAATTACATGAAACCACAATTCCCGATAGCAAATCATGCACTGGAGGTGGAATCCATAGGATCCAAATATAAGTTAATGGCTGAGATTATCATCTGGAATCCTTAATGGCCACTGAAGACCAATAAGCTCTTCTCAGCTGCTGTCCTTCTAAAGCAGACATTAACAATAAGTTAGATGACTTTGCATCCCAGATCCCCCCACTGAATATAAAGAAGCCAAGGATGACTGGCTCAGGTAGAGGCACCGCCACTGCAGATATCAGAGGGCAGATGACAAGAATCCTGCCCCCCACGACTTCATTTTGGTCTTGGCTGGGCAGGAAACACAAGGCACGCAGTTTTGCACTGGAAGCCCTGCAGGCAGCAGCCCCTGTACTCCGGGTGTTAATCTTTGACCACAAGATGCACAGGAACTGTTAACCCTGCAATGCTCTAAGTGGGCTGGTGAATGGCAGGCACTTGGTCTCCTTATACCTTGTCAATTCACATCTAACATGAAGTACCGTGTTTAAGTCTCCCTAACAATTTCCAGGAGAAACCTGTCCTGGTTCTGGTTAGGCAGTGGTAACGCCCCAACTGCTGGGTTACAGACAGCCCATTCTCAGGGAGACCCCATGAAGTTACTGAAGACAACAGGAGTGACCTAATGGACTTAACAAAATCAGCACACCACCTTTTATGTGTATTAAGACTGAATTACTTGTGCTGCTTACTCACACATTGTTTTTTAAAGATATGATCACCTTATAACATTGTGTTAACAGTAATTACTGCATTTCATTTTCTATGTTATTTTAAGTTGAATAAATCCCTTAAAGCGACTTGGAAAAAAGTTTCTCTTCACAGTTTCTTTTTTATTTACCATATAAATGGCCTGGCAAACACTCTCACGTAACTGCTCAGTAGGTTGCGGCAGGCAGCTGCTCTCTCTGCTCGGCCAGTTTACAGCAGCATCTTTCCCTTGAGAGCGATTCATGACACGTCTGAGCAAGCCAAGAACTAGCCAAGTGGGACAGTTGGAATTAGCTTCTGTGCAGCTGCTTCTTTGTACTTTCCTTCTTCACTAGGCAATCGCTTCAGAGTAGCTGTGTCCACAGAGCTTGGTGAGTTTACCCCTAGCTTGTCCTGGGGAAGATCTCCTGGGGGAGGTGCCTGTGGCTGTCCATTGGCTCTAGTGGGAGCTCAGGTGTGTTGTAGAACGTTGTTCCAAAGATGCTGGAAGCTAAAAGTCCTATCAAACTGGCAGTGGACTTACAATTCACATGCCCGTGAATTAAGACTCTCTTAACTGCCTTGCATTTGATGGTCCCTGGCCATACCTCACCTATAAGCAACATGGTAGTGGTCTTAAGGACACTGTAGGGTTTTCCCTGCCAGGGCTGGTCACCACATCTCCACGTGTCTGGCTCATTGGGTCCTGTAGGGAGCCCTACCAGATGACCTTTCCTCCATCTCAGAACCAAGGGGCATGAGGGTTTCATGTGCTGGAAAGAACAAATTTAAGTAGTCACTGGAAGTCTAGAAAAGCAAATTTAACTGGGGATATGAGCTAAATATATAGCCTCAGTACTGCTAGGGAGAACATACATCTGAAAGAGTTAAACTAAGAGAGGAAGAACTCGATGTTCACTTGCTGTTACATTTTCCTTGCCTCCCGTCCTACAAAACCATGCATGTTTCTCTCTGCAGCCAGAGCCTGTCTTCCGGCAGGCTGACGTGCCATTTGGAAAAGGCTTTCTTCCTCGCAGCGTACGACTGCTGGCTGAGAAGAGGTGGGGGGTTTCTAAATTGCTCTCTCTGAACCTGAGAGAAAGTCACAGTCATTGCACTGATTTTTTTCCCCCATTGCATGATAAGAGTGGGCGTAGGCAGGATGAAAAAGGGAAGCAGGAAGGTTGTCATCAGCAGGGAAAAGGTTTTGATCTGAAAATGGAGATGCTCAGTAAGTTTGCAGATAGGAAGGACCTTCTCTGCACATCCAGTTGACTGATCCCTAGGATACTGCAGGAGCTCTATGCACCCGTCCCTCGTACCCCCACTAAACAGCTAACACAGGACAGCTGGATTGTGCCCTGAAATTGTCTCAGTCGCGGGAGTCCACTGTCTAGATGGCTACATGATGCGATGATACCTTTTGCATCATTTGAGGATGTGGATTTAATTAGGCAATGGCTTTAGCATACACACTCCAGCTTAGCAAGTCTTGGCAAGAGAGCTCTGCGGTAGGGGCCCCTGCGGAGGAATTGCCATGTAATAATGAAATGAATTTGAAGAGTCCAATAAAAGTAGCATTTTCTGCAATCCTGTACACAGAGAGGCAATGAAACGCTACATTCCTTGCAGAACTGATGTGTCTTATCTTGTTCCCTCCTTTGGAAGTAGGAGAAAAATCAAGAAATAGTCAACACAGCTGGGCTTTTGTTTTTGTTTACTTGGAAAACTTGTTTTAACCATCAACTTTAGCAAATTTTGGCAGTTACAAACCTGTACACTTTTTTTTTGTTGTTATTTAGTTTTTATAGCAAAAGAACACAAGACAATACTGCCAACAGCAATTATGAAGGAACAATTAGTTTTCGGATGAAGGGCTATACCCACTCGAAGTGATAAACCTTCCCTTTTGCATAAGGTTGAATTTGTTGTCATTGGAGAAATGACATCTCTCAATATCTACTTGAAATGGCATAAAATCATATCTCTAGTTTTTTGTGCAAAACACATTCATTTAAAAAAAGTCAATAAAAAACATCTTCTTAAAAACAGAAAAAAGTTAAACAAAAAGAGCTGAACCCAAAGGAAAGTTACAGTACATTTTGAAATGATTAAAAAGTTTTCAAATCTAAAACTTTTTTGTATTTTTGCCGTTACCTTAAAAGTTTAAACCAACTTTGATGACTCTTGAGAATTATAACAAACAAACAAACAAACAGAAAAAAATTAAAGCAACCTGATTGGCATCAAATATCTACAAAAGCCTGGTAATTTGAAACCATTATATACATTATTTTATAAACTTCTTTTTAAACACCAAAACATACATCTTTTACAAACCAGCCTGCTTGCAACAGGTAAAATTTACAAGACAATCTTTTCCGATACAGTGCTTTAAAGAGAACTGCTTTCACTCCTAAACTTCTTTGTCACCTCCTGAAAAGCGGCAGTATGGGCTCTTTGCATTGTTAAATATCAGCGATTCAGGTATTCCTATGACAGAAGAATGCTACAGTTCTGAGGGCTCCAATCTCTTTCCGTAATACAGTTCAAGTGCACTCTTAACACTGGTAAAGATTACTTATGGCCTCTGTGTAATGCGACATATTTGCAATTATTGCTTTTCATTATTACATAAAGAAATGAATTTAATTTCATTTCCTCCCCATCCGCCCATCCCTTGGATGATGCAGCTAATTTACTAAGTGAATGGCCCTTCTGATAATGGAGGTGTTAAATGTCAAGTTTATGAAACGCAGGCTAAATGCCATGGATAATGGGCAATAGTCTAAATTTCTAAGGCTCAAATCACAGTTTGGTGCAGTGAGAGGAACAGAGATGCAAACAGGCAAAAAGCACAGATTGACTGCGTGGTAAATGATGGTAAACCATCAGAGAACGAACCTGAAGATGTAGCTCTCTCGTTGGAAACCTATGAAATGTCCATTATTAATCAGTGAGTAGCTCCAAAAAATACCAACAAACCACAGATGTACTTTCACTACTGGTTTTAAATAGCTGTTTTTCTCCATTATTAAGCACGCTACCTTTTCAAATGAAGCTTAGCAGTACTGGTCCAGGGCACCGACAACTCTCTCTCCCATCACTGCAATTATTATCGGCTATAAGTATACACTATACCATTCATTTAGCTTTTTCAAGCAGGAGCTCGATGAGGAGTAAAGCTGTTCTTAACCATTTGTCCTGTCCAGTCCACATTTCTCTTTACAATGGAATTTATATTGAGCCAAGAGCAACAATTTTTATTTCATATTCTCAAAGCTGACCACCTGCCTGGCTCGCAGAGACAACAGGCTGCTGCCTCCCCAGTAACCAGCATTTCATGGCATGCAGTCCCTCACTGTGCTGGATTCAGTCTGAGTTTCTAACCGGAGAGGGTACCAGTACATCGAGGCTAGCACTGCTTCAGACCACACTAGAGAATTTAGAAAAGGGGAGAAAAAGATTCTGAGGACCAAAATTTAACTTGTCTGTGGGACATGCGGAGAGGGAGAGCCTGCTTGAGAGATGGAGCACACAACTTTTTGACTTCAGGAAAACAGTAGCAGTAAGAAGCCTTTGACTCCTCTCAGCCTTGTACTGCAACTATAGGCTAACGAAACCTGTGGGATAATTCAGGATCAAAGATGTTACTCAGCTTTAGGAAAACAGCTTGACTGCCTGGAAATCACAGCACTGTAATGCATCTCTGCATTGCAACATCTTCCTGGTTGCCTTCATATGCTGTGTCCTATAGGAGGGTCCTATAGGAAGGCAACTTTACGGTGGTCTTCTAGTGGGGCTGTCCATTTGGCCCCATGGGAAGGAAATGATGCTGTGGCTCCTTGGTGTCACCTTTGGCCCTTTGCCCTGCTATAACATACTGGCTCAGGACAGCAATCACATCCAGTATCTATGGTTTGGGGGGTGGGTGCCTTTTTTTTTTTTTTTAATAGGATGTTTATAATACAAAGGCAAAATAATTAACATATTTAAGAAAGTTACATAAGCCTAATTTTTCCTTTGGCACAAGGCCGCTAATGTGGTACTGGCAGCATGAATTATGTTGTCAGTCACTTCAAGGCTCTTTCCATTGCCAGAGTTATCCAAAAGGCTGTCAATGTGCATCACATTCTCCACCTGATCAAAACGAAGACAGGCACCCTTTTACTCAGACCCATACACCCTTGGCAAAGTCAGTGGTTTCTGATACAAGCATGTATTTGCATTTTAAAAAGTTGCTTTTTTCTTTTGTCGTTTCCTTACAAAAAGCAAAGACTGTCTTGATCCTAAGAGTTAAAATCCACTGATTCTCAAAAGGACTTATATTAAGTCTATGAAACCTCTCCTACAAATGATGCCGAAAGAAAATGCCGTGTAGTGGAGCCATCTACAGGAATGTGAGTTGAAATACAGACACACAGGATTAAGCAGAGATGTGAGGGGAAGCTCCAACAGAACCAGGGACCTGGCAATGACAGCAGCAGCAATATAAAAATCATCATATGGCAAAAAAAGAATTATATATTGGATGAAATAATATGAATGCTAATTCTTACAGTAGGTTATGAATGTGTTGTTATCTTCCAGGTTAGAAGATTACGGCTTGTCCATGTAGAGCAGTAATTTAAAAGAAAATAAAATTGTTTGGATTAACAAGAGAGATGTTAATATGAAAATCTTATTCCCTAAGAGGTATTTCACCTCAAGATCTGCATTCAGGTCTTATCACTATCTAAAAGAGCCAGAATAAACCCAGAAAGGCCACCGAAGTGCCAATATTCACAGAGGGGCATCTATTTGAAGATGGATTAGGCCTATTTGATGTGGAGGGGAGGAGATACTGAGGTATAGAAATCATGAGCGGGACAGAGAAGGCTGAACGGGTGATCCTTGGCACCTTCCCAACAGCACTTTAATAAGTAGGCGTTCAGTGAAATGAAATGGCAACAACATCAAAACAGAAAAAGTACTATACATTGTATTTATGCATATTTTACTAGTAAAACTCACTACCAACAAGATATTACTGAGGCAACAAGCTCGGTAAGAAACATTGATTTTTTTTTTGTATGGCAATTGCTAGGCTCCCGTGGTGTTCTCCCTCCTGACACATTTGATATGTCCCAGTAAAGTTTTGATATCGGCGTCCCAGGCTTCCTCAAGAATTTTCACTACAGAAAACAGATGACAAGTACAGTTCATAACTAGCTGGGGGCTCGAACAGAACTAATTGCATAATGGAGAATAATGTCTCACAGCAAAACTGAGTAGGAGCAAACCCCATGTAAACTGCAGCTCGATGCCAAGAGAGTTATTACATTCTCAGAAAGTCATACTGGCTTTAAAAGAGCAGCTAGATTTGCAGCTTTGTTTTTCAAACTGAGATGTTCCTACTCTTGAGGAGACAACAATCTAATTGCATCTGCTTTCCTGCAACATAGACTTCATGAACAATGCAAGTCATCCTCCGCCTGAGCCTCTCGGCTTGCCAACCCATTTCATGGCTTATCGGCAAATCCCTCAGTTCCTTGCAATCGCGATACAAATTTCCATTTTTTTTATTCTTCTTGAAAACACGGGGATAATAGCAGGGAAAAGGGGTTGAAACGTACCATGAGCACATTCAGAATATATCACTGTTACAGAAGCATGTTTACTTTGAGAAGACCAAGTGACATTCATAAATTCAATGGACAGGAACTATTTGCAGACAAGTACTTGCTAATACTTGTATGTGCAGTACGTGGTCTTTCTAGAAGTTCACTCAATTTATTCATGTACCTGTATAATGAGCTGTTTTCTAGTGAAGAATCGCTGCATGATCCCCATCTTTCACAGCTGTATAAGCTATTAGAGGGAAGCAGCAACACATTGTACCTACACTGAGAATTTTAGAAATCCTGTTTTATTAAAAGTGTTACAAGCTGCAAGTATTTAAATTACATTCTATTAATAATGTATTTTTGTTGGGGGTAATTTGTGAATAAACACGTCCTAAATGTCAAGAAACGGCCCACAATTTAATTTTGAGTGAAACTCAAGTCAGTCAAGACCATGTTGCCCGGGAATATAACTGCTGGAACTATTCAGTTAAGATGTTTGACCAGGAGACAGGACATGGAAAGCAGCAAAGGAAAACTGTTAATGAATCTGTTCATCTATAACAATGATTTACGTATTCAATAGCTTTTCAGAATGACTGAATTATGCCATGGAAGGAACGGATGAAACTCCAGCAGTAATGCAGCCTGCAGACTCACATTCACCGTATAAGGTATTCAGATGCCGGAAAATGCAGTGGTAAAAACACTTTCATAGCACCGAGCAACCGGTATAATCTCCTTTAATACACTGAGTGAAAATCCCCTATTTCCATATTGCACTGAGCTGCTCAGGCCAAATCAGCGTGAAAGGCCATTTACTCCCATCAGGCTGAGGGAAGCAGAAAAGCATACTGGTGCCGTGGTTTTCCTCATCCCGCAACCATATTCTGAAGTCTGCAAACACCCTTTAGAAGTCCTCAAATCCTACGAAATCACACATCCAGCGGAAAATCTCGGGCCAGATCTTTGGCCGCAGCCCATCCGTGCAGGTCCACCGCCCGAGTCAGTTTACAGCAGCTGAGAACTCATCCCGTAAGCTCTAAGGATGGGCGTTTGTCAAACGACATTAAGCTAACGATTTGAGGTTACAGCAGCGTTATATGCCACTTAATTGCAACTAATTTTACTGCAATAATTGTAGCACGATGACTGCTGTTAAAGAGGCGATTGCCCAAGCAAGGAATTTCAAAAAAATCAGCAGCGCTTTGTAGATCGTTCGGTCTCCCGATGTTTTCAGATACGCGTGCACATTGCATACAGAAGTCAGGGGAGGCTGTGCATACGCAGCTGGGGCAAAACTGGGCCAGAACTGAGCCAAACTCTGACATTTCTGGAAGTCCTCAGGGGTGAAGTTATGCACAAGCACCTGACATCAGGTTTTAAAAAACGGCAACCAAAGTTGGCCACTTTGGAGTAAATATACGCTGTATATATGTTTGCTCTGTATGCACACAAAGTAGAATGAAATGCTATGTAACAAACAAAAGTATAGATAAATATTTATGGACAAACGACTGGTCGCTTGTCTTTGATAGGTCAATTTGTAAATGCTGTTTTTTCAGCCGTCTGAGGTGTTGTGCACAGCAGCCTCAGCAATCAATAGCTTTCGCTCTCTCGCTGACATAAAATTTCATGCAAGAGTGCATCTTGGAACGATCCACACCAGTTCCTTAACACTGTGGGGAAATCATAACACTGTAACACTTTTAATAATACAAACAAACAACAAAAAAAATCAAACTTTGGGGGGGAGAAAGAAATTATTTAGCAATTATTGTTTCCCCCTGCCTCAAAAGCTGAGTTTTACTCCTGGTAATAAATAGAAGGTACATACTCTTCAGATTGTCTGTAACAATTTTGCAATGTATAATACTTAACGCAATTGGTCTCTTCCTGTCTGCACATACAGTATCATTTCTGAACAAGTTAATAATGGGTTATACTGTATTTTTGCCTTGCCCAATATATATAGATACACCTTCAGCAAAATTTCTTCTCAATATTTATACTATTAATTGGACCAAATGACAAAAAAAAAAACCCAACCGAAAATAAAAGAAGAAGAAGAGGAGGAAGAAGAAGAAGAGGGGAGCTTCCTTTACACTTGTGTTTGATGCTGGGTCTCCACAAATGGAATGTGAACATTTTCTAGGTTGAGTTCCTCCACGCTTTCATAGTCACTCATGGCTACTTCGGAGTCATCAAAGCCGCAGCTGGCTGAGACGTCAGAGGAGGAGGCATCTAGAGAGTTGTGCAAGGATAAGGGCATCTTACCTGCACTAACGTTTTCTGTGTTCTGGCTTGGGCCAACAGCAAAAGTACTAAATTCGTTCCCAGTCTGAGACCCTGCGGTGTCCGTCTCATTGGGGAACTGGTGAGGAGGGAGGTATTGGCTAGGGTGGAAGTGCGGCCGTCGCCTGCAATCGGGGCTGAGCGTACTTGCCATTGAGACCGGCTGCGAGGGCGGGAGGGTTTCATATTGGTCCGGATAATCCTCTGGAAGAGGAGGTGGTAACTGGTCCTGGCTTAAAAACTCCTCTTCGTGAGGAGGAGGGTAGTCGCTGTCAATGTCATAGCCACCAAGGTAGTAATCTGTTTCCAGCTCTCTGGTACTGCCGTGATGAGCCGAGCCTCCATCTGCCGTCTCAAAGTTGGGCACTTCCTCGATGTCGGACAAGCGAGCACTTGGCATCCAGTCAGAGGTATCCCAATGATACGCTGCAGCAGGAGAGAGAACCACAGTGCTCCGTTAGGATGGGGCCACTAACGAGACCGAAGTGTCCTGCATGCACGCGCCTCTTAATCCTCACAGCACGGTCGAATCACAGCATGCGCCACAGGCCATCGACACGGGTCAGCCATGCTCTGACCGGAGGGGCAGGGGAGGGGAATAAATTGTATTACGATGCTAATGCAAACAAGCAAAGAAACAAAACACGGCCACTCTCAGGCACTTCGCTTTTTAAGGTGTTACTAGACTGTATTAGAAACTATGAGTCCAAGAAATCAAAATGACAAAAATCTCTGAATTAATGCTTTTCACAGTTATTTGAAAAAATCTATAAATGCATGCTTATGGTATGACATCTAGTCTCCCCTTCCACCTCCAATGACTTCGTTTCAAGAAAGAAAGTGTGCAAGCAAATAATCTGAATGACTGAAAACTGGATCCTGAAATAAAAAAAAGTGGCTGGCCATTCTCATGCAGCATTTGAACCCAACAGAATTCAAACAAAAGAGGACACGTGAAGCAGTTCAAGAAAAAAAACGGATCGAGTCAGTGCCCTGCCCACCCCAGCCCAGTCCAACAGGCAGAAAGCATCTCGGAAAAATCACCTCTGTTGTAGTTCTGTCCTTGATCCATAACAGACACTGTCAGATACAAAGTGAAAAGTAAAAACTGGTAACTCGGAGCTTGTTACCAGCATAGTATTACATGTGAAAATACAAAACTCTGCATGCATATTTCTAAAGTACAGCTGCCTTGGTGTCGTTTTAATAGGATTTTTAATAGTTCTTTATTTTAGCATACAAGATAAGCTTGCCCGGTCAAATGCAGACATACATAAAGAAATGATTATGTCATGTGTATTATATTCCTTTTCTATCATATCTTAATTATTTACCCTCACTGAACAGATACGGAATTACATTAGAGCTGGAATTCTTAATACAAAATGGGCTATCCACCATCTCTATGGTTTATAATTGCAAAGTACATTTCTCTCTCACTTGTTCACTTTGAAACAGAAAAATAAGAATCTACCATTCTCAGGGCCGGTTCAAACAAATCTGGGCCCACCTGGGCTCAGATACCATGGTGATGGGCACGGTATAAGAACCTGAATAGAATAGAATACAAAGCCATTTAATGGGTCCATCAGCTACAATGCCTCACAACCCCACACCCACCTCCCACCTGCACTGCCATGCTAGCCGGTGGGGAAGGAGGCATTCCAGTATGGAGAGGGTGCAGGGGTGGGGGAGAGAGCAAGGAAAGAGGTTTTATGTGAGACAAGAGCGGGGAATAAGCTGCAGCGTTTTCTAGATGAGATGCTCTTGTTCAGCCACATGTTACCGGGCTTCATGCAAGAAGTCACTGGGCAAGGGCTCTGGACTGCATTGCTGGAGGAGGTCTGGCCAGATAAAATAGACCTTTATGGCATTACAGTACTTAACTTCTGGGGCTCAGCCGCAGACGAGGGCAGAGAAGACTATTCTCCAGGCCTCCACCTATTAACACCACTCTTGCCCTTACTTATCACCACATGGCGCGTGTGGTGATGGTGATATCTTCCTTCGCTCATTAGCCAGACAGTAGCTTTCTACCTGCCCTGCGCTAGCCTGGGGTGAGGAGGGTTGGGGCTACTGCGGGTTTACAGGAGTGTCTGAACCGGCCCTAACCACTCTTCTCCTTCTCCACGTCTTTTTTTTCGTAAAGAGGATTTTGCCGTCTTTCGGTCAGTGTAATGGCATTGCACCCGAGATGCGTCAGGTCCCTCCGAGCTGTGTGGTTTCAGGATCCAGGAGAACCTCACTAATCTGCTGACTCGCACAACCCCCGGCAGCTCCCTGGGGAAGGAGCCCCGTCCTCCCGCGGCTCCGCGGCAGCGATTCTGCCCGCCGTGCGCCGGGAACTCCGGTGCAGCTAATGATTCACCGCTTTCACCAGCTCTGCTGCAGCGCATGCGAGATTCATACGTCTCATATAAGGAACTGGGAAGTGGGCAAAGCATTTTCAGTGACAGCCTCTTGAAATTGCTGCCAGACTGGTGTTTTCTGACCTGTAAAGCATGACGGGGAGCCAATGTGTTTGCTTAAGCTTTCCTTTAGGAAGGCAAGGCCATTTACAGTGTCTGCGCTTTCTTTTCAGTTTTATTTTCTTATTTTTTGAGTGGCACTTTTTTTTTTTTTTGAGTTAACCTTGGCTAATTCATTTTATTTGCTAGGCAGACAAATGGCACTTTTACACTTCAGGAAATCAGTAAGTATAGTATAGACAAATACTCAAGTGCCATCACTAGCTAGGAGTAAAAGTGCTTCTCAAAACAACCATGACACCGGCTCAAGAAAAAAATCAGTTGTTTCACAAAAAGAATTAACTTTATAATCTTTAAGCATTATTCAGATCTGATCACCTCAAGTCTGCAAAACCTGCCTTAAATTTGCTGAAGACAGATTAAATTTTGGACTTGTGGATAACATGAACTGATGTTGGGTTGACATTCTCCCAAGGATACGATAAATGTTGGATAAATAAATAAAAGTAATGTTTACCTCTGGTACATCACATTTCCTCAGTGCTTTACAGAAGAGGAAAACAGTGATATTCCTGGTTTACAGGTAGGGAAACCAGTTCACTTGTAACATGATGTGCCTGAGGTTACCCAGGAGGTCAGTGGCAGAGCTGAGTGTTGGGTCCTCGGCCCCAACTGCTGCGCTCTGTTCAATGGGCACACCAACCCCAGGGGAAAGGCGGTGGCACGCAGGCTGCCTTGCTCCATGGCATCCACGCAGTTGTGTCTACTCATCTTCTGTCTGACACTGTGTTACCTGGGAGAAACCAGCCACCTGCCTACCACCACTTTGCTCCTCCCCACGCGGTCCCGTTGGAGTGCGCGGCCCAGCTTTACTGCAGCCTGGGATACTCGACAGCCCTCCTGCGTCTTCTTCTCTTTCCCAGCCTCTGCAGCCAGGACATTCTCAATCATTTGGCTCTGTTATCAACCTAATCCTATTCTCCCTGAAGGCAATGGGAATAAGCAAGCAAAAACATTGACTTGAACAGAAGAGGATGAATGCTTGACACTTTTTCTGCCACCTCCAATCAGCCACAGATATGTTGTGGAACATCACTCTGGTGCTTTCATGTTTGCTGGTGAACATGCTGATCTGCAAATGCCCATCCCCTCCACGGGTTTGCTGGTCAGTGGTGATTAGTGAGGTTCTGCTGGAATGTTTCACAATGAAAACAGGAAGCATTGTTGCATAAGAAGAAAGAAAAAAATGTAAATACCTTCATTTTCTATAGTGTCAACTACATTGTTGACAAGCTGTATGACAGTCACTATGGAAGCTTGCAGGGGAGGGAAAGCAGAAAATAAAGGGAGGGGAAGGACAGCTTCAGGTTAGTATTTAAAACACACATCATATGTTACCACAATAAATTGTCTCAAACAGACGGAACTGACATTGGAAAAAAAAAAAAAAAAAAAGAAAGGCTGCCGACCACTGCATGATTTATGCAGTGGGTTGCAGGACATTTCATTTCAGATAATCCCATACATTTTCCAAGTGGTGATAAATTCCAAACCAGCATATCCAGAAAGGCATATGGGATGATGTGTATCACCTCATAAATTCAAGCAGACTGGCCAGCTGATTCAATTAACCAGAGCGGTATCTTGTCTACCTGACACTAATTTCTAATCCATTCTTGTTTAAAGGTCTCCAGAGACCATGCCATGTGCTCCAAGGGATCATTATCTTTTAGACCATCACACCATCTGAAACGGTGCTAAGCTTAATCTATTTCCTAAGAGGAATGTTCTGCTTACTTACTATTTGTGCTGTGCTGTGTAGTACCTCTGGGACGTTAAGTAGTACTGCTATAATTAGGAGGACACATCCAAGTAGGTTTGGTTCAAAATTTGATCTGTGTTTGACAGAATATTTCCACAAATGCTTTGTGTGTTCTCTGCAGTTGCAAAACATACTTTTCCCTTGAAATAATTAATAAAGACTGTGTAATTGTTTAACAGGCCTACAATGTGTGGTCCTCTAGGTGATCTGCATTTTGGACCAACTAATACTCCTGCCTTTGGGGACCTCACCAAAACCAGAGGGAAAGCTCTGGTTCAGTGGGTACCAGATCTGTCCTTTTTCCTTTGTCTTTAATTATGAGAAATTATGAGGAAAAAATTATGAGTAGGCTAAGAAATATTGGGCAAGACATACTTTTTTGTTTCACACGGCCAATAGACTTAGAGGTCACAAGAAACATGTTAACAATAATAGTGCCATTCAAATATATGTTGAATATTTTGACATCTGTATTAAATTTTGGGCATGGAATCAAGGTTCTCATGCAATTTCCTCAGTCCTTGTGAAGGCTTGGCAAAAAGAACCTTGATAAACCAAAGAAACTGCGTTCGATGTCTACATTGAGCACGTCTATGCCATCAACAGCACTGGTAATTGTACAAGGGAGACTTGTATTGGCTAATGCACAGTAAACATTATGGAAAAATAAGCGACTCCATGTAATTAACTGCTGTGTGGGTGGGAAAAGAGGCTGAGGGCAGCCGTAAACTGTAACAGAAGAACGACTGGGAGTGAAAAACAGAAGGTCAAAAATCAGGGCCAGCGCAGTCTTCATTGCAGCCAAGGGTTGGCTCTGCTGGGAGCTGAGCACAGCGTGTTCACGGAAGGGAGGGAACTTCTACCCCAGGCAAGGCAATACCCAAATCCAGCATTGCTCTGGGGTAGAAAATTGGTGTTATCAACAGCAGTTCCTTGGGACTTCCCAGCACAACTACCCATTGGTCTGCAGTGAAACAGTAACCCAAAAATACGCTTTTGTCAAATTTCCCCCATTCAAAATAGCTTACCATGGAAACTTGTAACGACTTCTCAAAATATTATTGCTGAGAGTGGGCAACTTTTTTTTAAAAAAAAAAAAATTGTGGCTAGTAAAAATTTTTGATATTTGATCACAAAAAATACTGCTTCCTACTGTCAGCAAGACTAGAGGAGCCAAACAATTTAAATGCAGTACAGATAAGGTGGAAAAAATAAAAGTAGGCTCAGAATCACACCCGAAAAGAGAATGCACGGTGAGACAACCCCTGTTCCATCCAGCAAGAGAAGGCTCTGGGCGCCGTGGAGAGGGTGAGTGGAGGCTGCCCGCACCCGGTCCAAGCTGAACAAACAGCACGGGACTGTTCACACCTTCGGCGGGATGCACCCCAGCGCTTCTCAGGTGCAAAACGGGTTTCCCCAGTCGGAAGCGATTTTCACAGGACAGGGTTGGCACAGCAGGGTGACACAAGCCTGTCCCCGCTGCTAGCCACGGGAGCAGCCCGCAGCGCTGCTCTCGGCTTTGGGGGAAGGAGTTTGGAGGAGGAGCAGCCTGTCCTCTCTCCCCAAAGAGCGCGGGTGCTGAACTGCCTTTGTTGCAGTTTCACTGACAAACTTGTAACCTTTGCGGGGATGTGAAGGACGAAGAATTAAAATGACAGGAAGGGGAAGGATTTATGGCTTCAAGAGGGATATCCATTAGCCCCTGTGTACATGTATATGAGCACGTATATGCTTACTTATGCCTGTATTTATGTTTTAAGCTCTTTCCCTGCAAACCCTCCCTGTGGCTGCTAGAAAACCAGAGCGTGCAGCTTTGCACTGACCTCTGCAAAAAGACCCGGGTGATTTAAGTTTCTTCCCTAATTCTTCCTGAAGATATGGATTTGTCTAGACCCTGGCCTAGAATTGTTACCTCTAAAGGCCATATTTTAAATACAGCTTTCACAAAAATTGAGTGGGCACAGAAGGTCCAATCCCGCTTCAGTGGGGTACCACATCACTGATTTAAATGGGGGCAGGATCAGATGCTTGAAAAGCCTAATTAGAATTTGGGAGTTATAAAAAGTAATCATGTACAATAAATTACCACCTGAATAATTATTCTAAAAGTAATTATAATATCAATATATATTATTAAAATAATCATAATTCTAATAATTATTCTAAAAAACACTAAAGGGTTTTTTTGAGGGGTGCAGGAGCAGCAAAGCATTGAGAAGACTGACAAAAATACTTGTGATGCTTCAGCCACAGCTGAACCAAAAGGAACTGCAAGTGCACTTCTCTTTAAGTGCGTTTTCCAACATTTAGGAGTACCTAGGGAAGAGCTGCATGACATGACTGAGGAACTGAGTCTCCAGACAGTTCATTAACTGGCGGCTGAGGAAACTAAGTGCAATTTCTTTGTGCTAATCTTTTTCTGCGTATCCGAATGAGGCTTCCGTGACATCCATCATCCCTCCCTGGCAGAAAGAGCTTGCCTTTTCTCAGACCCACCGCTCAACATACACGGGCCATAGGAACAAAGGTTTGCTCTGACTTTGTAGGCCTCTTTCAGGCTGTGTATAGCTCTGCCCATGTCACCTACTGAGATAATGATGTAGGACATGAGAGTGGGCAACGAACATGCGCCGAGCAAGGACTCAATGGTGCTCTATTGTTTGCTGAGCTGTGATTGCCAGGGAGAGGCCAAGCCACCAGGGACTGGCTTATCTACTCATTGCTGCTGCTGAGCACCAGCAGAGTTGTGTTGGGACCATGAATGAGACATGGCAAACGGCACACAAATTCCTTTTAATCTGACTGATGAAACAGGGAAATTGTCCTCTTCCAAGAGGCAAAATGATAGAATTTCTGCAGTTTCATTTGCAACCTATGAGCCAACTTATATCTTGGCAATGTGACTCTGCTGTATTGCACCTCTAATTCACTGTAAAGCTTGGTACTGGTACAGCAGCTCCAAGCATCAAGATTTTAATTATGTTCCTATAATTTCAGAAATGGACACAAAGTGAAGGTTTGATCCCAGGACTTCCTGACTTTGAGCATCATTAAAGGGTTTTCTAGATGTCGCCTAAACCTTTTAAATAATATCAGAAAGAGAGTTAAATAGCTTTGTCCCCGGCATAATAAAGATATAACCATTTCTTACCATTATCATCACCGGAATCAGACTGGAAGGAGCTGAGGGACTGTACTTCGGAGTTGCTGCCTTTATTACTTCCTGCAAAACAGGTCACTTCTTCAGCGTCATCAACCCCTTTACCTTCATTGACAGCAAAAACAAAGCAAAATGGTACTCTCTAGGTATGCACATTTGTCTATTTATACCACAGAGCCATTTAAATCCTGCCAAGTAGCCTCCTACTGTTTTTGTCAGAATAAAGTTATTTCCTTCAGACAGAGGAAATGACCTGTTGGTCAAGAAGTCAGCTGATGGAAGACACCTAGACTCCTGAAGTGTTTGAAGACCAAAGAGTCTTTCAAGTGGCTGACACCACTGTAATCAAGGAAGAAACATCTATATTCAGTATTACCTTTTTAGATGACACGTAGTCTCATCAGCAAAGAAAATGATGACTTAAGAAATGTGGTATAAACGTCTTATACAAGAGATTACAGTTACATTTATCTTTACTGTTCATTTCCTAATATGAGAGCCTCATTAAAGGCTCATTCAATGCTCAATAAAGTTATTGTGCATCTTTTTATTCAAATCAGTGGCCCTTGGATCAGATTTTAATGGCTCCACCACTGACATATAATAGATTATGTTTCAATTTACATATTGCTTTTCATCAGGGACATTCGGTCTTGACAACTCTTACACAGTGTAGAAATGTAACTGCAGCCTATGGTATAAATTCTCATGTAATTAAACACACATGAATAAACACATTCAACTATACATTATATGAGTGATAATAAGGAACACAAAAAGTTATCCTCCACGGTAAGCACTGAGATAGATACCTGAGCTAATTACAAATGAACAAGCTGAGGTGCTGCAAGCACGAGAGCACAGCTCTCCATCTGCTAGCTGTAGATATTTCCACCCAGCATGAGGCACCTCCATACAGCAAGGGCTGATTTGCTCCCGCTGAGAACCAGGGTATGTAGTAGATGGAGTGAGCGCTGCAGTAACGAAGCTGCACTGCTTCCCACTCCTTGACAGCTGAGGTCCGTCTCCATGGCGTGGTCTCATGCTGTGCAGAAATTCACACAGATACCAGCAGTGGCTGAGGCAGAAACACCCAACAGAGCACGTACGGGGGCCGGCATGCTGATGCTTTCAATTAGCAAAACTGTACTTAATGGTTAAACAGGTCAACCACAACACAACTGTGAAATACAGCCCAAAGAAAGGAAAATTAATTCCTGTTTTTCACTAGAAGACCTTAGCCAATGTGCTGCCTTAGATGAAAATGAGCAGGTCGGGGCACAGGTATGAGGCAGTGACAGATTTTTCCTCAATTCCTATTGTCTGAAACTATGGGAATATGAAAGTTTCTGGATCATGGAGTTTTGTTTGACAGTTTTGGCTAAGCGAAGGTGTTGCAGTGGGGTTGAAGATGCATTAGGGAAAACTACTAAAAAGAGAAAACATCATAAAAAATATGCGGATGCTAAAGCAAACTTCTCCCAGTCCATATGACATGTTCTGACTTGCAAGGATAGACAACATAGGGCCATAACTCTGTCCCAGCAAACTGGTATTTCCTGCTGTAACAGAATATATGAATTTTGCTGCATCTCCAGCAACGTGTTTAGGAATGGAGGGGGCACCGTGTTATCAGGTGAGAAACAATCAGGGCACAAACAGGGTAAGTGTGGGGATCAAATTTTGTGATCACTCTGATACTGAATGCAGATGGGAATTCAATGGACTGAAAAGGTGATGCTATAAGTAGTGCATGATATTCTGCTTCATTTCATAGACACTGGAAGTAGAAAATATTAGTTCATTTGTCCCTGTTGTAAAACACTATTGCTTCTTGCAGAAGATTTAAATGTTTTTAAGTCCATCAGGAGACAAACTACCCAAACCTAGCAGAGTTTGTATTTGAGAATTCTGCCCCAAATTATTTTTCCCGATAGAAAGATGATTGCATTGTATCACTTGAAGAACTAACGCTCAGAGCACTTACTCATATGTGCTTTCTGAACAAGTGAAACAAATGCGCTTAGTCATACTTAATGCATACAAGTAGAGGTCTTGTACGCCTAGTTTAATTATAACCTTTCAAAATTAAACCAAATCACTTCTTGGAGAAATATAACAATTGTAAGTGTATGAGGTTGGAGCATGAAGAGCACCTGTGCCTCTGTACCTGCTGCACCCTGAAGGAAACCTTTACCTACAGCAGGGAAGAGCGAGACCGGCATGCAGCAGTACTTACTTTCCGTCCCAGCATCCCATGTGCTCTTCCTGATGGAGTCACAGTCGGAGCGACAAGGAGACACGGCGGGCAAGTTTGGAGCTACGCTGCACACCACCACCCCCCGCCTGGCCGTCAGTATTCGAGGGGACTCAGGATGAAATGTCGTCATCTCCTGGTGCTCCACACCAAGCCCATCCACTATCTTGTCCAGGTTATTCCTTGAATCACTCTGGAAGCATGGGGTATAGGCCATTGGCCTCACCGGGACCTGTGGAGGCCCAACCTCTTGGTAGATATTTCTGGTGTCTCCGCTGTTCCTGATGTTCTTGAACTGGATGCCGTTGCTCTTGTTGAGCAGGGCAGCAGTGGCCGGATCCTGTACGAGCGTGATGTTGTTGCGGGAATAGTTCTTCCTGAATACTTTCTTACGAAAGATGATAAAAAGGACAATCAACATAAATATGACAAACAGGACCACGGCGATTCCTATCAGCTCCTCCTTGCCGACGTATGAATGCCCAGCTTGTATATTGGGAACCACCACGGGGCGAAGACCACAGTATTGTCCCACATAGCCAGGGGTGCAGTTACACAGAAATGAACCAAATATGTTGACACAGGAGCCACCATTTTCACATTCCTCTCTTTCACACTCATTGATGTCTTCTTCACACCTTAAAAGAAGGAAAGGAGAGTATGGAGTTTGCAGAACACCTACCAAACAACCCAGCTTGTACATGATGACTTATCTTGTCAAAGCGGTACATTACAGTTAACACCTTGCTGGTGCTTGGCAAATGATATTATTATTATTATTATTATTATTATTATTATTATATTTAATGGCATTTACTTTTTTCTAAAGCTATTCTGTGGGTTTTTAAGACAATATAATGGAAACATAAAGAAGGAAATAAGAGTTTAAAGCATCTGATAGGAAAAGGCTCCTTGACTTTAATGAGGCTCACTGAATGTAATAGAGAATCTCAGCCTTTTTACATTGTTTTTGGACCATCCCATGGGATTCAACACAAAATATTAGGAGGATTCAAGGAAAAAATAGTTGAGAAAAAATATAGTAAAAAAATCAGAGTACTTATTTAAGAGAAGAGGAGGATATACTGTGTAAGATTATTTAGGGCTAGAGATACAATGAGTGAATATTAAAGAAGCAGCAGGAACCTTAAAGAGGGAGAAGAATTGGAAAGAAGAGGTGATTAAAAAAAGGCAGAACAAAAGTACCAACAGTACACAAACTATATTAGAAAAAAGCATGTTGATGGGAAGGTCAAGGGATTTTCTGTTTCTACACCAGGTACATGATCAAGGCTGGGATTTTAAAAAATCACAAAATCACAGAATGGTAGAGGTTGGAAGTGATCTCTGGAGATCATCTAGTCCAACCCCCCTGCCAAAGCAGGGTCACCTACAGCAGGTTGCACAGGAATGCGTCCAGGAGGGTTTTGAATGTCTCCAGAGAAGGAGACACCACAACCTCTCTGGGCAGCCTGTGCCAGTGCTCTGCCACCCTCAGAGTAAAGTTTTTCCTCGTGTTCAGATGGAATTTCCCGTGTTCCAGTTTGTGCCCATTAAAATGAATGCAATAAATTTGGCTTTTATGTCAGGGCTAAGGTGACTAAATAATTGATTCATTTTCAAAAAAAAAAGATTCCATAGCAGCTTCCACAGGCTTTATGGGATTGCTCAAAAAGCCTCTAACACTTAGGTGTGCACATCTCAGTGAAAACTGTCTGGAGATAACATCCTGAAACAATAATTTAGGACGCCAAGTTCAGAAAATCATTTCTGGACACGCAAGCCTCATGCATTTCTCAGCTGTCATTAGCTTAGACTTGAAATAAGCACTAAGTTTTGGGTTATTTTTTGCTAGGTGAATCACAGCTTTTGAGTATGAAGTGCCTGATCAAAAAGCCCACCATCAGTGAATTGAAAAGCTCCCGTGGCCCACCTGGAGAGGGTCACTTACGTCACTCCCGTCAGGCCATTTTTGCAGTTACAGATGAAAGCGTTGCCGATGGGATCGCACGAGCCTCCGTTCCGGCAGGGATTTGGGAAGCAGGCTGTGATTTCCGACTCACAATTCCTCCCCGTAAACTGGGAGAGGCAATTGCACTGGTAGCCTGGGAGGTGAGGGACACAGAGAAATAAATCAGAAGCCTACCACTGTATCTGTCTAGAAGCAAGGGGATCTATTTCGCCACTTTACTCCAAAAAAAATATATTGTACTGTGGAGGAAAGGGGATGTTTATACTCATTCTGGTATGTCTGTGTGGTCCACACTAATGCCAGTCTAGAGTTTGTTTATGTGGGATGTCTGGACAATGGGGGCTCATGTCTACAATCACGGACCAGAGGAATCGCTGCAGCCCAGGCTGTCGTGATCACCATGATTCAGATAAGAATAAATGTCCACAAACAACTTTGGTCACAAGAAATATTCTAGATCAAAGAAGATTTTCCCAGTATTTTTGAAAATACAGACCATATTTGCTGATAGCGGCAGCCCACACTCCTTTAGGGGCTTCACTGAAGAACAAATACATGAGCTGAGAGCTTTTCCACATCTGCCTTTCACAAGGATGACACAGGTGGGATGTGACAGTAATAAAACACTTGATAATGATACTTACCACTTTCATAAAGCTCATCATCGTGGCATGAACTACATAACCTTCATAATAACAACCGACCTGGGCAACGCCAGCCCTAATCAGAGCTGATTATGTGCAGTGTGTGTTATTAAGGGACTGATTAACCCCCGGCTGCAAGACATCAGACATAACTCACTCAAGTGGAGGAGGACCCTGTAGGGGATCAAAGTCCTACTTCCACGTTTCTTGACAACAGAGAAGCAACATCAGAGTAAAAATGAGTTTTTAAACCCATCAGTTCACTCTGCCAAGTATCAAATGACAAATTTTTTTTTTTTCCCGTGTGATTTCATATGGCATAATGCCATTAATAAAAACTTTATTTAAGGTCACAAAGAAATCCAGTGAGGCAGTGCATCTCTTTATGTTGTGAACTGGATATTGAAATCTGAGTGCGTTTTCACTTGAAAAGAGCAAGGAACATGTAGGCAGTCCCTGGGATGGAAAGAACTCTAGATTGGAGACGTTGAACTAGCAAAATTTTCCTGGACACCTGTAAAAAATTTTAGCTGATTTTTAAAAAAACTACTTGCAGAATCCAAATGCCCCAAACAGATGTGTAGGCAAGGTTCAAGCTCCAGTTATGGGATTCCCATACTTATTGAATATAGCATATTAAACAACTGGAACCAGGAACCTTCCTGTCATTAATACTGCTGGAGTTAGAGCTGAAATGGTTGAAAACAACTCAATTCAGTGTCAAGATTATCAGAGATCAAGCTGATGTAGCTGAAATACCTCAGTGGTGAGCTTTTTAAACATATTTTAAAATCATTCTGTAAAAAAAAAACCAAACACACGTATTTTTAAAGCCACTGTTCTAGGAAACAAGGCAGGAATTTCCAGCACAGCTACAAGGAAAAGAATTTCATGGGAACACTAGGAAAAGCCTCGTGGAGGCATGAGGCAAAAGCAATTCTGCATTAAGACTCCCACATCTTTTATGTTCTATCCGGTTCAATTCGCCTTGTTCAGTTACTCTAATAGAATTCTTTCATGAGGACAGGGTTTAGAGAACAAACTTGGAACCAGACTTGCTGGTGTACTCGGTCAACAGTCCAATCCTATTTAATTGAAGATAAATGAAATAGATACTCAAATCTCATGCTGTTTTGCTGTCCTGCTACAAGAAGGGAGACAGAAGCACTGCTGTTTTCAAGGTTGCAGAGCTAAGAAGAGAAACAATTCGACTTTGGGGATTCCTGGAAAGCATGTTTGGGCCACATCAGCAAGATGGGATTATTTTTTTTTTGGTGTCTTAAACATATCTCACTCAGACAGTGTCAACAACTTTCTGGACCTGTAGAGATCTGGGTCTGAAGAATTACAAAACTGAGACTGCACCAGGCACTGCAGTTTGATACCATGCCTACGGAAGATTTATTGTTACTTGGCAAAGTAGCTGATCTAGAAATACTGCAAGTAGAAATCACAGCATGAATAAATAAGGCTGTTTCAGTGCTTCATTTTATGACTGAACAGTGACATCTATAGTTCAAAAATTTACAGTAATGTTTTATATATTTTTATGATCTCCATGAGTTTAAGCACAATGAAAATGTTCAAATATAAAACATTTTATTCACAAACAAATCTGTTGCCTTATATAATAGCAGAGTAGATATGTTCTTCTATTTGTTATCTGATATTTTAAACCTACCTAACTTTAAAGTGACTTTAAAAACCAACTTTCTGTACCTAAGTTACTAGTTGTCAACCATTTGCAAGAGAAAGCATTTGAATCACTTTCTTTTCACATCTTGTGCTTGTTTCAGCTGATTAAGCTCTGGGTTTTCAGTTTGTTACATTTATTCACTGCAAAAAAAATTTGAGAAATATTGATTTGGTAAAAAAAAAAATCCTTTTACCACCAAGGATAAAAAGAACATGGATTTATTCATTATTATTTTTGCCTATTGTTTATATTAAAGATGCACTAACTTCAATTAACATTTTATACTAAGAGGAGATGAAACTGAATGCTCCAGATGGGTCAGAGCTCTACTGGGCAACGTATGAACAAGACCAAAATATACAGTCTGCTTCTGAAAGCCCACATTTTTGACTGAGTGTGATTTAATGATAGTGGAACAGTCAGATATTAGAAGACTGATGTATCAGGCATAGATTCTAAGTCTGGGGATCAAAGTCAGAAATAAAAAAGGCAACAAACCAAGACAGTATTAAATTACAATATTTATCACTGCCTCTTCCTCCCGTTGGAAGCTCTGCCATACAACTGCCAACTCTGAGCCACTGGCAAAAGACAGAGAACTTTCCCGTGACACACATGCTCAGAGCTGCAGAGCATTCACCCGGGAGGTCTCCAACACAGCAAAGCATATGTCGAATTTCATGGAGTAGGGAAGTGGAGAGCTGATACGACGGCTCAGTACACAGCATATATCGACTCGGCCAGCAGACTTGCCAGACCTTTTATGCTTTTCCAAACCTCTCAGCAGAGGCTGTAATTTTGCCCGCTGCTGCACGTTGTAGCCACATGGCTGTGGACAAAGTGCAATTGTAAAGAAAACCCTTTTGGTCAAGAGTGCATCTGGGGTCTAACAAAGAATTTTTATTACAATTTAATATCCTGGTAACGTATCATGAATTTATTCCCACATGTTTAGCACAAGAATAACAAGCAAACTTCCCATGTCCCAGGACAACAGAGCTGAAGAAAAGGCTAAGTGCCCTGTTCTCTCAGCACGGGATGAAAAAACCCTTTCAAGCAGTCCAGGGCTTGCTCCTGTTCACAATACAGGCACTGGAAGTCTTGGAAATTCATCAACATTTAAGGTCATACAGTCCATCTGATTTCCCTCCAAGAGATAGAAATATTCCACTTTGCACACTGATGCTGGAAGTTGTTGATCTGCATTGTCCAAGGCAGCACATTTTGTGATGTCACCACCGTACTGCTTCAGAGGGAAACAGTGGGAAAAAATAGAAAGCTCTGGTAAACACATCTGCAATGCTGCTGGGGTGGGACCACAACACCCTCAGCATGTGCCGCAACAGCTGACCTAAGAGCAGCAACAAGCTATGAGCAACGATATAGCCCTTTTAGACTACGTCTACACTATCAAGCCCTGCGGAGCAATGGCAGGGGGGCTGTGGAGCAGAACAGTTGCTGCTGAGGACCCAGCACCCTCAGTGCACACGACAGGGCCTTAGGACCACATTAGCTGCACTCCCCGTGCATGTCTTCCAGCTCAGCAGCATCCAGAGGGAAGCCTGGTCCTGCCCTTTGAGACCTCATGTCTCCACAACAGGAATCAAAGCATAGTGAGAGGGGATGATCAGAAGATTCATGTCAAAGCTCATTCGTGATCTAAAACATTTATTTAGACATAGCCTTCTCCTGCCTACACAGAGTCTTGGGCTTTCTGGTTGTTTTATAAGGCTTCTCTCATGCTCCTCCACTAATCTGAGTCCCCCCTATGTAGCCGAGTCTCACCGTCTCACTTTGACTCCAACAACTTTTCCTCCTGCCTTGTTGGAATGTCCCTGTCCAGAGGAAAAGGGATTTTTCAGCCCAGACCTTACCGCAGAGCAACATGCTGTAAGCGAGGACCCCACACAGGCTCCCTGCCTGTACCTATGTTTGCCTGGCACTTAATAAGCAGAGACAGTGGCAAAAGGCAGGCACGGTGCCATCGGCAGATGGGACGCCGTTATGCAGCGAACGTCTCCGTTGGTAGTGTTCCCAGTCTGAGCATCTGAATGTCTGTCTATCCTCAGGTTTACTTGGCTTTATTAAAGAGGATGCTCCGAACTGCTGCCAATTCTTTTTCTGAACATGTGTACGCTCCTGTTTCTATCTATCACATGCAAGAGGAGCTGGCTTTTATCGGTTACGTGCTTTGGCTTTTGCATTTGATCTCCCCATATAGTTTCTTTCCCTGCTGTGCAGCTAGACCTGACGAACTCGACGTCCAGAAACAGGCCTGCCCTTGGCCCCGCTCACATCGCCTTTTACCGCAAGTTAATCGATGAGAAGAACTGAAGGTGAAGAGGACCTCCCCCAGTGTTTGTATTTTGGTACGTGTATAGACCTTCGAGAACCGTGTGTTCTGCAGCCATACGTATTCCTGCCACTTCAGATTTAACTTATCTGTCTTCAAACAGGTGATTGCCTCTTGCCACTAGTTGGTATGAAAATGAACCGCAGTCTTTGTTAAACCGGTGCTTTCTATGAAGGGATTGGCATGTATGAGCTTTGGAAGTGGGAATTTAAATCCAGATGTCTAAAAGTGTAGCTATAAAAAAGATTAAAAGTCCCAAAATTTCTAAAAAGCTCTTAAAAATTAACTGATGTGCATTTGGTATGCTCACATTACAGCATGCTGTTTTTTGTGTGTGGAAAAGCAAGATCGAGAACACAAGTATGACCAGGTCAGTTCATGATGATGGCATCAATACACCATTTCTCCCTAATGTCATTCTTACGAACTCCCTAATTCTGAAAAACACCTGTGGGCTAATGTTGTCAACGTGCTTTAAAGCATGTATTAAAACTACCACCTAAGTGCCAGGTTGCATTTTTCCCTCTTTTGGATTTTAACTCTCTTCATTCCATAGATACGCTGGAAGAAAAAGAAAAGAAGAAAAAGGACCTGGACAGNTTGGGCAACCTGTTCTAGTGGGAGGTGTCCCTGCCTATGGCAGGGGGGTTGGAACTCGATGATCTTCAAGGTCCTTTCCAACCTAAACCATTCTATGATTCTATGATTCTATGATTCATGAAAAAATAAAAAAAAGGGAAAAAGAAAAGAAGAAAAAATGAGGAGAGGGGAAAGCAACAACTTTCTGTCCTCACACTCTGCCCACTCAGTAGATATTTCTGCTTAAATGCTTCATGTTCAAATAAAATTGCGTACTCATGTAAGCCATGTATTTCAATCAAAGCCAGATGTATATAGGACTGATCAAATTAAAAGGAAGTAAATATACTTATAATTGCAGGCTTTACAAGCACGAGGTTTCTCTCTGTGGTTGAAACACTTGGCGCAGTGTTCGGATTTGATTACAGCAAAGCTTTCTATTGCTGTGATTGCTCATGTTGTTATTCATGCAGATAAACATACATTTACTGTTGGCAGACCCGCTAACGCCACTCTATTATTAAGGTTGTGTGACATTTCCCATTTTAAGACCTCATATGCAGCAGCTTATAGCTTAACCGCACTTTAAACACTTGGTTGCATTTTCTTGGGAAATTTCAGTCCGAAGAGCCAAGCTGTTTCTGAGAGTCATGCTGTTTGTCGGGTTCCAAAACGCTAACAACTCTCTTCAAAAATAGCTTTACTGACCCACACTTATGGGTAGGGACTGAAAAGTCTGGAAGAAAGTGGCCTGTATTTCAGGGCTGTGGTTTCCAGTGTCTCCAAGAAAACTGTATGTAGTTCTTTCTGCTAGGAGTCTCCTGAGCTGTCAGACCTGCTGAGTGCTCGTCTCCCTTTCCCGACCCTTTTTAAGCACGCACGGGATCTCCCCGCGGGATCCCCGGACACACAGTACCCTCTCTTTAACCACCGACAACGCTGGGCGTACGCTGCTGCCATGGGACTTGATCTGGACCCACAGGAACACATGAGTGCAAGCAGAGGTTTGCGTCATGGTCGCTTTCTGCTGGCCCAAAACCAAGATTTTGAAAGAAGAGAGATTTCTCCGCTCTCAGTGATGTCTTGGAGCATCTGAGCCACCCACACACCCTCCTGCAGGCGAAGGCTCACGCCTTGTCCTCCTCTCCAATACACAGAGAGGTCAGACAGAAAGAGCCAGCGCAGGTCAACTAGCCCCGGGCCAACTAGCCCTGGGCCAACTAGCCCTGGGCCGACTCTCCGTTCGGGACAACACCTTTGCCATCAGCCCCGAGCTCTGTGCAGCACAGCACAGCACTGTCCCTGAGCCCGGCGCTTTGAAAGTGCCGTGAATTTACCCATACGAACCCTAACAGCGGCAGCGTGGACACACTCCTAGTGCGTACAAAGCATCGCTTTAGCAGTTCTCCACACAGGGCCGTAGTATCACCCTATTCCCATAACCGCAGGATGAAGTGGAAGGTAATCAGAGGCAGCTTTTTATTGATGGTGAACAGGGCAGTAGGTATTTCTGTGGAAAGGAAGATTTCACAACAGGAATACTATTGTGGAGGTTTGTGTTTTAGGTGATCAATTTATGCAAATTATATGTAAATTAGTCACGGCCCCTTTGATTTCTGGCATGTAGCCAGCCACTCTTTCATGTTATAATGTTGGGTAACCTTTGCTTGACTGTTTTCTCTTAAATTTAGCTATAAATCTGAGATTTCTTTTTCTCTCTATAATTTCCTTGTGAAGCACAGTAGGGTTTTTTGTAAGAAAAAGGATGTTAACAGTATATGAAATCTGCTCTGTAAAATTCAAATTAGAGGATTTATTCATTAAAGCAAACCCTATCATTACGCCAAATACTCTGTTTAGGAAAAGGCACATTATTCTCCAGAAACCTTAATAGGAGGATAATATCAATGTTAGTCAAGAGATCCTGATGCTACTTGGTGCCCTGGGATTGGGAAAAGGACCTTTGCACGGTACATTTTTGAATGCTTCCCCCCACCACAAAAGAAAAAAGCTGCTGTTTTTTTTTCTTAAGATAAAAAATGAAGAGTTATTATATTTTTTTTCCATTTTAAAGTCAGCTGCTACCATCTATGCCAGTGAATACCAAGTCTGGCGATTCTTAAATGCACGTTGCAATTTGTGGCTCCCCAACCAGCATTTGCAATGCTGTTGAGCTCTCTGCTCTGCGGAATTTAATTACATGGCCTTTTTGCATATGGAGGACACGAACAACAGAATCGCTTTGCCTGGTGGAGACAAAAATGCCCATGCCTTCTCCTTGTGGGCTGGGCTGCAGAACCACTGACGTACAGTCAGGGCCCATTGCGCTGGAATTATGGCTTTATAACAATCCTTTATTTACATACACTGCTGAGGCAGTAAAAACAGCAAACAGATTTTTTAACGGCAGGCAGCCGAAACATCCCCGCAGGGCACGTGCCCCCTCGCCGAGGCAGGAACGCAGGCAAGTTAAATCAGTTCTGTGACTGCTTTCCAGCAGCGAATTATGTCGACATGAAAACGGTGCGTGCCATTCCAGTAATAAAACGGGTCCAATCTTCAGCGCCGCCTGTTTCTCCCCCACCCCGTGGCTCCCCTCAGTTTGAATTGGCATGCACATGGCGCTGGGAAAAAAAAGAATTACTGTAAAGCGTTTTGTTAGAAAGGTTTCAATTTACTCATCACGAGATTGCTGAGCAATACTGTAAATAGACTCAAATAAAATCAATAGAAGGAGCTGTTCTCATGCTTTCTAGGATGCTAGGCGAATGGTTAACCTCATTTATTAAGTATGGAGTCTGAATCAAAGCCATGTTACGTTCATGTATGTATTACAGCCGTATTTCCTAGGGATTTAAATAATCTCGCTTAGCAATTCTCTCAGTGGCTGCAGTATCCTTCTGCCTCAGAGTGATTTTCTTTTGCCCTTATTGTGCAGCCCTCATTTTCTTTCCTTCCCTTGGTAAATAAAGACCCTTAACAGCACACACATGCAGCAACATTTATCCTCGTGCTGCACATCACATCCCGGCTTGCTGGTGCTGCGCTTCATTCCTCCCAACTGTCCTCCCATCTCCTTCCATGGACAGCAAAAGCCGATAGCATCCTTGACGCACCCTTTGCCCTGGCACAGGAGGTGGCTGAATCAAAGTCAAGGATCCAGAGGAAACGCTAGCCGAGAGATCTCAGCACCAGAAAATTCACGTTGCCAGGGCTTACTCTATATGGGTAGGATTATCCAAATGAGAAACTTCTGTCTGAAAGTCAGTTTTGCTCAGATCTCAGCAGATTTCAGCCTTGAAAACTAGACTGTTCTCAAGNAGAGAGGTCACAAAGGAAATATAAGAACAAGGCTTAAAACAATGAAAAACAGAAATAACAATTATGGGTGCAAGGGAACAGCATGGAAATATTAAAGCAGAAAGCCCTGGACAGTGGTTAAATGCTCCATAAAAAAACATTTTAGTGGGAACTTCCCCAGGGAACCATGACTGAAACCACTGACAATAAGTGGATGGAAAGCTCTGAACTTGCAGAAAACCTCTCTGTTGAGCATCCTTCTTTTCAGAGGAAGTTTTAGTCTGCCAGAAAAGGTGAGCAATGCTGCCTGCTAAGACAATATGGGGAACTGGGAGGGAAACCTGTACACTACAGAGAGAGAACAGTCCTAGAGGAAAGGTCTTACACATATGCTATTTGCTTTTTCCCTGCTAAGATGCTGACTGTTCTTATGGTCTGGTAACTTGTGCAATACATTACTGGGTAGTAAGTCACTGGCACCAACTCACACAAGCCACCATATAACCACTGGATAGGAAACTCCAACACGAGCACAGTTTAAATCAATGCCCTGTAAACTTTGGATAATATTACTTAGACCTTGAAGCACTCAGGCCTCCGAGGAAGCTGTAAAATACACTTCTGGGAGGTTTATAATGGGGCAGACTCGCTATTTTCCATGCAAACATGTAATCAAATTACTCACTCACAAAAGGACCAAGGTGTTTGCGGACAGCTCAGTAATTATTTGTGACAGTTTCAGAAACAGAGGAAGGCAACAGTGCCGTTGCATCTGTGATGGACGTTTGAAATCACCATCTTTGTGTACAGCCCTCGATGCTGGAAATGGATCCTGAAAAATCCAGCTGAGCATTACAGTAATTGTAATTCTATTGGTTTCTATAGAAATAGGATTATCCTAACAGCCAATAAATCAATTTCCTCCTGGAACACTAATGCAATGAGAAGGGGCACCATTTCACCGTTATTTATAGAGCAAACAGCTTTTACACAATTTGCAATACCTATCAGAGTTTTATAGAGTTCATGAGATTTTTCAAGCATGTTGCCGCATAAAACCATCTCGGGCAATAAATTATGGAGGAAAATGGGGAGGAGGGGGAACCCGTAAAGTAATGCAAGGTATTTACCACCAGATGGCACGCTGGTACAGGTGCCGCCGTTTTGGCAGGGATGCCGCTCGCAGGCATCGGGGTAGAGGACGCAGCCAAGCTTTAATTCGGTCAGGCCGACCACTTCTGCAAAGCTGCTGCGCTTGTTTTGGAGCGGCAGCTCGTTGTTATTTAGGACGACTGAATCCAGGCAGCCCTGAAAGCCGCTCAAGACCTGCGTCGTTCTCTTGTCGGTCAGGCTGCGGACGTTATCCACTTGGACCTGGGCGCCGAAGTAGACGGAGCTATCCGTGCTGAGAGTCTGGAAGTAGAGGGGGGCTCTGCGGCGCTCCACGTAGCTATCGTCCAGGGACAAGCTCGTGAAATTGCGATTCAGCTCCAGGAAGACCGAATGCCAGCTTCCATCGTTAACGGCCCTGCCAGAAATTCCCAGGATTCCCGGGCCGCTTCCGCAGTCCAACTGGAACCACAGTTTGCCATCGACGATCTGAGGGAGGAAAACAGAAATCAAAGTGCTTCAGGCACTCACTCGTCTCGTAATACGCTCTCACGGGGAATCTGGAAACACGGAGGACTTCTAGGCAGCCTCCATACAGGGTTAAAGCCGCTTTCCCACACGACACTGAAATAGCAGAAAGCTGCACCTTTATCACCAGCAAGAAAAAAAAAGTAGTGATAAGTACCATTCTACTTACAATTTACCCAAAGCCACTTACTGTAGGCAAACTGACCATATAGAAAAAATATAGATGCAGAACACAGGCAAGGATTTGGATAACGGTATGTCTCACTGAACAGGGCATGGACTGGAGGACCCATGTTCTGCTCTTGGCTCTGCTGCTGAGCAGCCATGTCTCTCTGAGCAAGTCCTGCCATCCACCCATGTGCTGCAACCCTGCTCCCGGTGGTTGGTGCTACCAAAAGGACAGTCAGGGCAAGGGACCACCTCTGAGTGTTTGAGAGAGGCTTGCGGCAAAGTCAATGGCCACAGCTTTCAGCTGGGGAAGTGAGGTGCTCTGCTCACGCACACATCCTGTGCCTCTGTAACCTTTTGGAGCATCTCAGCGAGGTGTGGATTTGCCCCCAAGTATCATAAATTCAGTTTCTCTAAGTAAAACTAAGATTCTCATTGACCAAAAGTCAGGTTTTTTTTCCATGGATGTTACACTACCTGTTCTATGTATACCTCATAGATGACATAGGATGGCTCCTACTTTTCTTCCTTTCCTGATGTTTACTCTGGGTTCATGGCTTTAGAGGGTTTGTTAGGATTTCTCTCTCTCCCTCCTGCCTCTCACCCATCTGAAGTCCTCATAAAGGGAAAATCTGTGCCAGCCTGCTGGGGCAGGCAAAGTGCAGAGTGAGGGAATAGGTATGGAAGGCTGCTTTCCTGATTAGCAGTTTACCCAAAGATTTTAGGTTTCTTTAACAGATGGCAGATACGTTTAAAATGGCTGACAAGGCTGGAAATAATTTCTTATGACACATTAATTGGATTCAAGCTCTCCAAAAGCTCTTGCAATTATTTTACCTTTATGTCATGCTCTAGGAAGTATTTATTTCTGCAAACCCCATCTCAAGACAGTTCTGTCCCATTATTTATCCCCCTGAAAAGTTCAGGCGCCGTGTCCTTTTTCATCCTTCCCCGCAGCACACATTGTACTCTCACTGGTTTATCCGTAACACAACCCTGCTGCTCTCCTCCAGCAGAGCAGAGCTGCCATAGCTGTCAATGCAAGAACCCCCCAGAGCTTTGGTGGTCCCGCTAAACTGGCATGGCTAATGCAGATGTGATGCCGCATTGTGTCCATCTGTCTTTGGCCATTTTTTTGCCATTTCTGTCATGAAAACTCATTTAAAACTGGGTTAGCTGGAGACATCCCTTGGCACGTGTCTGAACTGGTGCTCAAGCTCTTCTCTGCCAGGCTCTCTCATGTGGCTTGAAGGTAAATGGGATACTGAATCTACAGGAGCAGACTGTGCTGTCGTGTCATTATCAGCATTTTACTGTCCTTGGAGGTTCACAAAACTACCTGGAGAAAAGCTAAGGGTAAAATCTTGAGTTCTGATGATCTCTGGATTTCCTTCTCCTTTCCAGACCTCAGTCTCTTGACCCACTGAATTTGAACTGGGCTGTAACCTCAAGCCAAATCACACCGGGCAGTCGGGCTGTAAACCACACCACTCCAGCACTCTGCAATCATTTGGACAGGGTGGACACAATGATGCACAGGACAAGCTCCTGGTAAATGCCAGCTACCTACTTACTCTGCAAGGCATGAGGGGCGTAGAGGGATACACATGTAGAAGGAGCTGGAAGAGCAAGAATTAGCCCCTGCTATGGGCAGCTGGCTATTTTGAAGTCCTTGACCTGTAGGATGTAATGAAACTGAGAAGAAATGAGATCTGTGATTGTAATACAACATGCTTGAGGGATGGATGTTGCTTGGTAGTCCTCCAGCTCAATCAAAAAAGGCTAATGGATGTGCAGAAAAATAAGTCTGGATCATTTTTCATTAAAAAACCTTTTCTTGCAGGACTCAAAACTCAGCTGTAAACTATTTCTGAAGATTGAAATTGGGCTTATTAAAGCATCTGCTCAGGGGAATCTCAGTAAACAAGATGCCCTGATAAACCGAGCTGGTTTCTCTCCAGAGATGGAGGAATAGTTTCTTCTCTCCCTGTGCAACAAAATAGTCCGCAAACCTTGAAAGCGCAGCTCAGAAAGTGCAGTCTGGCTCAACAGGAATACAAATCAAACAGAAAAATACACGCCAACATATTACACTCTGAAAAACAGCCACCATCGGATAAGCAGTTAACTTGCTTCTTATTCAAAAGGCTTTTTCCTATGGAAACTGTTCTACTGATTGTGTATAATACACATATACCTCCCCTAAGACTACTTATACCCTGAAGGACCTACTGCCTGCACGTCTATTACCCTTACTCACAGAACATGCTTTTCCAATTATCTTTATAAATACAACACCACATATGAGCACCTGGGATAAATATTACACCATTTGTATACAGGAAATGATGATCTAAAAGATTTGCCATTAAAATATGTTTTATACATCTTTCTCATCCACTTTTATTTCTTTTTACCAGCAGATGATCTGACATACACAGTACATATATATTGTCTGAAAGGCTCCGTTTCCTTCCCTTTATTAAAAAAGCACTAGCAACCTCCACCTTAGGCTAGAGTGAAGGATGGAAAGGATGGTCCAACGCTTACGGTACTAGCCTAAGATATGATAGATATTCATGGGAATCCACGCTCTGCAGCACTCTTCCTCTGGGATCTCAAGCAAGTCATTAGTTTCAGGTCTCCATCAGTAAAAGAGGGATAACGTCATTTCCCTACCTCACACCACTGCTTTACAGATACATACGTTAAAGCCTGTGACATGCCCAGATACCCCTAGCTATGGGACCATAAAAATACTTTCATTAATCAGATGGTCACAGGCCTTGCTGTAGTGGGGCAGGGAGGAAATATTTGTCCCCTGGTGGCCCCATGCCTCTCAGAGGAGGAGGAAGAGCTGCAAAGGGCTCCTGTCCTGCCTGTTTAGCAGCTAGGCTGGCCGGGCAGGGAGGAGAAGGGTCCTCCACTCAACAGGGCAAAACAATGTCTCCACTCCTAGGCATGGAGAATTCAACTGTGGATTTTTAATTCAGCAACTAATCCCTGGTGTTCCCGTGATTCCCCGTAACCGCAGTGATGTCAGGGACACCGTTCAATCCTCAAACAGGGCTATTGATACTGGCACCAAGAAAAGCTGAACTTCAAATTATTTTCTTAATAAATGAGGTACATTCAAGAAAATAGTATGGAAATCTGATGAAAGGCCAATGCCGTTGTCCAGGCTCAGAAGTTATCCAGACAATAACCTCAGTAGAACGACTGGTCTGATTGAGGATTGGTAGCATCAGATCATCAGTTCAGGACTGAACGTGTGGCATTGCTTTTTTCTCCATCTACGTGATGAACATGGCAGAGAGCTTGAGTTACTCCATCTCACAGCAGAGACGTAAACCCTGCAACCCCTTGCCAATGCAGCCCAGAGCGCCAGCAGAAACCCTCTGCACCAAGAAGAAAGCAAATTCTAGCTGGGCAGAAAACTCCCACCAGGCTTCCACCTCTCAGAGCTTTTTGGGCTTAGTTACACTGTCTTTCATTACAACTCCTAGGACAGCGAGGTTAATGCTTCCTTAAGCATGTATGCTCTTACAGACACAAAATTCCTCACCTGTATAAAACGGGCAAAGAAGTACAAAGAACAGACAAAGGCTCCAAAAGCTGATGCAATCTGTTACATTTCAACAGTTTCATTCAATGAGCAAAATGGAGCCAAACGCATATTGTAAATTATATCAGAATATTAGCCTGGCTAAGATGTTTGGCTAACATCCATATTTGTGTATCAACATAGGTAATAAAATGATCAAATGGTTCTTCTGAGACCACCTTAGGCTCACACAGTCCATCTGCAGTCACACACCATGGATGCAGCATGCTGCCTACTAATCTATCTGGGGAAATATTTCGTTAGCCGAATTACATTTCAGGTTCGTTTGTGTAAAACGGTGTATTTAATTAAAATATTACTCGTTTCAACTCTAGCCATAACTGGGATCATGTCCAAGCTTCAGTCTTATCCAGTGTAAGCCATGTAGCAGTAATACATTAAAATATATAATATACACTTAACTAAACCATGCAAAGTTTCATAGTAACTGCCTGGATGGAAGAACATATGCTTGCCTTTTACCATTTAACAGCTATTATATTTCTGGCATGATGGGAAGGTCTTTCTTTACCTACGTTTAGTTCTTTACATTTCACAAAACAAGTTGAATCTCCATTGCATTCCTTGAAAAAAAGAAAAAAAATTATGGAATTCTCTTTTGCAATGGCCTCATAATGCTTAAAATTGTTAAATCTTAACTTTTTGCAGATAGATGCTACATAGGAAAAAGGAAATGGTGATACTGGTTTTGGCACACGTAATCTTTTCAAGGGAAAAAAAAAAGGCCATCGACCTGCATTTTATTTTCCTCCAATTGTCTTAAAAGCAAGAGCACGGAATGAAAAAAACGACCAACCTCTCAAAATCGATGGATAAGTTGCTTTATTAGAAACAGCTGAATAAATAACACCCTTATTATATTGTATCAACACAGTGTAGCTGGTAGGCTTTCAGCAAAGCAGTAGACAAGCAGTTTACTCTATGGAATTTATTATTCATCCAAGGACACCGTGTTATGATTATGAAATATTTCCATCCCTGGAGTTATCACAAATGTATGAGCTCCCAAAATTAAGCTGGTCATTTAAACACTGAAAACCATATTGCAGCATTAATTTTTAAACAGACTGCAATGGGGGAGATTTGCTTCAAAAAAATCAATGCCACTATACGCCCCACGAGTGGTGGTGTTTTCTGCCTGTTCTCCCATGGGCTCATACTATGTGATGGGTCTAAATTTCTTCCACCTCTGCTGTTGTTTGGAGCTCAGCGATGGTACTGGGCCTTCTGGTGCTAAACTGGCAGATACTTAAGTACATGCTTAAATTAAGGTATGTGAGTAGTTCCAATTGCCTTCAAATATAGGAAGTTAAGCAAGTGATTAAGTGCTTTGCTGGAGTGATGCCAGAGTGCTCAAAAGAGCACAGGATCCCATCCTTTATCCTCTATTTGGAAAGCTTCTCCTCATGTTTAATTTAATTGAAAGCAATGCTCAAATGATAACAACTCCACATTTATAGACCTCTAATTAATCTACTTAATGGCCTCATTTCTGGGCACTTCTCTATCTCACAACATACATACCTGGTTTAAAAAAAAAACCCAAACAAACCAAAAAAACACCCCAAACTAAAAAGGCCTTACCTCTGGTTTACAAATGAAAAAACATATGCTTAGAAAGTTTAAGGGTAACTTGCTTGAAAGCATCTGAGTTAGGGATTCCCAAAGTGCGGTTCATGAGTCAGCTGCCGTCCCTGAAGAGACCTGCTCTGGCGGCATCCCTTGAGCATAATGCCCTTTGCCTGCCATAGAGCACTTCTGTGAGACCTCAGTCTGATGTTCCTCCGCTGAATGACCTTCACAAATAAAACTCTAGCAATTCCTGATCTTTTAAGAAATGCCATTTCTCCAAAACACATGCCAGAGGTAATGCTTTACTTTTCTTTAAACCCTACGCTTCCAGAAGCCAAGGGCCAGACCTGGGGAAAAGGATGTACCCATTGCAACAGCAAATCCTGCCCCACCTAAAAGCCATGACTGAGGCTCTGGGAAAGGAATTCCCTGTGTCATTCCCTGCTCAATGCATGGGAATGCCTTTGCATCCACACATGACCCTGGACCTCTCTCATGGGACCTGTGAGGTGGAAGCTGCATCTGAAGCTCTCTACTAAGTGCCGCATCAGATGGGTCATAGCTGGCAATCCTTTCTTAGAGCTAGGAAGTAAAAAGAGCATGACCTGGAGGATGGTCTCTGAGATTGGAGCAGAGTAGCTGCAGGTCTTGTCGCTGCTCCTTCAAGTATTATTTTTTCCTTCTGGTATTTTTCAAAGCTAAACGGTTAGGTGATTGTGTGAAGTGGTGACTGAAAACACATAATTCCTACCCCACAACTAAAATCCCAAGCCAGGCGGCCGCAATGAGGGGCTGTCTTACTAATTTTTTTGTAATCACATGAATTTTTCTCTTCTGGTGGCAAAATTTCCCACTTTCAAGCGGAGAATATCCACTCAGTTGTCTACAAGGTGACCTGCTGCACTCCTTAATCATGATATTTTTATACAACAAACTCCAACAAAATAAATTCTCCTGTAATCATTCTAACTCCATGTCAGTCTGCCTCTGTATCATCTCCTATTGTTTTCAAGTGGCACCTTTCACCAGGGCCATTTTTTTCCCAAGCATTTTTCAAAACTACAAAATCGCAGACATTCCCTCCTGATATATGCTAAGAGCAACCACCATGAAGACTTCAAATAAGGTCTTCGAGCCTGCAGTTGTTTTGGATTTTTTGAACACAAAGTGTACTGGAAAGTTCAAACTGTGCATTTCTACGTGTCTCAAAGCAGAGCTCAATTGTCTTGCACAAATCTGAACAACGCTGAGAGTCCCCCGTGAATGACAGACAGTACTCCTGCTCATGAAATATTTCAGTCTAACAGCTATAAAATTATTTGTTGCCCATTAATAACTCATCTAGCCATTTTAACATTACCTGAGCATTCAGCCAAAAGAACTCTAAAGATTGCAAATACAGACACAAAAGGCTCTGTGCCATTTCTCCCCCTGCTGAATTATAGGACATGGCCGAGTTACAAAAGTCAATATCTTCATTTTGTACCGTAGAGGCTCTAGCAGAAATACTACACATGCAGGCTCTTGGATGAGCCTAGCGCTCCCTTTCCAGCCAGCAGATATTTGCTGTTCCACGGAAACCCAACAAAGAACAAGAACGCATGGAGAGCTTATCAATTAAATATTGATTGGATATCAATCTCCAGCTACCCCATGCCTCCCTCGACAAATAATCTTAATTTACAGAGTGAAGAAATCTTCACATTCAGTAGGACACAGGTTCTAAGCAGTTGGTTTCTGGAATTAACTCACCAGCAGTGAGGGCATATCCTCTAACCACAGGTACAGGCGCAGGGGAAGAACAGCTATTTCAGCGTGCATCGTTTTGACTATACGGTCATATAAATGGCCAAATCTTACATCTCGTGCAGATTGGCTCCTGCATGCGGATACACATAATGTTCTTATAATGAACAGCACCCAATGGAGCATTTTCCAAGTAAAGTACCACTAACAAGCTGCTTTTTTGATTGTTGTTGTTGCTGCCATTGTAGAAATCGTTGGTTTTCCCTGTTAGCGTGAAACAGATCAGACTTCATCTCCTCAATCTACAGCTGAAATGAAAACAGCATTCCCCAAATCAAAAGCCAACAGAAAACATATAATCAAGAAAAACAACTGTGGAAAAGATAAGTTATTTTCATTACCTTCAGAATTATACAGGGATTCGCTCTGGTGTACATTATAATCCCATTGCTTTGCAGGGTTCGCAGACGGAGAGCCAACTTGAATTCCTCTTTCTTGCTATTTTCAGAAACGCGGTATTTAATGTAGCTATTCCCAGCAAAGCTAAGGGAAGTGTGGCCTGAAATAACCATTTTGAAAAGACACATGTTCTTTTAGTGACACATGAAATAATTCCTCAACTGTCACGTTAATTAAAGAATTTATAGAGCTAATGAGAATGTCTAGGAAGAAATAAATAAAACCCAACTTTGACGGGAAAAAAAGCTGGCACCCACTACGAAAACATACTGTGTTTTGGAGGGAAATTATTTTTTTGGGAGTGGAGGAAAGCTCTTTTTCTCCACACTTATAAAAAAGAGAGGTTTCTGCAAGTATTCAGCACTTTTAAGGTTGTGCACCCCTGGAGCCACCTTTATTGCCTCACTGATAACAGAGGGTGTCAAAGATGACCGTGCCTGTACATCGGGCAGTTGAGTTATGGGTGCAAAGTTAAGCGTGGGCAGATGCCAGCCAAACCCTTGCAATGAGTTCCCTGCAACCACTGCCCAGGACCACAGTGACAGAGCTCAGTATCTGCTGTGTTTTCACCAGGGAAATGGCACGGCCTCTGCCACGAGCCCTGGATTCACTGAGGTCTACGGAAAGCTCCACTTCACCAGCTTTCCACCACGCTTTGTATCCCATGGAACAACACAGCTGCAGAGAACTAACAAATGCCCTCAAACTTTCTTCTTGGGATGGTAAAGTGTTTTCATTAATAAAGACTGGAATTCTGGTAATTTAAATCGTAAGCAGAAGAGTTAATTATAGAGCTTTGCCCGTGGCAGGAAAACATCTGGCATAACAGTCCCTAGGAAAAGTCCTGTTTTCTCAGCAGCCTGTTTTACTGATCTGGGATTCAACCAAGTCAGTGGGAATTTCCCAATGGAAACTGGATTCATGGTCTTCACGCAGCCCCACAGCCAAGTATTTTACAGGGCTTATAAACAGATGTGCCAACTGCCGGTGCTGAGAAGGGTTAAGCAGTACGTCTTCTGATGACTTCAGTGGCACCTCTACCCACAAACAGAGAATGAAAGCACCTTCTTGTTCAAGTATATCCCCCTTTACCGCTGGGACATGCACCTGAGCATTCGCCAAGCTTTCCCGGTGGGCACTGGCAGATGAATGGTCTCCGGTTAGCTTCATAGCCCACACACTGCATGTCCCCGGGACACGGCTTCTCCAGACAGGGATCGTTAGACTCAGGGCAGCGTTCTCCTGCAATACGTTAAAATACTGTCAGGGATGCAGTGTAAAGCATGATCTTCAGCAATACGAGAGTAATGAAAGGCAATTATTGATCTCACACTTCAGCACAAGCAAAGAATGGCTTAATAATGATAACAAAAAAAACTCTCAAACTCTTCATGGAAAAGACATCCTTTGGACAAGTATGTAGCAAAACTGTTACGGTTCTTCTTCAAAGGCTGTCCTAAAACCCAGGACAATGTATTATAAAAAACAACTACTATGAGCAGTAACTGGTTTATAATTGGTGTTGTGACTCTCAGGCCAGTCACTTTCTCACAAAACCTCCCACGCAGGGGCTTGAGAGACAGGAGAAAACAAATGATTTGAAGCTACACAAGGCATGCTTTTGCCACAGCACACCCATGAGAAGCAAATTTAAGGAGGTAGAGTTCCTAGGAGACAAAGTAAGAAAAAAGCCATTCCTGGGCTATGGGGTGACAGCTGGACTTTTCATCTTCATACTGCACAGGACAGGCTGCCAGCCTGAGCGTACGGCACAGGCACAGCCTTGCCCTGTCCCCACGTTCCTCCTGACATTTCTGAGATCTCACATCCTATTGTGCACCTTGCCCAGGCTGCCAAAACCTATCCGCCTTTCTTCTGGTTGTGACTACACGAGTCCCATTGCATCTGCAACTGCACATGTCCAGGAAAGAAAAAAAAAAGAAAAAAAAAAAGAAAAAAAAAAGAAAAAAAAAGAAAAAAAGAAAAAAAAAGGGGCTTTCTTGGTCTGGACAGTAAGAACTCAAAGTGAAGAAACTTTGAAAATCAAAAATACGTTGACTGTATTTCTTGACATTACCAAATTGAAGAGAGAAGCAGCTTAATATTCTAAATAGCCAGTTGCAATTTATAATTATAAATTGGGCCAAAAATTTCATGTCCTTTTGTATTTGAGGAAGAGCATAATTTGCATAAAATTATTTTGAATGCCAGTGGCAACTCTTTCCTAAAAATCTTATATTTATACGGAATCTAATCTTGCCCACAAATAGGCGAACTCAGAACTACTACTAAGTTCATAAGGGAAGTAATGTGAAGGGACAGGTGAATATTTATATTAGTTTTATATTTACTTAAAATACTTGTGTGACACAATTACATTAAGGTTCTTCAAAAACTCTTAAATTCTTAACATCTAGCAGGCTGAACATGTCAAGGGCTTACTTTAAAGCTGGTCAATGTCAAAGGAACTTCTTGCATTCCATGGGGTTTGATTAAAACTTCTATATAACTTCTAAAAGTATCTAAATAAATCTGGTTTGATCGCACTAATCTTAAAAGATTTGCAAACGCTGCCTACAATAATGCATAACATGATGCAACTATTGCTGCTTGACATACGAATTCTCAGGAATACAGGACTTCCACAACAGTTAGCCTTTTCCTGGCACTAGGGAGCTTGGTAGATGCAGGGTCAGCTTCCACCTTTGGCCATCTCTGTGCAGCTGCTATGAAAGTAGCATTGAAGTGCAGGAAAAAAGGCACTCCTGCCCCTGCTTCTGGTGATTTGCAGCCAGAGCTTGAACAGAGGGAGAGCCGGTTGCTGGGAATGGTCTCATGTTTTGCTCATCAGATTCAGTGACTTAATACATGCAGGTGATGATTTGAACAATAAGAAGTCAGCACCTTCCTACCCATCACTTTCTGAATATTGGCAGTTCTTGTTTATTGCAGGACCCTTATCATATTCAAAAACTACTTTATTTTTTGAGCATATGTATTTTATTTGCAATTTATAAAGGGAGAAATCAACCTGTCAGACAGTATATCTCCGAAAGTAATGAAAGAAAGAATCTTATTGCTCCCACACTTCGGCGCAAGCCAAGAAGGGCTCATAGTAAGCAGAGCTGAAACTACCTGGCAATGTAAGTACTTTCTGGAAAAAGAAAAATTACTACTGTGGGTTTCAAAGTGGACATGGGCTGACTACAAATATGGCAATGACTGTAAATGTCTTGCTTGATGTACAGCACAGTCAATTTAATCTTTAACATCCTCCCCTCCTTTGTCAAACATTTGTTTGAGAGGTCTATGCAGTAAACGATTTACAGTACTGCCTGTAGCACTGTTAGAAAATGATGCATGGCAATCTTTAATAATCAGTTTAGTAGGTAACATTAGCAGGAATAACAGCTGCAATATACAGTCACACTTTAAGTCTTATAGAATCAAGAAACAAATGTCATTTAATAGGGTTCAGCACTGCAGAATTATATTCTATTTAATGTAAGGTCTGCAGAATTTAACAGAGAATATGTTTTCTCTAGCTTTTTTTTTTTAGGAAAAAACCTTATTTTTTTAATTCAATGGCAAGTAGTAATTATTTCTGAAATTATAACTTGTGGGTTAAATATTCTATAGGCTGCCTTGTATTTTCTACTTGGTTCTTTCAGCTACTTTAATTCATTCTTCTGTGACAAATACACAGCATTCTGCTGTACGCAGAGCATATCTCTTCTCTGAACACACTTAAACCTTTTGTGAGGCTGTAATTCAAGTGCGCCTCTGCGTAGCTGACAGAGAAGTCATCTGGACAAAAGCCCCACAGCTCATCAGTGTGCAGCAGAAGGGGGCACCGAGATTTCCAAATGTGGCTCTGCAAATTTTCACATCCCCTAACCTACGACTGTATCTTTGACATGAAGCAATAAAGCAATAGCTTACTTTGTTATCCATCTCTGCCAGTTGTTTTTAGCTGATTCAAACTCTGATTTGTACTTCAGAGCCATCCTTCCACAGTCAAAAAATAGATGGAAAGGATCTAACGTATTTAGTGCAACTGTAGAGAGACACTAAAGAACTGCTTATCCTGGCAGGCCAAGAATAGTCCTTCTGGTAAACTACAAGCAAATCAACTTTTTATTCATCCTGCTGCATCAGGATTTCATAGCTGTCACAAATTTTTTAAAATATTCAGACTTGGGAGAAGCACTGCTTTATGCCTGTCTGTATGGTTATAAGTACATAAGCTACAAATCTGCATTATCGCGTGGCCCTGGCTAACGCGTTTTCAGGCTGATTTCACAACTATGTGGAGCGAAATTGTGAAATTGTTCAAGGTTACGTTGTCCACATCAACGATTTACAGCCTGAGTTTAAAGAAAATTATTCTGATGTTGCATTTCCACTCCAAAGAGCAGTCTATTTACCAGCCAATAAGAGATCCAAGAAATATGGATTTGAATTGATCTTTTTCTTTTCTGGAGGCAAGTCCAAACAATCCACAGCATTCCCTTGAAACTCACATTAGTATTAATAAAGCTGTTCTCTATCAGGTAGCACCGAGACACACGAGCTAGCGCCAACCAGTGCATGGCAGCAAAAGGTGGAATAGACCCATTTGATTTTGACAGACCATCGTCGGTTTAATTCTCTAAAAGAAGGTAAAAGTATTACAATCCACCTACTAGTATACCGAGGAAGAAAACACTCTTCTGTTGCAAAATGAGACATTTATTTAACTCCTGTCCCTCCAAAGAAGGATCACTTCCAGGAATGTAAATATATTTTGAAAATTGAGTGCTTCAACAATTGTAACTTAAGCCTTGTGATACCTGGCATTTTTCTGTAAGCCCATTCTCCTCAATCTGTATGAATATTAAACAAGGGTGTGTTTCTCTCGCTTGCAGAAGAAAGCTTGAAAGGTGATTCCTGAAGGCCAGAGTCCCAGAAAGCACATAAAGCAAACTCTAGACTGTTACTTTTACACAATCTAATAATTAGTTTAGTGGGGAGGGAAGATGGTCAACTTAGGAGCTGCGATTTGTTTTTATTTTTGGAGCATGGTGACCAGGTACCTAAGCAATGATTACTGTATACATATACATATGTATAGATATATGTACGTATACATACTGTATACATACTTGTTTTTGCATGAGCCAGCCATGGGTTTCAGTTAGCTCAAGTGGCCCTGGAAAACTTTGCATCACACGGTATGTCCCAGCGAATCAGATTCTCTCCCAGTTTTAGAATAACTGAGACATTTGACCTCTTCCATCCACTCGTTGATCACAGCTTCCCTTAAGACCCCTTAAGTGACAGACAGCAATTCCCACTCACCCCGATTCTACAGCCATGCCCCCACTTGACGTTTCAGCTCTCCCACATTTTAAATGAGATTGTGCATCCTCAGCATCAGCCTTAAAATGGGGCATATTTGCAGGGAGAAACATCTCTCCTTACACAACTGCAACGTTAAAAGGACTACAGCCAAACCAAATCTGTCACTCTATCTGCAGTTCTTTGTTCCCAAGCACAGACAGGACACACACTTCTTCAGTCTTCCTGGCTACCTTGTCAGGACAACTCAAGGCTCATTAGTATGTGTGTGCTTCCTGAAAATGGGAAAAGTGGTGTTGTACATGTAGGAATTGGGTTCCTCATGCCCAATCCTGCAAAACACCCAGGACTCTTTAAGAGGCAGCGTGTGCTTTGTGGAGCTGAGGACACAAACCACCTCTGAAGATTAGGTCCTACGTTAATAGCAGATCATCACAGTCTATGATTTCCTTTTGTCAGAACATTCACAGAACGCTAGAAGTGGCTCCATAAAGTCTGAACTGCCTGGTTTCACGAGAAAGTGGTCCAAGACTGCTATTCACTTGATTAAATAACGTGAATGTGAGTGTCTGCACTTTTGTTGAACAGTTCTGGGTGTATTAGAAAAATTCTTTCAAACTATTAAGCCAGAACCATATTAAACACTTGAAATGGAATTCATCTCATCTAACTTTAGGGCATGATTCATCCGACTGATTTTAGACATCTAGGGAGAGATGTATCACATCATTAAAAATACCTCATTCTTTCCACTGTCTGCAAATGGGGCCTGGAGTGACCAGCTCAGATGTAGATATATACCCGCATTTGTCAAGATGATTTCAATCCAGCCCTCTCCCATAAACAGATTAATGTAACCTCACGTTTGTAAGATTATAATGCAGAACAACTCTATAGCAAAGTAGTCCCAACAAAACCTGCTTCATCCCTGCATCTCGGTCTCAACGCAAAAGAATTGCTTTCCATCATGAAAAAATAAAAATACGGAATAGATTTTTTGCTTCTGAAATATGAGAATGTCATGAGAACTATTTTTCAGGAATATATTTATCCCGGTCCTCCTATCTTTATTTCCCACAAGCACTGACAGATGTTTGCATACCTCACGTCATGTGCTGGGAGGTTGGCAATTGCGCAGCCCCTACAGCCACACTGAGACAAACCCCGGGTTGTTACAGTATTTTTTCAGACAAACTCAAGCAGATGAGCCAGAAATCTAAGGAGGCAGTCTGTTATTGGAAAACCCTTTAGTTCAATTTTATTGATTTTAAAGGCTTAGATTGATGCACCTGAACTTTCGAACTTATCCTTCCGGAGCTGAGCTGCTGAACCTCCAAAGTTCACCCACTGCCTGCTTTACAGTCTCCCCGCATGTTCATGTTAGATAACTCCGTTTGCTCACAAAGGTAATCTAGGTAAGTTATGCACAGCTGGCATGCATAAATTGTGCATATCTGTGACATCTGCCAGTGGGAAAAACACTCCAAGTATGATACATATTTCAAGAACGAGTGAATTAGTTCAAACTCAAGCTTTCTGGGTCATAATTGAATCAGATCTCTGGAAACATATGCAATATTTTAATGGCTTTGTCATAATTCAAGCTATTAATACTGGACTGGATCATGAAACTATCCCGGTAACAAAGGAAGTATAATACTTTTATTATACTGATAATATCTTGCTAATGCTGTCTTGTTAAACAAGCCAAAATAAATTTATTGTAGCATTTTGTGCGCTTTTCCCTGACGTGCTGCATTTATGTGCACGTACAAGAACTACCCATCAAAGAAGTATTTGCATTTTTCTACCTCTTTTACTGGGCCTAGTCTTTAGCCTTCATGAAAGGAAAACTATACATACATTCTCTAATTAATATACCCTCAGAAGTCTGCGTTACCTCCTATGCGATAAAGCACAGTGTGTGCCTGTGTATTTACCTAAATACCAAGACATTTCCTGTGGCTCCTTTAATTAAAAACAGTAGAAGAGGCTGAAGCATTAACTAATGTGGAGAAGGGCAAAGCATGGATTATTTTATTTCCCACCAAGATCTCTTCTCTCTGTGCAAGTAAGAGGCACCAAGGCTGTCACCTCTCCGGTAGCTATACTTAAATCGGCAGCTCTGGACGCTTCTGTTACAGGCTGGATGGTAGACTGGACGTGCCCAATCCCACCCCAAGGCTTGTGGATCGCCCATGGGAAATCAGCACACAGTGGCTCCAACAGGAGCTGTGGGAACCCAGCCGGATTTCCAGCGGGACCAGGACAAGCGCCCTGTTGGGACTGTTCCCATACAGCAGCCATCGAGGCCACCAAAAAATGGTCCAGAGGCTGTGGATCACAACTGGTCTGCAGAACAACACCACTTTCCTGGCAGCCTGCCGTACATTTTGAGGATTGACTGGTACATGACAGAAAAATTTGGAAATGGCTGTCCCAGCTGAATTACTGTGCTCCCAGTGCAAACTTGCTGTGCAGGGTGGGAAAGGGAGAGAGCTGCTGGATCAGAACTGTACCGCATTGCAAAGTCCTCTTTTTTTGGAGCTAAGCTTAGGGATTATGAGGCAGATCCACTTACTATTAGTATCTGAAGGGAATAATACATCATTATTGACTTTAATAAGTAGTGAAATGAAATTATAAACATTGAAAATTTTGGCTGCCAGAAAAGCAATTTCTGACAGCGAGGGCTATCACCATCCCCACGGAGATGAGGATTTGTGATTTCTTGGTACGAAAATGAGACAAAGCTATGATTTAGAGAATATAAAAGTGTTTTGCAGACAGTGCTCCTGCACTGGCTCCTGGACTCGTCTGGAGGATATTGCAGCATTGTCCCTTTTAAACCTGTGGAAATCCTTTATTTCAGAGCCTTTCATGTGTAACAAAATGCCGACTATTGTTATAATAGATACATCTGTTTGAAACTTATAATGCTATTACTTAAAAATTGACCAGACAGTCTGCTCTTGAACGTACAAGAAAATACCTCAGACACATTATTCTGATATTTTTACAGAACTGAACTTCTATGGCATCATTATTCACGTGCCACAGGAGACAGTGACTTCTGGTTAAGTTTTATGCAATTTATGCCTATTTTCATCCCCACCGAAGTCGATGGCAAGACACGAAGTCCTGCTGGCAGGTGCAGAAACAAAGGTTGGTTACTGCGAGACACAGCTGCTGAATTCTTGTACCGCTCTGCGTGTGTGTATGTGTGCATGTGTGCTTAAGACGAGGGAGACTTAGATGTATTGATTTTACAGCAGCTTTTTTCTCTGCTCTTAAATGAAGTGGAATGAGGAGCAAATAGCCTGGCAAACAAAAGAAACAGAACTATTATTATAACTGCCTGAGGTTTTATACTCCAAGTGCAGAATCCAGAGGAAGACTGGCTCTCAAGTCTATTTGTCATATATGCCCATGTGAAATCTCTGCCAAAATGTGGAACGGCCTGAAACCCGGCCAAAAGCCCACCCTGTCACCTACTGTAGCATTAAAGGTCAGGAATAGTGCTTGCTTGCAGTTACTTAATAAATACTTCACTGGTTTCCATGCCTCTCTGACAAAATAGGACTGGAAAAGGCCTTTCCACCCGCACTGCTCAGGTCAGGGGTCCTTCTGCGTGGAGCCTGGTGGTGCACCGCTGCAGACCAGGCTGTTCTGCTACGGTCACACTGCGGGTTTATTCCAGTGGTGGCGCCGAGGGGCTGGGAAACCACATCCCTCCCTCCCCTCTCCCTTCCTCTGCCCTTCCTTCCCCTCCTCTGGAAGTTGGTTGATGGCTCTGATTATGGAGCCTCCAGGAAAGCGGTCTTTGTCGTAAAAGGCCAAAGTTCATCAACTTCCATTTACATCAGTAAACACGAACAATTCTTCCTGAGCCTGAGAAATCAATTCCCACAATACATCAGCCAGTCGTGCTTTAACGGACTGAATTGAAATGCCCCTTCTAATCTGCATCAGAGGAATAAAAACGATCCTATCGCATAATGTGTAGGGATGGGAGGGGAAGAGGGAGCGGTACTCACCATTGCACATGCAGCGCACATTCCTGTAAAAGCGGGGGCACACAAAACTAATTCGTGCCGTGCTATAGGTCATCAGGGAATGTGAATCAATAGATAGACTTTGCTCACAGTGTTGTTCCTGACAATCCAGTCCAGAGCAATTCTTCTCCAAGATAGCAGAAATACGAATCACATTTTCCAAGTGTCTCCTTGCATTGGTAAGCTTCTGAATCAAATAGGCAGGCTTATAGAAACCACCGTTGTGCATCTGAACTGCAAACAGCATGTCAAGCTGATTGCTGCCTGCCACCGGCTGAATACTGATGATGTGCAGGCTGTCTTGTTTTTGGGAGAGCACTGCATTTCGCAAGGTACGCCTGAACCCGTGCATGTGAAGGCCCACAAAGTCTTCAGGGGAAACGTTCTCAAAACGGATGGTGACTGTGTTCTGCAGCATTTCTTGTAGCAGTTGCTCAACGTGGACCACAACATCGATGGGTACCTGGAACCGGCCGTCACTGACAGAGACGTTCAGGACATACTTGCCGTTATCGAGCCCTCCGAGGGCAATGATCTTCCCATCGTGGCTGTTGACCTTGAACAAACTTTTCTGCTCTGATTTTAGCGTATACGTGAGGACATCGTACACATCCTGATCTGTGGCATGGATTTTCCCAATGACTCCCCCGGGAAAATCATCTTCCATGGTGACAATGAAAATCTCCAGTGGAATGGCAGTCGGTTTGTGAATGCTCTCTTCAATAACCCTCACCTGAACGTAGGTGTGGGAAACCTGCTGAGGTTTCCCAGAATCCTTTGCCTAACACAGTGTAGAAAAAATAAAAAAATAAAAACCCAAATAAAACACACATATAACACAGCCAACAACCTTAACTCGTTGCTATATATTTTTTCACAGCATCAGTAATTCTGAAGACCTCTCAAAAGAACTTCCCAAATGCATTTACAAAATACATATGTAAAGAAATGTCTCAGCCATTTCTAGCAGTGGAACTTACAAACTCTTTAGGGAAGCACAGATATCTCATCTAAGTGGATTGCAGAGAGAAATGTGTCAGCAGAATGTCTCATTACTCAAACTGAAATGTTCCCATGATCCCACAGCTATCACTTGTCCTCTTCACAACAGAGCTATCTGAGTGTGGTTTATTCTGCACCAAATGGAGTTTGGGCTCGCTTCTACCCTGGAAAAGAGACTGAAGCCCTGTGAAATATCACCATCAGTTTCTGCATTGCTTGGTGTGCTCCACGGTGTTTCAGACCCTGCCTAGTTTGTGTCCATGTGAGGGAGTTCAGAGTTTTTCTACAGCACTGTGTACTAATTTACCTGAAGCAGTGAAGAAACATGCTTGAAATAAATAAAATTTATCACCCTCCAAAAATGAAATAGAGTGCTTGTGCTGTTACTAACAATAAAATACGAGAGCAGCACTGCACTTGGACAGATGACTGTATGACCCAGAGCACGTATGATAGCATCATTTGCACTTTTTTATAGAGACTAAAAGAGCAAGTATGACAAAAAACCCAAGGCCATCTTGACAGAAAGGTGTGCAAAGTTGAATCAGTGTCCTCTCCTGCACTAAGAAAAATGTTTCATTGAAGTCACTATTAAGATATACTGCTCCACACATTTATTTGCTCCAGAGAGGAACCGAAGACTAAACTACCACTGGGCAGAGACGTAGCACACGTTCAAAGGCCTTTGTACTTGGACATAGGGAGGAAAATCTTCGAGCTGAAGAAGAAAAAAAGGCAGGATGGCAACAGCAATATGGACATCACTAGGAAAGGATAAGTAACTCTATGACACTCTAAAAATCATTCGTCCTCACTCCTAAAAGGGCTGAGTGGTGTATTTGAAAAAACATTTTATGTATATGCGCACACACACACATGTTCATGCACATCCCATTCCACTTTCGATTTTATCATTACTTTTTAATAACCCTAACACAGAAGAGGAACCTGATGGTGGAAAGGAGGAAGCAGCACTCTGGCACATATGAATGGAAAGAAACAGATCTATATACAACAAGAAACTATAAAATATGTTTTCACTGCAGAAATCCCTAAAGAAAATAATACTGGGAGGAATTAGGTCTCCACAACCCAACAGCATGGTTTTCTGAACGTGTTGGTGCATCTCAGACATTGTGGTCTCTCTAATATTTCATTTATATGACATACTTGGAGCTATATAGCTAGAGGATGCTGCTTAAATTTAATTCTCATGTCCAATTTTGGCTATACTGGAAGTTGAGCTAGCAAATTGCCCTGAAAGCAGGATATTTTAGGATGAAGGCATGGTAGGAATGAAAGGTGAGGGTTTTTTATTTTCCTACAAAGCTCAAAAAATAGGTTGCAGGAATATTAAATGGCCAACTTGTAAAACTTTACTTTGATTTGAACTGCCAATTAGCATCAGAGCTTCTGTTTTGTGAATTGTATCTAACTGAGGATGTTACTGCTATGAACAGCACTAAATGTGCTTGTAAAGGAGCAGACAGGCTGCATTTAGAGAAATCAACCCGGCAAAGCAGGTGGAGGAAGCCTGCATTTCAGACTTAGCTTGTAGAACCACAGCCCATTTCAATGAAGAGGTGTAGTTCATTCCCTGGACTTGCACGTTTACTGAACCCTACTACATTTTCTCTGGCAGGCCTGAGAAATGTGGACAACCTACTTTTCGATTTATGCTTTTTTTTGTAATCAGAATTACCGTGGTTACAAAGTTCCTCAACAATGAGTCTACAGCTAAGTTTGAGCTGGACTTCTATTGCATGTCTTATTTTCGCATTCTTTAAAAGCTAAGTTGACCTTGGAAATGTGATTTCATGAATTCTTGGTAGGCTTCCAAAAATTTATGATTAAATTTATGACTTAAAAGCAGGAGTGATTTTCCTTCCTAGAACAATATTTTTCTGTCACTTGTTCTGTGGTGTATTTATATGTATATAATGCATTTTTACGTATTTTCCTCGCTTAGCTACAGAAAAAAAAAAGATTAAAATCTTAAATCATAACAGCCGCTACTCAGAAAATCCATTTCATGCGGAGGAAATTGGAAACCTCGCCGGCTACCTATTTATATTTATATTTATATGAAATTGGGTTTAAGAACATCAAAGGAAATATACCATATTGTGCACTTGTAAACTGGAATGCACAGTATTTACTCACAGAATGCAGTCAATTAAAACCGACCCATACAGGCCATGTACAGATGACCTACCACTGTGAGGGTTTTGGGGTCTGTGCGGATGCAAAAATCAATCCGTACCTGCACGCAGAGCACATATTCGGTTGCGACCATGTGCTTGAAGATGACTGCAGATCTCAAGACGCCATGAGGGTCCAGCGTAAACTCCTCCTCTTCATTGCCAGTGAGGATGGTGAAGGTAAAAGGGGGGCCATTGTGAAAAGAGTCTTTGTCTGTCACTACCAGCTGCAAAATGCTTGTGCCCACTGGTTTATTTTCCTTTACACATATACACAGCGCATAAAGAAAAGGGTTAAAATGACACATATCACAATCATAAAATACCCCATTTTGCTATCGAAAATATTCAACTGAATGCCCTTTTCCCAAGACGGCATTTCACAAGCAGCTTTTATTTCGCACCGCTTACGCCCCATGGACCACTAGCAGAGATGGAGGTACCCACCACTACTCCAGGGACTGATGAGCTCCCCCTGATCCTGTGTCTGCTCGGGACTGACGAACCACTAAGACTCGCACCCTGAGCAAGGTGCAAAGAAGTGTGAGCTCATCCCAGATCAGACCTTTTGAGGCCAGAGTACAGTTTCTGGTGCAAGAGGGATGAGCGGTAAAATGTTTGACAGATGCTGACATTAAAGAGCCTCAGCAAACAGAAAATTACCAAAGAGTTAAGAAAGACGTGTTTATACTTGCCTTTAAATAAAATCACTTGATACATCTTTGGCAGATAAATCATCAAAAGCTACTTAACTGAAACCACATGTATTTTAAAAGTTAGAGAAGTTTTTGATGTGCAGGATAAACTTACTTGAATTACAGCCGTATAGTTAGCTGGAGTAAATACAGGGCTATTATCGTTCACATCAGAAATGTCCACATTGACTGTCACAGATGAAGACAAAGGAGGGGTGCCGCTGTCTCGTGCCTGGATAACTAACGAATAACCAGATATCTGCAAAAAGGTGAAAACATTAAATCATCATGAAAGCGGTCCTAAATTTTAACTCACATTCTGTACATCCAGTGCACCACCTACCATATTCTAAGGAAAGCTGTTTGGCCTCATTACCTTTCCTGCCCTTAGTATAACATTATCCTGTTTATTGCCACACTCTATCCCAACTTCTGTTTTATAAGGCTATCAATAAACATAACAGCTTCACTGTATTAAAATAACTGTATCAGATGATGCATTCCTGAAACAAAGGGGCAGACGAAAAATAAATGACGGATAATACCCAAACTCAGCCATTACTACTGTAGCTAACATTTTCATCTCTCCTAGGTGTCAGCTGGGATATGTGACCTGATTCTATTTATCTTGTGGTCGGTCTCCAGGATATTATATAAATTGCTTATTAGAGCCAACCTCAGTTTGACACACAGTGTTTCTAATACGGTGATGGAGAACCATGAAAAAGTTCACAGGCAGTTGGCTTAAACATACTGGAAAACATTTGGGACTACTAGGGACAACAGTCTCTGTAGCAACAGGATATTATCCACCATTCAGTAGAAGATAAGGGTTTTTTGAGCCTACTTGTTTGCAACAGCCACAAACAACTCAGCACAGTGTGGGCAGTTCAGTGCATCACCCATGGACCCTCTACGCACATATGTGCCCGTGCCTGAGGTGTGAGCATATGTGACAATTTGCAAAAGCTCTGTCTATGCACAGCTTATGGATGACAGTTTGGTTTTATGAACTGCATCCTTATGTCGGCCTCCTTACGTCTTGCAACTGCTTTTTACTGTGTATGGCTCCCCACTTCCCAGGGAGAGCTGCTGACACGTCTGCCCGGGAATCCTTCTACGGGGGAGTGAGCTAAGGGCAAAACGTGTGCCAGATAAAACACCCCGCTCCACCCCTCAGTGCGGGGCTGGAAAGGGGAAAAACATGTCCCTGCAGAAGGGAACGGTGGAATGCTAAAGGGGCTTTTTCAGGGTGGGAGGAAATCCAAAGCCATTTGAAAAATAAAAGCCATTTGGGTAGGAGGGAGGAGTACGGGCTAAGCATACGAAACAAGGGGGCTCTTCTGGGATGTGGGATCACCCTAAAGATGAAGGAAACATTTTTGAAGGCTTGTAGACTGTGATTTGGTGGGGGAATAGGGGCAGAGGAGGGGGGAAGAATCCTGAAGTATGGGAAGTCAAGAAACTGAGGCAGAGAATTAAAGAATTTTTTCCCCTTTTGAGCTGTAATATCTACTGCTAGCTGAAAGTCAAGATTGAATGTTTTGTGGGGTCCTTCCCAAATATTGTGTGTGTTTGCTTTCATCTCCATGTATCCCAGAAAGGTAGATGGCAAAAGTCATGGTTTCTATGTGATTACAGCTCTGGAAATGAGTTTCCTTAAACCACTGAAACCTGGGAGTCAGCACCGCCTCTGGGGATCTACAGCAGATGGGGCATCATCTATCATTTTCCCCGAAGGGGTCAGAAACACCTGTGTCTAGGAAATGTGCCAAGGAAGCAAAGAAAAAGACAATATCACAGGTTATTTTATCCAAGGGAAACTTTGGAAAATGCAGCTCTAACCGAGCTGGCATTAAACATGCACACGCCGGGGAGGGGGAATGTGTGTGTCTGAATGCAGATGTACACGAGTGCACCTCAGAAACTAAATAAAATCACGGTAAGAAATGAAGCCTGTGCCATTTAAGAGAAATATATTACAGCAAATTTTTAACATGCACAGCCGTTGTTACTCCCCTGTCCTCGACAGTCTGCGGCAAAGTCACTCTGCCACCAAACACTGACAATTCAATCCTGCCTTTGTGATAACACAGAAAGGATATTTGCCACTGTTTTAAGCAGTAGCCCTGGTTCCAGCAGAGAGCTTTTCCAGCTGAGCCCATATTCTGGGGACAGCAATCAGCTTCCCCAGTTTTGCGGATGCATTGCTCAGCGGCAGAAGGCATGGATTCCTCTCTGTGTTGCAAGACTTTTGAAGGCACGTAGCGCTCTCCCGCCCTGCTAGGACCACAGGCAACTGTATTTGTTTGTTTTTTTCCACAGGCTGCTAATTGCTAGCTATGGCAAAATGGTGATAAATCACCCTGAATGAATAATCTAGTGAGCAAACAAAGCAGCAGAATCTGTTTAATGAAGCGCTCTTTCACTTTTGGTACAGCCTGGCCACTTCATAACATCACCTCCCCAGTGACATGTTTTGCAGAGCGCTAATTAATGGCTGAGGTCTCAGCTCGGTGCTTGGTGCCACAGTCTGGAGTATGTTGTAATCACCCAGTTGCACACACCGCTGCACGTGTGCGCTTGCACGCGCAGGAGAGAGGAGGCAGCTCATTAACACAGCAACAGCTGCTGGTGGCACCACAGGAGAGATCCAGGGTTGCTTTTTTCCCCGACCCGGCCACAGCTGCTCTGTTGGTGCACGACGGGAACGCCGGCAGAGCTGTTGGCTGGTAGGTAGGATGGGGGATAAGGTTGGGGTGGGAAGAAATGGAACAGCATTAGAAAGACCTGTTGGAGCATCTTAGGCTGATCGTCGCAGAGTATAAAAGAAGCTTCTTCAAAATGAGGTAGCAGCAGAGTTGAGATCAATACACATCTGTAAGTCATTGTAAGTTAAGAAGTCCCACGTGTCTTACCCTTTCTCGATCCAATTTCTTTTTAACCTTCACGACTCCCAAAACAGGATCAACTGAAAATTCATTGTCTCGATCCCCATTCACTATGGAAAAATGAATCTGGCCATTGGGAGGGCTATCCAGATCTTCTGCTATCAACTTTTTTGAAAGAAGAGTGAAAATTAGCCAAAAAAAAAAAAAAAGCCACCTGTATGATACATTAATTGCTCAACACCCCAAAAAGTAAGAGTTCATATTCCATCAGGCTAGTTACATCTGAACTGCACACCTCTACCGCATCAAACCAATCGAGTTTTGATAGGAGGCTCCCTTTGGACTTTTTAAAAATTCTAGTGTTAAAACATAGATGATTTTTTAATCTTAATATTCCGTACAACACTTGCTTTCTGGATCCCCAAGTTCAAAGATGAGAGCATTGTAAAGTTTGGGTATGGCACACTGCATGCCAGAGTAAACAGATACAAATAATACGTGATACAAGGATTATGTATTTCACTGAAAAGTTGAATTCTGCCTTTCCAGTAAAACCCCACTTGTTCCTAGCTGACTCATGAAATGCAATGCCTCAAACATGCCATTGCTCTTTGACAACATAACGGGGTTAAAAAGAAACAGTCGGTGCTACTGCTACTTTCCTTTTTTGGGGATAACTGGCAGAAGTCTGGAAAGCAGTAGCAGATGCAGAATATTGGCTAGACAACAGTTTGGGTGATTCAAGATGCAGTAGTTATCATTATTAACTGGTGCAGCAGTATTTTATTAAAGGTCATGTGGCAAAGGGCTTTATCCCACCTAAATGATGCCCATGGCCTCACTCACCATGATCACCGAATCGCCGATGGCGGCGTCCTCGCTGATGACTGCGCTGTAGACCACCTGGCTGAATTTCGGTGCGTTGTCATTAACATCTGTCACGTTTACATTCACCGTCGTAACGGCGCTCAGGGCTGGAGTACCTCCATCTTTTGCTTCCACTACTAAGTAGAAATCCTTACACGATTCATAATCCAAAGCTTCAAAAATGGAAATCGCTCCTTTGAAGCAAGGGAGGGAATGTCAACAGCCATCGAAAAACAAATAATGCTATGGACTAAGGGATTTGACTGTAGTAAACAGTACAGCATGCTATTTATCACCATGGCACACATACAAAATATGTTGTTTTAACTGTAACACTGCCCAATCCAATAAAAATATTTGGTCAGGTTTCTGCTGTTGTTGTTTGATTAAAGAATGATGCCAATTGCACTTGGGTTGACTCTGCAGAAAGGACCTTCACAAGGCGTGAAGCAATGAACGGTTTCTCATGAAAATAACTTTTATTATACCAGTATCGTAAATGGAGAAGTGGGGGGCTGTATCCACCTATTTGCCTGGGCTCATACACAAAGCCTGTGGGAGAACTGGATGCCGACTCTGGAAATCAGCCCTGACAAGTCAACAAAAATTCACTCCCACGTAATTAACTTCTCATGAATTAAATACAAATGAATGGGGTATGAATACCTTTGAGAAATCAGTTCTCTATCATTTATGTGATTAAACGGGGACTTCCCCACTCACCTAGGTTTATAAATTTTGGGTTCCCTCATCCCACAATCAAAACTAAGATTCTCTGTAACTTGACTCACTCTGTGCCCCCAGACTCCCTCTAGGAGAGAAATGACTTTTATGCACGCCCTCCACGTGTTTCCCACATACCTATCACCTTAACAAGCAGGGGGGAGTGGGTTGTGGGCAGATTGCTAGTGACACCTTGAAGAAGGCAATACTGGGCATGGCAGGAAAGACTTAAAAGTAAATCTTTAACCTTGGCAAGCTAAATCCTTTTCAGTATAGATCCATCAGGAGCAGGCAGGTATGGAGCTTAAAGGTTAGTTAGCCCAACTGCTGCCCAACACAGGCCAGCTAAACCTAATAATTCTTGAAGGTACTCATCTTTAATGTTCTTATAAACCTCCAAAAACATCAGTTTCCTAACCTTCTTAGGAAATGTATTCGAGTACTTAATAATCATTACAGTTAAGAATTTCTTCCTATCATTTCACCGAAATAATCCAAATGCAATTTAAGCCCATTCACAACTTCTTTTCTCATGAGTGGGCATGGAGAACGGTTTATTCCCCTCCTCTTCGTAGGTACTTTTTACAAGCTTGAATACTAACAGCATGTCTTCTCTTTTCTAGCTTAAATAGCCTCAATTCCTTCAGTCTTTCCTGGTAAGCCACATTTTACAGACCTCAGATCATTCCTCTTAATCTCGTCTGGGCTCTCTCCAAATGAATCCTACCTTTCAGCATGACTTGCTGGAAGCAGGAGCCCTGAGGAGAAGCTTCCAAGTGGCTAGCAGAGAGTTCCCACTGATAAATGGTGTGAAGGGCATTATTTTTCAACCCTGATCAGGCATGCTACATCAGCACCCGTCTGTCTGGAAACTGAGCTCCTGCCTCTAAACCGATAATAATGGAGCTGTCACACATTAATGAATAATAAATAGTTTTAGTTTTTTTCCCTGTGTGATTAAGCTTCATTATGGATTTTTATTGATTTATCTCTTTGGCTTCATTGTCAAATGTGAAGTTAAGTATCGCTGTCTAGGCGTATTTATGTTTAAATTTTGTTAGTGCTAATCAACATTATGAAGATAACAGACAACACGCAATTAGGTGAAGTCCCTTACACGGAAGGCAGTGGCCTCCGCAGAGTGGAGAGAGATTTTTGCACACAGTAATATAAATGACACAATGCATCAGTTTGAGATTTTCCAGGTTACTGGTTATTACAGCTGCACTCAAACCAGTGTTACCTTCAGCCTTCAAATTCAAGATTGCTTTGTTCTGAAGCTCTGGTGGCAGATTTGTACTGGTCCTCCTGACTGTTATGAGACTAAGGGGATCGACTACATGAAGCACAGAAGAATCATAGCTTACTGTCTGTTGACGGATTAAAACCTCAATAAGAATAAAGAATATATCCCACTAAGGAAATTCAAAGAAAATGAGCCATTTGGACCAGGTAAGGCAGTTTTTCTCAGTATTTCTTAAAGAGAAGCAGCAGTATGTTTTTAAAATTTGTGATGTATAACCACAAAAACCCCCAAACCATGGCTGAAGTCAACTGTCAGACAAGACAAATCAGGAGCAACTGAAGTCAGTGAAGATATATACAGTTGTGTAAATGGCAGTCACCACCTGACCTGTTGGGACTGGCAGCTCTTTGGTCCTGCTAGCACCGTCTGATGCTTGCTAAGGTCCAGGCTGTGAGGCTGTACTCAGCTGGTAAGCAGGTAAACATTGCAAGTGTTCATAACCGTAAGGGTTGCACAGTTTGGCTAATGGGTTGTCACATCTACATTGACTTCAACAGACATACTAATGGAAAAAAGTATTCTCCACTTGAGCTGGGGCAGCTGAGTGTGACCATAATTTACATCACTCTCCAGCCTAAAATTGGCTTTTAACTGTGCAACTAATTCCACATTGACAAGCTCTGAGTCTCCGTCCTTGAAATTTTTTGGTCCAAGAGCTTTCCCCAAAGCATTCACATTTTTCTGATGCTTTCATTTTGCATTACAAGTAAGAGCCACTTTACAAACCTGTTTTGGAGTTAATCCTGAACTTCCCTTTCTCATTCCCTGACCTGATGAGATAGGCAATCTCAGCATTAGTGCCGATGTCTTGGCTTGTAGCAAAAACAGAAAGGACTTCAGTGCCAGGTGAGGTGTCTTCGGGTACTGTAACAAGGTAATCTCTTCTTTCAAACACAGGGGGGTTGTCATTAATATCCAGCACTGTAATGGTAACGGTGGCAAATGAGGACAAGGTCAGCACAATGCTCTGATCTGAGGCCTTTACACTGATGTTATAGGAAGACTGAAGCTCTCTATCGAGTGGATGCTCCAAAATAATGATTCCTGATGACCGGTCAACTGAGAAGTAACCATCAGCGGAGTCTGCCAGGGAATAGGTAACTTTTCTGTTCACACCTGAAAGAGAAGCAGATGTGAAAATGATAAAGTGAAATAAAAAAACCCCACAAGCTCTTCCCATCTAATGGAAACCCTAAACAAAATCTGCTGTCACACCCCTCATTTCCAATGGGGGTGGAGCACAGGGAGGTAGGAGCACCTGCGGGTACAGTATTGGGAGATCAGGACATGCTCTTCTCGCGTGTCCAATCCCCATGGATAAGTTAAGTTCCTTCCCTCATCATGATACTTTTTTAAAAGATCACTTTGCAGAACTGCTGTGTAATGAAACTTGAAAGCAGAATCCAGATATGGTCCTTGCCCAGAAAAGCTTACAATTGAATTAGATGAGACAGGCAGAATGCTGAAATTGGAAATGTCTCCGAGCACATCTTGAAGGAATAGAAATGTGCATAAGGGAAAAATAAACCCATAAAAATACATCAGGTGGCACAGAATGTACTTGCTACCAGTGCCGCCTTGATTCCACTGTTGAGCAGCAAAATATTATCATAAGATGATACCTGTTAGACAAAAGCTGCATCAAAGAACTCCTGCCAGAATCTGGACACTTCAGAAAGGGAAGTCCCTCACTCCCCCAATTAGAGAGCAAAAATATAGCTGTACAGAAGATACCCTGTGTTTTTCAAATCCTGCCTGCATTTCCCAATACATAACACCTACCCACCCGGCTGCTGAATATGCAGATCTGCGCTAAGGTTGTTGTCAGTAATAAGGCCTGAGGGGAAGGTACTGACTTGGTTACTTGCTGCACTACAGTGGGATAGCCATTTCAAACCTAATTAAAAGTGAACAGAAACAACCTAATTCAACTCCCCTGATGCTGGCTGATTTTGTGATTTGGTCCTGAGCGCTGCACTACGAGATTATAACTAAAGCACAAAGATCCACTAAAATGGAGAGTGTCTGTTGTTAACATCTCTCTGTCGAGCATTTGCTGCCCTTTCTGCTGGAGAACAGACTTTACAAGCCTGACATTAATCAGAGCTTAAACAAGAGCTACCAATCCCTTCTAGGCATATTTTGTTAATTTAAAATTTGTGACAGTACTATTCTGCTTTCCAGCAGCAAAGCATTGTAGAAATGTCTGATCAAAAGCAGCCCAAATCACATTTGTTTTCTGCTTGACGTAGCAGGAGTGGAGCATCCACACAAGGGGGAGCTGGGAGACTCTTTCTTCAATCACACGCACATAAAAACTAGAGCAACTACAAAGTCCCAGACCCTGCTTGCAGAGCGTTTGGAATTACTATTTGGCCTCTTCAGGGAATAAAGTTTTTATGCAGTGCTTGAGACACCAGACTATATTTCAAACGTTCAAATGCCTTTAAAATAAGGAAAAGTTTAAATGGCAATATGGCAATGAACCTTTTTTTTAAAAAAAAGAAAATCACAGCAGAACCTCTCAGCAGAACCTCTCTATTCAGCATGGGACCAGAAATGTGAAAAACACAGAGAGGCCCTCCTTCAGCAAAACAGGCAAGGCAGCTGAGGAGGTGGCTCCTGTCCTACAGACGGGGAACGGAGCTCAGCCCGTGAACCAGTCAGAGACTCCTTCATGTGTTGAAACACCTCACTCTGAATACCCTACAGCCTGCTGGAGACCATGCTCATCTCTTCACTCAGCCTCTCTCTATCTGTATCCAAATGCTCTATCAGCTGACAATCAGCCAAACCAACAAAAGCGAAAAAAGGAGTAAAACCCTTGGGAAAGTGGAAGCTTTTGAGGGTCTGAATGGCTGGAGGTGTGTCTACATTTCCAGCAGGGGAGGATCTCCTTCTGCTAGAAATGCTCCTTGAACTTCCACTTACAGAGAGGGACAGACCTGACCAGAACAATTAATAAGCTAGTAATTAGAGCTGATCCCTGGGGATGCTGGAAAAGGGGATTTTGCCTGATTCAGAGCATGTAGCTGAACACTCAACCTACACATGAGTTTTAACTGTAAAGCTATTTAGTATTCTGTACTGGGCTCTCTTGATGTCTGCCAGTTTCCACATAGAATTAAATACTTCTCTGAAGAAGGGACCTTAACACACACATTCCACGCATATGTGTCTGTGACTGCAGGAGAGCCTTAGTTTGGTTTAGGTTTTTCTCTGGCACAAAAACCCTATTTCATACTCACTATATGATACCTTGGCACAAGACAGAAGATTCAGATGCCGTGGTCTTTAAAGGCATAAATAGCCAGAAAAATTCCCTACCTATGACTTGTGTCTTGAAACACCCCAAAACTTCATCAAGAATATCTTACAAGGGGGAGCAGGGAAAGAAAGAATTTGGTGGATGTGACACCATGTAGGGTGAATTTACATACAAGAAGTGATAACTCTGGTGACTGCAATCTGATCAATATATAATCAGACCACTCTCCTTGTATTCTGCTTCCTAAAGGTGATGTCCATTAATTAACAAAATATGAATAATGTTTTTGGATAAGTGATTGCTAGTGATCCTACAATGGAGACAGTTCACATACACATTCTGCTATTCTGGTTGCTAATTCTAATATAAGGGATTTTTAGGCAGAAATGGAGAGTTACTTCTTCAAGGCAAATGCTTTTATTTTTCCTTTCTGGAAACAAAAGAGGAATATAGAAGTTCTAAGCATGTGGGTTATCTTGTACCAGTCTGGTTTGATAATGAAAATATCTTATTTTTCCCATGGGACCTGGAGGAAAAGATCTTACAGGTGAAAATGCCATTTTATGCAAGGAGAGACAGAAGATCAGGGCAGAGGACCTGAGCTGGGACACTCACAGATACCAACCCTCGGTGGCTTTGAGCCTGCGTGCAGAGGCAGAATAGAAGGAGAAATACAGAGACAGATGTCAGCTGCCTGCTGACCTTCTCCCACAGTGTTTTGTGGGGCTGGAGTTTAACACTTGCTTCTTGGGAGGAAAACGAAGTCAATGAAAAGGTGTGGGAGAAACAGCACTTTGAAGAAAGCGTTGTGTTATATTGATAGCAGTTTCCACTCAGCTGCCTGACCCGAGGCTGGAAACAAAATGGGCACGAGGCAAAGGTGAAGTAGGAAATTATTTCTACTGAAATACAAAGTGCTTTAGTCCACAGGCACCATCTGCGGAGAGAGAAGCATCCACCAGTGTGTGTCAATGGCATCCCTGCAGCGGCGGCAGTGGTAGATTCTGCTGTGACCGTAAAGGAGATGTTTTCTGTGGAAAGGAAACAACTGCTCCAACACCATGGCTCCTGCACTGGTAAAGACAGCAGTCCTCCCACACTGCTTGCCCACAGCTGTTGGGGGATTAATATTCGCAAACTGCGTTGTGTCTATTCACTTACCCACTTAAACTTCTCAGCTTTCTAAGGTGCCAATCACGAACATAAGCTATTTGAACATGGGAAGCTTTGCAGGAATTACTATTACTATAAGAGGATTGCAGTACATTTTTTAAATAAAGGAATAAGCAAGCACATTTTCTATTTGGACTTGTATTAGCATACGATAGAATATTGCCCTTTGCCAAATCTCTGGTGTGAAGAGCTTGTACAACATACAGCCGTCTAGTACCTCAAATGCCATCCTTCAAAAAGGTTTTTTTTTCTTGTTTTCTCCTGTACTAAAAGAAAGGGGCATGCACTGAATGTCACACAATGACATCTTCTATGTCATTACTACTTTAAATAGCACCAGGGAAATAAAATAACTTCTCTTTATAATTCAGGAGTATCAAATTCCTCTTTGTCTAACTCATAGAATCATAGAATCATTTAGGTTGGAAAGGACCTTTAGGATCACCGAGTCTAACTGTTAACCTAACCCTGCCATAACCACCACTAAACCATGTTCCTCAGCACCACCCTGGACAGCCTGTTCCAATGTTTGATAACCCTTTCGGTGAAGAATTTTTTCCTAAAATCCATCCTAAACCTTCTCTGGTGCAACTTGAGGCCATTTCCTCTTGTCCTCTTGCCTGTTACTTGGGAAAAGAGACCAACCCCCACCTTGCTACAACCTCCTTTCAGGTAGTTGTAGAAAGTGATAAGGTCTCCCCTCAGCCTCCTTTTCTCCAGGCTGAACAACCCCAGTTCCCTCAGCCGCTCCTCAGAAGACTTGTGCTCCAGACCCCTCACCAGCCCCGTTGCCCTTCTCTGGACACGCTCCAACACCTCAGTGTCCCTCCTGTAGTGAGGGGCCCAAAATTGAACATAGTACTTGAGGTGTAGCTCAGTTGAAAATGGTGGAGTTACAACACTGTTTGATCCATGCCGACACCAATTAAAAGACTGAGCATTAAGACAACAGGTGCAATCCCCATATGACAGTGAGTTGCTGCAGTGGGCATCACACACAAACTAAAATTTACGTGTATTAAAGATCATACATGGTGTGTTTCTCCTTTCTGTTTTCATCTGTCACCCTGAACTCATTATTTAATGTGTTTCCCTAAGTACAGCTAGCCTACTTGTTCTTGTTTATCTCTGGAAAATGATGCTTAACTTTGTCATCTGCTCATTTTAATTTTAAAAACTTATGGAAAGAAAAAGAATGGCAAACATTAAAAATAAACAAACAAGAAGTAAAACAGAAAGCTGTCCAGAAAGAGAACTGTAAAAAAAAAGTTATTTATCAATTCAGCAGTCATTTGCAAGCATGGTATCTGATTATTGTGGTTCCTCTTGCCTCTGTCTTTCATGGTGTGACTATTAACACCGGCATGCTCCTATGGCCTTTCCTGATTACCCGAACGTTAACCGCACCAATTACTGTAAGTCAAAAGTCCACAACTTCATTAACAGCAAACTAGGCAAAAGATGAATACTAAACCAGATTTTATAATACGCTACTCCATCATTTTGAGATGAAAGTGAAAAATCTTGCCAGAAGTACCTTGCTGAACTGTAGAAGAATATATAGCCCCACAGGGAAAGATATTTCAAGTGATTTTTACAACTTAAGCAGAAAAGCTGGCCAAGTTCAATCCATAACACCGCTACCAATGCAGGCGTTCATTGCTTTGTCCCTTTTCTGTGGTGAAACGATAGCCTTAACCCCCACGGCTCACACCAGTGCTCCAGTGGAGTCATGGTACCACGGGATGAAAGCAGGGCCGCAGAGGACAGAGATGGAGATAACCAATCCCTTACTGAAGGGAAATATTGGACAGAAATGGCAGGCATAAGCTTTTAGTGGTTTGATACCTTCCACGGGTGTCTGAAACCCTGCTTTTTGTTTCAGCTGAGTAGGCTGTTGTCTTTTTTTGGTGAGAAGATGAGATCTGGATGGTTGGCTCACCCTCCCTCTCTTTTCTAGCGGAGATTTATATAGCCCAGGGTATAGGCTTACATGACTTTACGCGAATACTTGTTTCCATCAGTGCTCCTGAGTGATTCACTCCCTCGTGCTGATCAGGCATAAGCTCGGTTATTTTTATGAAGTGGGGGAGACCATTTTGGATATACCTGATTTAGGGTGACACACTGCAGCTGACATCATTGGGCCTGAAGCAATGGAGTGCACATGTAGAGAAATATATACAAAAAAACATAAGTATGTATGTATATATATACACACACAGACACACGCATACATATATATGTTTCAGTGATCCAGTTTAAATACAGGGCTTATTCAGTCAACATAATCCAAGAGATACAAGTCTCCTTGTCTAGTTCTTTGCCTCCATGTTGTTAACAATGTCTTGGAAATCTCAAATCCTAAAGAAATTAATAGAAATGACAGAGTATAGAGAGCAGGAATCTTGTGAGGTCATCTAATTGATCCCTGCACAAAGAAAGGATGGATGCAATTTATCCCCAAACACAGGCCCATCCTTTGATCATGAACCTGCATAACCTCCTTAGATAACACATCCCAGTGTCTCACTTTTCTTACAACTAAAAATCTTGTTCTGACCTATTGCTGAGATTGAATAAAAATAATAAAAGATGAGGGGGAAAAGAAAGAACAAAGGTTGACTTCCTTCCTCAGAGCTACTTGTCTGATATCTGAAGACTGTTATACTTTATCATCTCAGTTCTCTTTCCCCTGGCACCCCCGTTTCAACTGTTTTAATATTTCCTGGTAGCACACATTTTCCAGACGTGTGATCTTTCTCGTAAATCTCCGGGTAGCCCACATCTTCCTGGAAGTGCTGTACCCAAAACCCAACACAGCCTTTCAGGCCAGGATTTGCCAATGCCAAATAAATAGAAAGAACTACTGTTTTCCAGCATTACTCTTGTTTACCCATCTCATTAAACTATTTGCCTTTTCACACCAGTATGGAAGTGTAAACATACACTCAGCCTTCATACAGCTGCTTCTCTGCAGTTCTGCTGCCCAGTCAGTCATTACCCAGACAATACCGGTGCACTTGGTTATTCTTACCGAAACACGGGATTTCACATTTATCCTGATGACTTGCGTTGTATTTTTCCATACGGCTTTTCCAACTGTTAAATCCCACAGCTATGACTTTGACACTACCCAGGGTACTGCAGCCCCATTCTGCTTTCTGACATGCAGCAATACAGAGCCTATGCCTACTTACTCATTCAGGAACGAAAATAAGAGCAATGTTGCACCCAGTACCTTTCTTAACTTATCCCTCCAGTGTAACAGTCATTACAAACTCACCTGATGACAGTTTCATGTAGACCACTTTTCTCTAGCTTGCTTATAAAAATATCATGCAGAACTATGTCAAAAACCTCACTAAACCTAAGCCATACCACCCGTAATATTTCTTTCTACATAACCTCTTCGCATGTTGCAGAAGGAAATGAGATTGGTTTGATGGGTTCTGCTTGCTGAACACAAACCAGCTCTTCGTAATCTTGATGCACATATACTCATTATTCTAATGCAAGTCGGGTGATTAAGTTCCCCTGCCTACCTCTCTGCAGCTTGAAAAACCCGGCCCTTTGAAAGGTTCAACAACAGGGTCATATAGACTGACTGCTTACAGGACGAGCTCTCCCGAGCGCTGAGGCATGGGAAGCAAAACAAGCAGTATGAAGTAAACCTAAGCTTTCTATCATAATCCCCAAACATCTTGGTTGTTTACCTCCTAACACCAGGTAAATCTAAACTCCACAGAGCCTGACTGTTATTTTTTATTGGCAATTTTTAAGGGGCCCAATGTGCTGTACCTCTGCGTTCTGAGAACTCCTTCTGCCTTTTTTAAGAAGGCAAAAGCGAGGTTTCCTCCTGAACTTGGACCTGTAGGTGTCCTCAGGACTGGCCAGACAACTGGGGGATGTGGGGCATTGCCCTCCCATTCTTCTTATGAAACAAAAGTGTAATGGTAAGGACACCTTTCCAGGAAGGAGGAGTACAAAAGCACATTGCAATAGCCTATTACTTTTCATTGAATCAGCCCTGGGGAACAGAGCCCAGAACCCAATCACCCCCCAAGGCTACAGAGCAACGCTCACTCCTGACTTTTTTTTTTTTTTTTTTTAACTCTGGCTGATTCCTGAACCCTTTTTCAAAACAGCTTCAGTGACAGCGGAAAGGACCCCCTACTTCAACTACAACCTCTTCCTTACTTATGCAATGCTGTTTTGAATAGCTGCAGAAAAAGGAATTAATAATTCAGGTTTTTCCAGATCCTGCACTAGTGCACTAACCCCTGGACTATTTTAAAATTCAGTGAGGCAAAGATGTGGATAAAGATATTGGAAGCTCCGTGTATGTTTTGAAGAGAATGAGCCATCCTCTGGAAAGTATCGTTATATTTATTTTACATACAGAGAATATCCAGAAATATCATCTAGCTAGTGCTGGCTTTGCTGCCAAAGTTAGCTACCTATTAGTTGTTGGGTTTTAGCAAATCTTCTGTCCTATTATCTCTGTTATTCTTATTCCTGTTTCAGTCCTTGTTTTCTTCTTTTTCAGATCCTGAATGCCTCTAAAGTTTCTAGATCCATTTTAAGGGACCTGCCCAACATAAACAAACGTGCAAATTAGAGGTTTGCTGTATACTGGCTTTGCCAGCAAATGTCAAAATCAATATCTACTTCAGCATTTTTATTTTTTTATTACTTGCCATTACACATAATTCAGAGAACTGCTCTTTAATCAAGTTGCGACGGTCTTGCACTCCTCTCTGACCCTTCTGCAATCTCACCTGGCAGCACTTTACCCTTCTCCAAGCCCAGCTGTGTGGCCAAGCTGTGTGTCCAACAGGCTCAGTTGCCCTAATTCCTTCAAGAGTAAAGCCCACTATTGATAAGGTTGAAGTCTTTACTCATTACTTCCATGCATGTGTTCTTAAAAAGCAGTGACCCACTGAACAACCTAATGGAGAGGTTTTTTTCTGTGCTGTGCTCACCAGCACTTTGATGCCACTTTCCACAAACAAGTGATAAGCTCCGGAGAACTACCTATGTTCCTCAGTCATTATTTCTGATAGATATTTAATTTTTATTGTTTCAATGGTTTCTTCATTTTTCTCATTGACTCAAGGAGAGGACAAGAAGAAAAAGAAAATATAATATGTTTGCTTCACCACCCTCCTGGTAGATACACTCCAGACTGGACTGATTGAAACCCAAAGGAGCAGATATATATCTTCCCTGGAAAAGATATTTCTTATTTCCTATGCACCTGCCTTATGCGTGCACATGGTAAGGGGTTTGGGATTTTTTTTTGGACAAACTAAGTCTTTATTGAAACATGAAAACTCACTGAGACCAAACCTTGCTGGGAAGTACCAGTTTTGTCACAGATTTCTTTGAAATCCAAGATAAAACTTTCCACCAGAAGCTGAAAGAAAATGGCACTTCTTTCCCCAGTTCATCAGGTTCCCCAGCTGCTCACCAGGCAGATAACGGGCCACAGTTTGCTCCTCTGTACTTCTTGGTGGAGAAAGTCGGGGTTAGGGAGCAGATGTCTCCTCGTGAGAAGGTCAAATAGTTTCCCCAGAAGGGCTGAGTCACTTCTGCTGCAGCTCTTCCATTTTGTCGAAGAGGTGCATAATTAGTTCCCCACACCAAGAACCAGACTGATTAGAGACTTGATTGATTTAAACTCTCCACATTAAACACGAATGCACTAATTAGATGACTACAGAATCCTTTCCATAAATCTTGGTCCGAATAATATTTAACTCTATACAACTCTAAAAAACACGACCAAATTCAACCGCAATTGATCTGGATAACCTGGCTGTATAAACTCATCTGTGGGAGAGCCTGAAGTCTTATCCTGGCTCCCTGAATTAAGCTTTAAACACCCATTTTTTGCCTCACACCCACCTAAGTACCAAAGCTTCAAATACAGAGAACAAAGAACAGAAAACCAGGGTCATCATTCAAATCTCTCAATCGCCAAACTAGCTGGATGGTTTTTTGGGGACTGACAAATAAACCTCAGAGTTCTGCATTCTGCTGTGAGGCTACGAGCCCTGCAGAAGCTGGAGCACATCTGCAACTCCAGGAGTCCTATGCACAAATCTGAGAAAATACTTTGAAAAAAGTAGCACACTGCTTATTATTTTTCTAGGTTGCATTACTGAATCCTATTAAATGTGCTATTAGATATGGGAAAATATTTTCTCAAACTACACTTTCTGGAAAATCTCATCTGCCATTGATCCTTCTTCTTTGAATCATCTCCAGCTTGGGCAGAACTGGCAGTCAGAGAGGGCACCAATGTGGGTTTGCTGCCTGTCAGCACTGCTCTGACAGGTCATGGTGAGGATGTTATGCCTTTGTCTGTATCCACAGTGCAGGTCTCTGGTTATTCCCAGAGGGCCCCTGGGGTGCCCACGCTGCACAGCACTCAGGGAATATCTCCATCCTTGGAGTTATCCAAAAGCCATTTGGACACAGTCCTAGACAACCTGCTGTAGGTGTCCCTGCTTAAGCATGGTGGTCGGACAAGATAACCTTCCAGATGTTCCATCCAACCTCAACCATTCTGTGACTGCAGAAACCCTGCAGCATGATGCCTGTGTATCCATATGGCCAGGAGACACGTTTCTAGCAAGGCCTGTCCAAAGTGCTTCACCTCTGACTTGCCACCATGCACAACCCTGTGGTCCTCACCTTCAGCCCACAGCGAGGGCCCTTCCTGACTCATTTGCTATTTGCACATGCTGCAGCAATGGGGCAGGGGAACACAGGGTCATTCCTGCTGGCAAGTGGACCGTGATCTGAGACAAATACAAGGCATGGACAAAACCATGTCAAGGAGTAGGGCAGCTGGCAAAGGAGGCCTGCCTGGCTGGGCAAGCGAGCTGGTGTGGGCCTTCGCTGTTTGAGGTGTGACTGCTGTTCAAGGGACCACCAGATCAGTCTGAATTGTGTTTCCGAGAAATCCCCAGATTTGGCTAACCAGACCATGACTTGGGCACCAGGTGGCTTCTCGCAGGCTGAGTGTTACCACTCCTCCTGTGCAATGTACTTGTATGGGCCCTGGGGCTAGAGAAGATGTATGGGGGTGAGGAACAGCTGAAGACAGAGGAGGGAGGTCTGTGCACTGCAGGGAGCAATTTGCAAACAAATAAAGGCCACTCCTGTTGATTTTTAATCTGCATACATGCCTTTGTTTTCCTGCACATTGGCTGCATGCAATACAAGGTGCTGGCTACAAGAAAACCCAGTCCATATACACTGGTTGGTTGTGTACGGAATGGGGAAGGACCTCCACCAGCACATATCAGCCATGGGTTTGGCTGCGGGGTAAAGCAGAGGCTGGAAGGCAGTGGTGTCAGGCAAGACAGGGCTGGCTGACAAGGTCATTCCCATTCTGAATGAAATTCAAACCCCATCTTCATCATAAGCCCAGAGAAAAATCAATAGGTCAGTGAAATCACTGAACTGACTACAAATGTGGGTGGTGCGGAACTGCCAGTGCCCCACCGGTGATGAAGAGGACTGCAGAAGGACAGATGATGCACTGTTCATATTTAGCACCGTAAGTGCTTCTGCCTTCTGTAGGCTGCACCATCAATCAGCACGGAAACGGGCCTGAGCGTGGAGGTCATTCGCAAGGCAAAGCAGCTGGAATTGAGGCAGGACATAAACATCGCTTAAAGCACTGCTGAGCTTGGACCATGATGTCTTTCATTCTTGTATTCTGCAAGCCAGGCCGCAACACTGGATGCATGCAGAAAACATGAACAGCCCTGCAAATCAGTACGCACCTGCAGCTCGGGTACAAATTGGGGCTCCAGGTTTATTTTAATGTTTATCAATTTTTTAATGTCATGCTTGCCACAAATTCCCATGTAGGTTTTCTCTGTGTTGCTGCTCTAGCCTGACCCTAATTCCTTTGAAACGGGCTGATACTGTAGTTGTCTGATGGGTTTGCTCAGATAATTACACCTCAACATTCACTCCAACTCTTCTTGTGCCTTAATTTGAACAGAATAGAGTAATTCGGTACTTTGATTTGAAAACAGTGGGAGGTGGAAAATCCACTGCTCTCTGTGAACTTCTCTAAAAATCTGTAAACCCAGCATTGCTCTTTAGTTTCTTAGTTTGCACATTTCCAAACCATATCATGGTGAGTTAGTAGGAAATATTATCTTGTGGAAATTTTAAGAATTTCCAATGGAAGCAGAATAGGAAAAAGAATTGTCTTATATTAAAGTTACCAATATGTTTTAACAAAGGGATGTATGTTTACTCTTTTTTCAAGCAATCTTTTGATTTAAGACACCTAGCGACATGGAGAGGTTATGTAAAATGAACTTGCGTGCTACTAGAGTTAATTGCGTGATAGCTAAAGCCATTTTCTTCTGTTGAATACTGTGAAAAAGAATCACATCTCTCCTTCAGTGTGTCCAGCTGGTACAGCTAGTTTCCAAGCATGTATTCAAATTACAAATATATTAAACAACAATTTATGTTCCGGTTCTGAAACCTCCCAGGATATTATGAGCTTAGGAATGTTAAGAGATATCAAAGGCACAAGGCAGATATAACACTATTTTCCTATTAACTGGCAATCATCTTAATTATCCAATAGTGTTTGGCCACAATATTTTCAGTTTTATGATAAATTGTGTTTAGTTGCTGACCACAAATTGACTTCTCTCAAGTTTTATTTCAATAGCCTCTATACTGATAATCCTGTCCTTACAGTACACAGCTCTTTAAAGCCCAAAGCAGAACTGGCACATTCTAAGACTGATTGTAAGATGGTTTCTGATTGTTAAAAATTGATTTGTATGATGATTACTGGCTCCGCTAATGTTTTCTGGATAATGCTTCACAAAACCCTATAGGGATAGTCCATCAGGAATAACAGTAATACATTTTTCCTTTGTGCTGGGAACATTACACTACCTGAACTCATTCTTTATGGAATCAGTGATTTTAGCAGGGACTAACAGAGCAGTAATTAATATAAAAATTAAAATAAAATTAATATAAAATCCAATTCTAGAGACCAGAGCCACTTTTTTTGATACAGTGTCTTGTTTGATTTTCAGATCTAATCATTAAGGAAGTACATAGCCCCTTCTAATTCATCACATGCATCCCTCCCTTTAACTTATCTCGTTTCAGAAGGAAGATGCAGCAATTAGCTCTTTTATTTTTCATTGCTAACCATCTTATTATTTAAAGTTGGTGCAAGCAAGAACATTTATTGACAACTTTTTATTCTAATTCTTTCTGTCTCCTCTCTCTCCTTGAATTTCATCTCACCTATGAGAAAAACAGTAATTAAGACAACAGTGGAAAACAACAACACTGGGTCTTCAGGCTGTTCAGTACTTTACTACCAGTAATTGGCTTTTCACTGCAGGACAGTATCATAATTTTAATGTGATTTTTCAACTAAAGCATATAATGCAGCTCTTCATAGACACATTAATGAATACTTACTGCTCCTTTACTGATTCCTGTATATTTACATTATCAGCCTTAGTAACAACTGAGACTTCCAGCATGCACTGTACTTCAAAAAAAAAACCCAAAATGATTTTAACATGAAATACTTTTTCATTCAATGAAAGGTCTGCTTTTTATGTGAAGCTACTCAGGCCACAGTTTTTACAAAACATCTCCAAAACCACAGGAAGTAAAAATAAACTATGGGATTTATTTATTCCAACTGAAGTGAATAAGCTAAAAAAAAATCTGATACTCAGTAGGTTTTACCACTGTGTTATGCAAAAAAACTCTTTAAATATTTATAATTGGACCCAGATTTCAAGGTTAAGGTCCTCATATAATAAACTATTACACTTTAAAAGAATGCACAGTTAAATAACCAGAACATTTATAATGTACATTCACAGTCTACAACAATAGTTTTATGCTACAGTAACCAGCTGGAACAAATGGGAGTTATAGCAGTATAAAACCCTAGAAAAGCTGTGATTAATCAGGTATAGGTCCCTATGGCACGTAACTATATTATTTGCATAAATAGAGGCAGGGGTATTCAAAATCACGGCTCAAGAAAAGAGGTAAAACCACTGGAGGAAGACAGTTGGAATTTACCCCCAAAAGTATCATTTACCCCCGAAAGTATCATTTACCCCTAAACATGGAAGAGAGAAAAATGAGGAGGAGGCAGAAGCAAAAGGAGGAAAGAAGGAGGAAAGGCAGCAACAGAAAAATTAAGCTGTATTGCAATTCCACCAACCCACAGAGTTCTCCTGAACATTAATTATTGTTTGTAGCGTTACTCACTTACCGACATCAGGATCAGTGGCTTGGACTCTTGTTAACAAAGCTTTAGTGGCTGTATTCTCATAGACACACGCAGTGTAGTGATCAGAGGAAAACACTGGTGGATTATCATTAACGTCTTCTAAAATGAGATGGATTTCTGATTGGCAAAACCTGCCACCACCATCGGTAGCTCGGGCAACCAAGTTGTACACAGGGATTTTCTCTCGGTCAAGAGGGGCCAAGGATTTCAGCTCACCTAAAATTGATTAAAAGTGGCAGCCATCATTACTCCTGTAGCAACATCACCAATTCTAGATAGTGTGAGTATCTCAAAAACATGTATTTCACAGGAACACGAAAGAGAAAAAAATCAACCTGGCTTACTCCAATGAATGGATTAAAAACTCACAGCAGCGTCACTTCTCACTGCTCTTTGTCCAACAAAGTGAGCCTCCAATATGAGTGCAGGGAGGACAAGCCACTCATGGTGGCCTTCAACAGCCTACAACTTCAGTCATATGAACACCACTGTGTTTTTCCAAGTCTGTCTTTCTGGTACTTTCAATATTTATTTACTCCTAGACACAGAAACACATTCTGAATCTGATGACAGTAGCCATAATGAACTCTAAAGTTTTCTAATGGCTACTGTTCAAAAATAACATCAACATCCCCCTCTTCTCCCCACAAAGCAATCTCCAACCAGCTCTGAATTCCTGTAGATCCCTCTGGCATCCAGTTTGAAATAAACTTCTGATTCTCATACGGAGATGGGTATCACAACAAACATTAACAGCAACAAAAAGTCAGCGTATTCAGACTGTGAGAGCTTTACTGATGATCCATTTTCCAATGCGCAGATAAACAGCTGCTAAACATTGCCACATCAGCAAACAGCCACTACTAGCTGGAAGATAAGGTTTGGGTTAATTTTGTAAAGGGTGTAATCTGCAGTTAAATAAAAATTTGTTCTTGAAGAGGTCAATACTTCCCCTTCCACACACTGCATAGATCTCCAAACACCTCTTCTTCTGTCAGTAATGCTATGGCAATAGCGGGCGCTGCCTCCCGCTAGTCCGGCGGAGGAGGCAGAGGGAAGGACTTAGTCTATCATTATGGAAACCAAATTCCAAAGAATAACAGAGGGGTGGGATCTTTATTCATGGGAAAATGGTTTTATTTAACTTTACTCCATAACAACCATAAAATCTAGATCTTAGCAGAGATCAGTATCTTTTTCCAGACCAACTGCCAAATGTACAAGACCTTTGTAGCATTCCACTATGACCACAAATTCATTGCTGATATCCTTTCTCCCCAAAAATCTGTGTATAAAAGGAATGTCTTTTTTACAGGGTCTAAATACCAATATAACCAGACCAAGGTGGAAGAAGTGAAGTCCAGATGTCAAAGAGGACCCTGTTGGCATCTTCCCCTCTTCTGTATCAAAAGAATAGGACAAAACATGTGCCAGGACAGGCACACGTTGGACAGGGAGGTGATCTGAGACAGCCAGCATGGCTTCACCAGGGGAAAGTCTTGCCTGACAAACCTAGTGGCCTTCTGTGATGGAGTGACTACATCCATGGACAAGGGAAGAGTTACGTCTATCTGCACTTCTGTAAGGCCTTTGACATTGTCCCCCACAACATCCTTCTCTCTAAATTGGAGAGGTATGGATTTGATGCCTGGACTGTTTGGTGGATGAGAAATTGTGTGGATGGTCACATCCAGAAGGTAGTGGTCAATGATTCAATCTCCAGTTGGAGATTAATGATGAGTGGTGTCCCTCAGGGGTCTGTATGGGGACCAGTACTTTAATATCTTCATCAATGACATAGACAGTGGGATCAAGTGCACCCTCAGCAAGTTTGCAGATGACACCAAGCTGAATGGTGCAGTTGACGTGCCTGAGGGACAGGATGCAATCCAGAGGGACCTGGACAAGCTTGAGAAGTGGGCCCATGTGAACCTCATGAGGTTCAACAAGGCCAAGTGCAAGGTCCTGCACCTTGGTCTGGGCAATCCCTGGTATCAATACAGGCTGGGGGACAAAGGGAATGAGAGCAGCCCTGCCAAGAAGGACTTGGGGTTACTGGGGGATGAAAAGCTGGACATAAGGCAACAATGTGCACTCACAGATCAGGAGCCCAACTTTATCCTGGGCTCCATCAAAAGAAGTGTGGCTAGCAGGTTGAGGGAGGTCATTCTGCCCCTCTACTCTGCTCTGGTGAGACCCCACCTGGAGTACTGCATCCAGCTCTGGGGCTTTCAACGCAGGAAAGACATGGACCTGTTGCAGTGGGTCCAGAGGAGGGCCACAAAAATGATCAGAGGGATGGAACACCTCTCCTGTGAAGACACAGGCTGAGACAGTTGGGGTTGTTCAGCCTGGAGAAGAGAAGGCTCCAGGGAGACCTCATTGAGGCCTTTCAGTAATTAATTAAAGGCAGCTTATAAGAAAGATGGGGACAAACCTTTTAGGAGGGCCTGTTGCAATAGGACAAGTGGTAGTGGTTTTAAATTAAAAGAGGGAAGATTAGACTAGATATAAGGAAGAAATTTTTTACAATGAGGGGGGTGAAACACTGGAACAGAGAGGTGGTAGATGCGCCATCCCTGGAAACATTCCAGGTCAGGCTGGATGGGGCTCTGAGCAACCTGATCTAGTTGAAGATGTCCCTGCTCATTGCAGAGGGGTTGGACTAGATGACCTTTAAAGGTCCCTTCCAATCCAAACTATTCTACGATACATGTCTGACCTAACTTGAGGTCTGGCAGGGAAATGAAAAGGTTGGTATCCACTGTTCTGATTATAACATTCAACCTGGCCAACAAACACATCCATCTTTCTCCTTCCTACCACCACCACTGCTGAAGTGGTCATCCACGGCTGCCATAACTGGAACATCTGGCTGATAACCAAATGTAACCTAACTTTAGTTAAGGAAATCGGCACCCACTGATGTCAAGGGATTAAGAAGGTTATTCAGAAACATTCAGTTGCCATCTTACCGTTTTCTGGATCTAAGAAAAATTTATTGTTCCCAGCACCGTAGAGAGAATAGCGAATTTCACCATTAGACCCAATGTCAGCATCTTTAGCACCGATTTTAAGAATGACTTTGTTTGATGGAATGTCTTCAGGAAACAGTGCTGTGTATGCAACCTAGAGACAAAACAGAAATGTAAGCTATGCTGTAACAGTATTTTATAGTCTTTGCACAACTTTTTTTTTTAAATCTCTGTAGTGCATCTTTCTATATAGGAAACAATTTTCCTTTATGTAACACACTCCTAGAAATTCAAATCACCACTAAGCTTTGAGGTGTCACAAAAACAATGCCAGATTATGACTCTTAATAAGGCTCGTCTTAGGCGTTAAATGCGGTCTCATTTTCTATCTTCTGTTTGTTTCATCAACACCCATGAAATGGAAACTCTGATGAGCGCGCTAATGAAGATAACTGGTTTTATCACCTCATCCAGCAGTGTTTGAGGTAGATACACTGTGATTCCCCACAGTGGTGCTTGCAAAGACAGTAGTCCATGAGTAATAATGTAATGATGGGATTATATGAGTATATACACACAGATATATAAAAGATTCTGTGCGCAGAACTGTTAGGGAACTCTGGGTTTTGCCATGTCTTTTCTTTCACACAGACCTTTCTGTTGCAGCAATATCAGTTCCCCACATTGCCTTCCACAAAATAAGACAGCTAGCGCTGTGAAAGCTGTGATCAGGCCACACTACATGCATGCCCAACAACGTGAGAGCAAGCTACATTCTTCTGCCTTTTCCACTGGGTTTCTGACATCTGAAACGTTCAGGAAGGTTGGAGTGAAACTCGATTGAAAACATTTCCACATTGGTTATAAAGGGAAAGCACATTTTTTTCTTTAGGGGAGGAGTGGCTGCCCAGTGCCACCTTACAACGCTTAATTTTTTCTGAAGCCAACTAAGGCCACTGCGGCAAAGACTCCTCTGCAACCTTTACTAGGCCATTGTCCTTTCATCTTGGCTTCACAGGACTGTTTCATCCTGCTCTTCTCCAAGATCACATCAGATTCCTCAACTAAGACNATTCTATGATTCTATGATTCTATGATCACACCAGATTCCTCAACTAAGATCTTAAGGATGAAGATGAGCGTTGCCAGTGAATACCTGTAAATAGCAGGGACACCCATAGGGAAACCATCTCTTTCAACACAAGAGTCGACTAACTCACCTGTTCACAAACTGGATTATTATCATTAACGTCAGTGACAGTCACTTCTACAGCAGCTTGGGTTACAAAGAGGCCATCCGTGGCGGTGATGTTCAGATAATAAACATCTTGCTCTTCTCGATCTAGAGGCCTTTTAACATAAACCTTCCACTCGTTCTGAACCAGTCCCAGAGCAAACTTCCCTTTGGGATTCCCTCCTGCAACGAGACAAGCAACACGCAATGGGCTGGGGTGTCCCTTCAGAACTCCCACCTAGTTTAAACACACAGATGCATCACAGAGGACCCGGACTAAGCAGCCGTCATTTGTTTTACAGTGATCGGTGCTTTCAAACTCGCAGACTCAGGAAATCTGTAATGAGATTACACTCCCTGCGTTTATTGCCCCCCGAACGCCTTGTATGAAACTGAACCAATAACTTTCAGTGGAAACAAAATCCATTTAGCAGAGCTGAAGATGATCTCTTGTTTAGTTCCCCGTAAGGGCAATCAAATTCAAACTGTGAACAATCAATAGTCCTCTCAGGCTGGTACAATTGTCTTTCCACTTAGTCTCGGGAGAGGATGTAATACACCGTAGCTCTTGTTACCAAGACAATTTCATTAGCTGTTGATTATGCAATCAAGGACTGGAAGTGGGTTCTATTAAGGAATCCTCTAATGAAAGCTTTATCATACAGCTGCGCCGTTCTTCTGCTCATTAAAATTCTAGTTTTAAAAAAAGTTTACACGACACAGGAAGACACATGAGTATTAAATAGTCCTAACAAGAGGTCATTTGAGGAGCAGTTGGAAGATAAGCAGTACAATTAGATCAAATGTATCTGAGAGCGAAAGCTGGTGAAAGGAGTGCAGGAGACGAAGCAGAACAGCTTTTTATCGTGCCTTAACACTGACACTGAACCTGGCAATGTTGCTCTTCTACATCATTAAATTGCCTGGTGACAAAAGCAGGTTGGCAGAGGGAAAGTTTTAGTCCACATCATCCTCAGGAAGGAAGGACATGTCACATGCAGAAGAGTACAATAATCAAGGTGGGCACAGTCGTTGCTAATGTTTCCAACAGTTATTTACTCTTTCATCTGAAATGGTACAGTTCCATGAAGAAACCACCTTCAAACACTTTTCTCTGAGCCCAATCGACCAGACAGAAAAATCTCTTAGACCAATGTTGTGGCTTAACCTCAGTAGGCAGCTAAGCCCCACACAGCCGCTCGCTCATTCCCCAACCAGAGAGAAGGGAGAGAAAATTGGAGGGGAAAAAGTATGGAAACTTGTGGGTTGAGATAAAGTCAGTTTAATGGGTAAAGCAAAAGCTGTGTGCATAAGCAAAGCAAAATAGGGAATTCATGGCAGGTGTTCAGCCATCTCCAGGAAAGCAGGGCTCCATCACACATAATGGTTACTTGGGAAGACAAATGTCATCACTCTGAACGTTCCCACTTCTTCCTTCTTCCTCCAGCTTTTATTGCTGAGCATGATGCTATACAGTATGGGACATCCCTTTGGTTAGTTGGCGCTAGCTGTCCTGGCTGTGTCCCCTCCCAACTCCCTGTGCACCCCCAGCCTACTCGCTGGTGGGGTGGTGCGTGAAGCACAAAAAGCCTTGGCTCTGTGTAAGCACTGCTCAGCAATAACTAAAACATCCCTGTGTTATCAACACTGTTTTGGTCACAAAACCAAAACATAGCCACATATCAGCTGCTATGAAGAAAACTGAATCTACCCCAGCCAAAACCAATAAAGCCAACTACCCGGTCTTCTTTGTCCAGTGTCTAACGTAACCTTGGTCTGTAAAAACATACCTGCACTTTTAGTGATTTAGGTTAGAGCACCGTAGTCATAGCAAACTCATGTGCTATAGAAACTGCACGAAGACATAGAAAAAGCATTGCTCTGCTCCACTGGGTGAACTTTAATTCCAGCTAACCCACTACTAGCTCTTTCCCCACCATATTAAGCTTTCTCCTGTGCTCTCCCATGCAGAAATGCAATCTGAGAACTACTTTCCATGTTTCTCATGTATAAAAGTGGTATAAAAATATTAAGGGAATGTCTATTCTTTCTTGTAACAGGATCAAGAATGGGAAGCATGCTACTGTACTTTCGCTCACAGCTTGTTCAGGGTCCTGACACATGTCATGGGATCTGTCCAAGCTCATTAGAAAGACCAGGTTCTTAAGCTTTCCTCTCTAGTACTTGTGTTGAATATTTGAGTAAATAAGTATTTTTTTAAAAAAAATCCAATGCTGATTTTTTTTGAGTTGCCTCTGCTGTCAAGCAATTAGGTGTCACTATTTTTGCTTCTGATGTCACAATTCTGTCAGTTCCCAGGGACCTTCTTAGCAAAAAAAACAAGGCAGAGAAGATCTGAACTTGAAACTGAGCTCAAAAGTAAGCAAAAAAAGTCTAATGCACATTTCATACCTTCCTTCTACATCAAAAAGCAGAAAAGAGGTCACAGGCTGTAATCTATGCCTTCTTCATTAGCTACCAATGACAAGACAGACTGGTTTCTATTTAATATGAAAACTAAGTCAGTTGAGGCAAATCCTTCTTGTTAAGCATCATCACTTGTGCTAGCTGTAACTGTGTCAAAAAAGCACGCTGTAATGAATAAGATTTCCAGAAAATTAGTCAGATATGCGTTATAATTATAAAAGGCCCTCTAGTCATACAGAGCACAAAACTGATATATCAAAACACAGATATTTTCTGTTGATAGAAAATCACCTTTTTAGATCAAAAAACCAAGCAGATGTCAATTTTCCCACTGATTTCTATGATGGTTTGGAATAATCATCAGAGGACTCAGTTAAACCTTGTTTAATCTGTTGTGTGATATAAACACATTTCTCCTAAAGAGGGTTACACAGTATGTCAACGCGCACTACAGGCCACATCTGAATACATCCAAGGCAATGAGAGCCTGTCCATTGACTTGAGTCTTAATGTGACTTCAAAGAAGGTAGACCCCTGCTGACTGACATTAAATTCTCTCTATTCAGTTCAACGCCAGCATAAAAAAGCTTAACTCTCCTTTATAAAAGGCTGCAATCTTGTCATAGTGAGTTTAATGTTGTAAACCATTAATAGAAATGGTCTTAAATGTTCTTATTTAGCTTCGTGATATCAATCAGTGCTTTTCTGCATATTAATCCTTTTGTAAAAGGAAATGATTAAGTGTCCCGAGCAACTATGAAGCAATACACTCAAGATATGGGTATCCCATTTCTAAAAAAAAGACGAAAGGTAAAATCTAATTAAAATCAGCTGGTGGCTTTTATGGCTGGCAGTAACACTAGCTTGGAGCAATTTTAAAATCACTGTTGCTTTGTTGTTGATGGAATGGCTTTTAAATGATACATAGGAATTTGGGGAGTATGTATATAAAAAAAAAGGTCCTTGGAATCCCTTTTTTCCCCCTTTACTCCACTAGAAAAAGCTCAATTTGAATGACCAAGAAACGTGTGCAATAAGCAGCAAACACGTAACAGTTTATCTGCATGCCTTTTTCATTAGCGCTACCTTTCTTTTTTTTGCTTCTCAGGACTGGCTATATGCTTTGTTGATGGAAGACAAAAGTGGAAGTTGTACTATAAAGTGTAACAGAAATAATGAGATGTAAACACTAAAATATCGTCAAGGAAATACTGTTAAAAAATGGAAAAGTAAAAAAATCGACACTGTGGCCCAGGGAACCATTTTCTAGTACTTATACATATGTCTTGACGCAGATCTCATTCTGCAGTGATTAATTAACTTTTTCACTAATATATGTAAGCAGATTCAGTTTCCTAGGGGCGTTCTAATTAATTAGTTTTTCGCTCTGAATAATGTAGCTTTTCTAAACGGAAGCCTCCTGACTACATGCATTAATGGATTCTTTAAAATCTTTTGGCAGTTTTCTTATGTTCTACTTTGAATGTCACAACAGTGAAGTGTTAGCTACAAAAAACACTCCAGTAACTTTTTAGAAAGGCTTTGAGGCTAAAAGAATCAGCATTATCTTTTATCTTTTGTTACTTGAAGTTTAAATAATGCTCTCCCTCCCTCCCTAGTCAGCAAATAGTACAAAGCCAAATCAAGCTCAAGTTTAAGAAAAGAAAGAAAACAGCCAGATACAAATGAAATGCAGAGACACAGTGATCCAAAATAAACAAATCCTGACACACATCATTACTAATGCACACACAGAGGGAATTATAACGGCTAAAAGGGAACTGAAAACTAGAAGCCAACAGTATCCGTTTTCACTGCAATGTCCCGATCTGGGAGGGGGAACTGAATATTTACTAACTTATTTATTTAGTTTCTCTCTTATATTTATGCATTTATTTAGATAGTTTCAATTCCCAATTAGAACTCTAGGCATTTGCATTGCATAAAATCAATAGGTATATCCCCCACCCCCAGTTTAAGATGTTGCGTGTTCACTGAGCTGCCGAAATGATAAACTCAATCCTCTTAGCTTTACTATCATAAAATTGCAGACACCGTTCTTCAGCCTGCAGCACAAGTCCTCCCCAAACAACGAAACATCCATTTCTCCAGAACTCCAGGATCTCAAATATAAAATAAAAACAAACAAAAAATGTCACTTTGCTCATACTGGGCAACCAACCCAGAAAAAACCCTGTTGCGTACAATGCCAGTTCTTTCTTCAAAAACACACTGTCCATCTTCCTTGTATTCAGCTGAACAAAGCTTGAAGGCTATTGTTTGTCCTTACATTTACGTGCCTGATGGAGCCTAATTAACATCACTGAGGAACACAAAACACTTTACTGTACCAAAGTCCTAGCAACGGACATTTTTCTGGTGGCTTTTATTAATTTACCACAGTTACATCTCAGTAATATCTGGCTGGGTCTAGGCTGGCTAAACATCCCAGCCAAACATCAGTGGAGCCCTGGTTTTAGCCAATGACCTTAAAAGAGCCTTCAAAGGAAAACTACTGTGCTCCCTAAGTGCATTTGTGTCATCTCACTTCCTATTGATTTTCTATTAAGATTTATATATAGTACTTTTCCTTTGTGAACATCTCCAGCTGCTATCAAGCTACAAATAACAAAGGGTAAGTGCAAAATCTTTTCCCCCACCATCAAATGCAGATGAAGGTGGATCTGAAAATGGCAACTACTTGCCAGAATATATATTTATCCACCAGAATGTGGTGGATAAACCCCTTTTCAAAGTTGACCAGAAGACTGCAATAAGTGTTTGTATTTCTCAAAAGAGTGCAAAGGGTTCTTCAGTGATCACATTTGACTTAGAATGTTTATTTCTTTCATCCCCTAAATGATGATTTTTTCCATCTGTCTTCTGTGTTCTACTTTTCTCCAGGTGCATTTGCACAAAGCTGTTTTTGGTGGATCCACATGTTATTCTCACAACTTGTTTTTTTCTCCTTTTTTGTCAGTGTCCTGTTTTTCCTCAGAGTTTGTTTATTGTATTCACAGAAGTTTCTACATCTCAAAATGCCTCCGGAAAGCCAGAGCATTTGAATATTTGTCTAGCTAATCTGATTTCATGAAATATTCAAGTGCGGTTCCTGAGCTCAACTTGGGATAAAGTGTGAATAGACTATTCCGTTAGTTAAACTATACTTTAATATGTTTTGACATTTTAATCAAAAGAACCTAATTTCTCCATGTGCATTTCCCAAATTCAAAGGATATATTCAAAGACAGTGGAATTTCTGAGCTCATACACTTTAGCAATTGTACAGTAGGCATTAGAGAAACTTTTGGGCTTTGACATCTAGTGTTTTCAGAAACTAAAATGCCAGCAAAATATCTGATGTATTTTAAACTGTGATAGAAATTAAGGTACAAAATCATCTAGAATTTTTGAGTCACAGCTGATGGCTATTATTCCAAAGTCCAGTTATTGCTAAATTAACAGCACAGAAATGTGAAGAAAATGTTATGCAACTAGAAGGATAATTCATTATGAGAGATGACTGAGAGACTTCAGAACAAAGAGGAAACGGTACCTTCAGCTAATGGTCATGGTATACTAACATACCTTTGTTACAAACATGGAAGGCTTATACTTCCTATAGTACTTTCTATACTGGGATCCCCAAACTCCTTCAAATATCACCAAATCTCTTGGATGAGGCACTAATAATTTAGTTTTAGGTATGTGGGAACTGAGGCACTGGCAGCTAATGCACCTTACTAAAGCCTGCAAATCCTGTGTTTTATCCACAAGACTATTTTTGCATCTACTTCTACCATCCTACAACGTCACATGTTGAGTATCCTACAACACGTCACACTATAAACACATAGTCTTTGAAAACCTTTAAACCGAATCCAGACTTTCATGTAAGTGGTCAGAACTAATTTATGGGTGCTTTGAAAATGATGCTACTTCTGATGTGTAACACAGACAATCTACAGCTAACTGGAACATCACACCTTTCCCTACACACCATTCCACAGCCATTTCCAATTTGAAAGCTAATGAAGAAGTAGGAGTCTCATCCTCCAGAGCAAAATATACAAACTGTTACCTGGTTAGTTAAGTCATTTTTGCCCATAGCCTGCTACTTTCATGCAGTCTTGTGTCATCCCAATTCTATCGAGTGAGAAAAATGTGGATTTGTCCAATAATCTGGTTATTAATATGCAATTAATATTAGCTCTTGGATTGTGAAGGTTGTGACAAAGTTGTTCCCTAACAAAATCTATTGGACAATGTAAGCTGTAGGCAGAAAAAATAACTGCAGCACCCCATCACTCATAACATATTCACACAAAAGCCAGTCTGAATCTAGGAGAAAAGAATGATAATAAATATAGCACAATAGGAAAGAGCAATGTTACCACACTTTGAAAAATATGTTAGTAATGTAATCGAAATTGCCTCATGCTGTATATAACAATGCATGACAGCTAACCAGTGCTTCTAAGTGGATTACTATTTCCCCGGCCAGAAATCTGTGCTGATAAGAAACAGCATCCCCCCACTCCCTTCCAATATAAAACTCATTCCTCACCCCCCCAATAGTGGTATTTCGAAGTGGCTCCTGCATGCACTTTCCTATCTCAAAAAGAAAAATGCTGTTTCAAAAAATGTTAAATGCTTGGGAATGTAAGGATTTTCTCCTTAAGAATAAAATGTTCTTCTTCCCTTGGTTGAAACATTAAGTCATGATGGTTTCCACGCTGACTCATCAATTACGATGGGTTGATGGGTCACACTACATTGCACTGTATCAAATCATGAAGCATTAATCTTGGAAATTAGAGAGAGAATAACTCGGACAAACAGACACACACTCCCTTTCCTTCTTTTCAGCTTTGCTAGTTGCTGCGAATTCTGTCCAAATTGAAAAAAAAACCAACATAAAGAGATGCAAATTCACAGTGATAATTTAATTGAAGCCCTGCTAAACATTCGCCTAAAACTGGACACACGCACAGTTCTTCAGGAAATCTGGTTTTGGGAAGAAAGCATGTAAGTTGTTTCTTACCTGTAATATGGTAGCTAACCTGCCGGTTGACATCAGACGTGTCTTCATCCCAGGTGCTAAGAACAGCCACAACTTCCCCTGGGGGGTCACTCTCCTTCACTGACCCTCTGTACACCTCATGCTCAAAGACGGGTGCGTTATCATTTATATCTGTCACAGTAACTGAGACCAAGGTGGTTGATGACAAGGATAAAGCTTCCCCCAGATCTGAGGCCACCACTGCAAAGGTGAAAGCAGGATCCTTTTCATGGTCCAGATCCTTCAGTGTGCTGATCCAGCCGCTGTTGCTATCAATGGTGAACGCTTCTGTGATCTTCTCCAGCTCTGATTCCACTGCAAGTGTATATGTGACCTGTCCGTTTGCACTCGAGTCTGCATCGACCGCTTTAACTTGCATAAGTTTTGTTCCTACAGGCATCCCTTCCATTATTATAGCGTCATAGCTAGCGGTTTCAAACATGGGCTTGTTGTCATTTACGTCCAATACCTTAACCTCCACATCCACAGTCAACACAATGTCTACTTTGTCTAACTGAATGGTGGCCGCAACTTTGAAGTGAAAAGCAGGATTTGTCTCGTGGTCAAGTCTCTTATCCAGTTTTATGAGCCCCGTGTCTTGCTCTATGATGAAAACCCCATCTTTGTTGTTTTCAGTCAGCTCACCATTCACTGTGCTATACAAAGCACCCTGATTAGGCAAAACATGCAGAATGTCAATGGTACTACCTATGAGGGTGTCTTCCGCTACGGTAAAAGAATACTGGGGCTGAGAAAAGGAAGGCAAAATAGTTTCTGGGGGTAAAACATGGATGTAGACAGGAATGAGGGAATGCTTTACAGGAATGCCTCCATCAACTGCTTTGACAAAGAATGACAGAACTGTGTTTTTCAGCTGGGTAAAGCTACCCTTGGTGACCATCCATCCATTGTCGGGATCTATTTCAAGCAGATCAGCTACTGAAACGGAGGCTTCGCTATACAGAGAATAGGTAATTCGGGAATTGGCCCCATCATCTGGATCTACTGCTTGCACTTGGGTCACCAAGTAACCTTTCCCAACATCTGCTTTGACACTTGCTCTGTACTCGACCATCATAAATTGAGGAGCGTTGTCATTCTCATCCACTACTATCACTCTCACAGTGCAAAACGTAGTCCTGCCACCTCCATCGAGGGCTCTCAAAAATATACCGATATCACTTTCCAGCGGGTTCTCCCGGTCTAACCTCTCAGTTGTCAGTATCTGCCCATTGCCATCAATCAAAAATCGGTCCTTGGCAAAGTCATTTATTATGGAGTAGCTTATCTGGCTGTATACACCTGAATCGCCATCTGTTGCCTTCACATGGATTACCTTAGTTCCAGGAGCAGCATTTTCCCTAACCTCTGCAACATAAACGCTCTGCGAAAACACAGGGCTGTAGAGGTTGGCCCCGAGGATCTGTATGTGCACCTGAGCCGTGCTGGTGAACAGCCCGTCTGACACAGAGACATTTAGGCTGTACATGGGCTCCATTCTCTGTTTGCGATGGTTGGAAAGCGTGATAACACCACTCTTGCTGTCCATAATGAAACTGGTCCGATCGTTTCCTGATAGGATGCTGTACTCCAGTCTGTCAAAATCAGAGCTGTCAGCATCAGAGGCTTGGACGCAAGTCACAAAATGACCCCGAGGTGCCAGTTCACTCACATACGATTCGTATATCAACTGGTTAAAAATTGGAGGGTTGTCATTCATATCCGTTATTGAGATACTAACAAGAACCTCACTGCTTAGTGGTGGGAACCCATTATCGGTTGCTCTGACTTTCAAGCTGCACTGCTGTATGAGTTCATGATCCAGCATTCGGGCTGTCAGAATTAGGCCACTGGTGCTGTCTATATGGAAATAGTCCGTGCTGTTAAAGGTGTCCTGGACTATCTGATACTGCACAATCCTGTTATTGTCAGAGTCAGCATCAATAGCAACAACCTGCAGTACAGGAGTCCCAATCAAAGATGCTTCAGACAAAGTAGCATTATAAGCCGACTGATCAAAAACCGGAGGATTATCATTCACATCGTTAATGATCAAGTCCACAGTGACCTCAGCTCGAGCGCCAGTGAGGGCATCACTGGCTCGCACCATCAGCTTGAAAAGAGAATTTATTTCATAGTCCAGTGGGCTGATGACGCTCAGAACTCCAGTATCGAAGTCGATATTAAACTGGTTGTAGGGATCTCCATCAACAATGATATAAATGATACCCTGGCCTTCTGGACTGGTTGCATTTATGCTTAAAATTGGCGTGTGCATTTCCACATCTTCATTCACAGAAGCCGTATAGAAGGGCTTATCAAATACAGGCATCGCTTTGTTAACAATGGTAATGGGGAGCTCTACCGAAGCAGACAAGGAAGGGTTGCCGCCATCTTTTGCAAGAATGACAACCAAATACTCTATATTAGACAAATCAGAATTGAAGGCTGCTTTTAAAGTGACACTGCCAGTTCCTCTATCAATTTCAAAATGTCCATAGTCTTCCTTCAGAAGATAGGACACCTCACCATTTTCACCCTTATCTTTATCAATAGCTGTCACTCGATATATCAGGGTACCAGGCTCAGCATCAACTTGCACAGCAGCATAGTATGGAAGCCCTACAAACACTGGGGCATTGTCATTTATGTCCTCAATGTAAACCCTCACCACCACACGAGCGACACGAAGGTGATCTAGTTCACGGCTTGCTTCCACCACCAGCTCATACAGCTCTTGCTCCTCTCGGTCGAAGGGGATGCCAGTTGTCTGAATGACTCCTGAGGTAGATTTGATTTTAAATTTGTTGCCTGGGTTTAATATACTGTATTTCAACGGCTCATTGAGGCGGTTGCCAACAGCATTCACCACAGCAATCTTGGTGATATTGGTGCTGTTTTCTGAGATAGAAGTGGAATATAAATTTTGTGTGAAATGGAGGCCGCTATCCATGGCTTCTTTTACCATTATTGTCACCATAGCGGTGCTATAAAATTTCCCATCAGATACTCTTACTATTAGCATATAGTGGTCTTTGGAGAGGCTATTGTTTTTAATGGTGAGTACCCCTGTGCTTGAATCAATTAAAAAATGGTCCATATTGCCTTCAATTAGACTATATGTTAGCTCAGGAGGGATCTCTGAATCTGGGTCTGTAGCCTTGACTTTGAGAACCTCAACACCAACGTAGGTGGGCAGAAGCAAGACTGTCTCAAATACAGCCTGGCTGAAGACTGGTGGGTTGTCATTGACATCAGTTACCTCAACGATCACTTCAACTGGGCTCTCCGCTGTAAGCTGGGGATTCCCACTGTCTCTAACGTGCACGTGGAAGTGGAAGTGGGCTATTGTTTCATGATCTAAATTTGCAATTGTTCTGATGGCACCTGTGCTGGAATCTACCGTGAAATACTTTTTTGCAGTAGATTCAACAATCTGGTAGACAAGCAAAGCATTCTGGTTGCTGTCAGCATCAGTGGCACGTATCACGAGGGGACTGTTATTCGCGCTCCGGACGATGCTATTTACAGGAGCAGCTTCACTTATGCTGCCCGAGTACTGAGAGAAGAGAAAAACTGGTGGATTATCATTTTCATCAACAATCTGAATGTTCACAGTGGCATTCGATGCCATGCCTGCCATATTTGTTGCCTGTACAATGAGCTGATAGGAGGAAGAACGCTCATAATCAAGGGCCTTTTGACTGGTGATCACTCCAGAATACGGGTTTATAGTGAAGACTCCATCCACATTCCCATCTTTAACCTCATAAACTAATGTGGACTGACTGATTGCAGAGAGAGAGATGACAGAAGTACCAATATCCACATTTTCATTAACCTCCGCTTGGTATTCTTTGAGAGTGAACTTAGGGTGGGAGTTATCTGCCATCGTCACAGATATCCGCACAATTGCTGTTGCAGACAGCGGTGGAGAACCTTGATCAGTCACTTTGACTGACAAAACAAACTGTCCCATTGTGGTTAAGTCTGGCTCCTTCAGTAATGTAATGATCCCTAAAACTGGTTCAATCTTGAACGTGTTTCCCGTATTTCCTAAAACACAAATATCGGAAGCAAATTAGAAATGAAATACAATGCACTTAATGATAATTTAAACCAGGAGCAATTACCTGTAATTTGTTAAAGGCAGTTATTGAAAAAAAAACCAAACAAACCCAACAGAAAAGAATTCTAAAGGACCTTCCAGCCTTCCTTTCTGAAAATCAGGCATCTCACTGGGTGGTATAGGTGTTCAAACCTTCAGAAACTTAGATGCTGCTATCCATATCTTGATTCTGAGTATCAACATCTGAGCAAGTGCTGCATGTACATTACTCCTACTGAAGTAGGAAAAAGCATCCCTAAATTATGGGAATTAGTCAAATACATCTATACCTAAGGCAAAGAAACTAGATCAGAGGCTAACAAGCCTATTACATGACAAATGGATAACTACTCAGGCTCTTAATTGAAGGGGATATTAAGCAACCATAGAGAAGATTACAGTAGTTCAAGACTCAAAGAACTGAATATAAAAAGGTTAAAGTGGCATTTAGAAAAATAAAACAGAACAAATAGCATAGAAAAGATATTCAAGTATCTTGTGGCACAAAGGTTTATCGTATGATCTCTGAGGACAATGAATCTAGATGAATGAGATTTAGCAGAAAATGTCATGAAATGTCTGTTATAACATGAAAGCAGGGATATCACTGACTGCATAAAGGTGAAAGCAGTGAGTTTGGATCAAGGACCTTCTTTGGGGTCTTATTTTCTTTTTAGTCTTTTTGCCAAGCTCTTCTATAGCAAGACAGATTCAAAGCTTTTTATATGTATCCCTACCCTGTAATTAGAGATCACCTTTATTAGGCAACCCATATTTTGCTGGTTCCTTGAGTGCCTGCCTAAAGTATAGGACGCTGTCTGTGTATATGGCCAGTATAAGCATACAGACATGACACGGACGTGTTGGGGTGGGTACAGATTAGGGTCGCAAAAATGATCAGAAGGATGGAGCACCTCTCCTGTGAGGAGACAGTTGGGGTTATTCAGCCTGGAGAAGAGAAGGCTCCAGGGAGACCTTTCGGTAATTAAAGACAACTTATAAGAAAGATGGGGACAAACTTTTTAATAGGGTCTGTTGTGATAGGACAAGGGGTAATGGCTTTAAATTAAAAGAGGGAAGATTTAGACTAGTTGTAAGGAAGAAATTTTGTAAAATTAGGGTGGTGAAACACTGGCACAGGCTGCCCAGAGAGGTGGTAAATGTCCCATCCCTGGAAACATTCAAGGCCAGGTTGGATGAGGCTCTGAGCAACCTGGTCTAGTTGAAGATGTCCCTGCTCATTACAGGGAGGTTTGACTAGACGAACTTTAAAGGTCTCTTCTCACCCAAACTATTCTATGATTCTATGATTCTGTGACTCTCTTTTCTGAATTTGATTCTAAATACAAACCCCATGTACTGACTTACAGCGATTCCAATCATTATAACATGTTCCTGCTATTGTATTTACACTTTAAAATCCAGAACTGCTTCCAATCTACAGCCAAGCACTCATCCATGACCTGGAGAGAAATATGTCTCAGGCAACTGGTGATAAACAGATTTTCTTTTAATGGTGACTGTTACAGGTGCTGTGCACAGAGCAGTAAATGTGAAAATTGTAGCTGGAATACCAAATACATGGAATCCTAAATGAAGTGAGTTAATGTGAACTATTTTTAAGATGTGATTCACTATCTGTTGTGCATTCTGGGGCTTGGAGGCTAATTTAAGCTACATACTACTGTGTGTAGTTCAATAATGGTAGTGGCTTTCTATTTATATCCGTCCTTTCAGATCAGTAAAGTTTACTCTACTAGCTAAAACAAAAATTGTGCTGTTCATTGAGGAGCTGAGATTCTGCCAGAGCTACAAATTCTCACAAAGATCACAGTATCTGTCACATTTGCAGACACTACAAATGCTGCTGCAGTTATTTTGTCAGTGCTTACTGATACAAATAATTTTTAGCCCCTGACTGCCTCGTGTGAGGCCAGAGCTGGTTTTTCTCCTTTAGAAATCTCTTATGAAATTACACAAAAGCTTTCTTTACCAATTGCTCTCTTCACATGTAAGGTGATGTAAGTAATTCCCCTGAATGAAAGGGCTGCGTACAATCTGAATGCTGCAGTTAAAACCAGTATCCTCAACTGCAGATCTTAAAGATCATAGAAACCACAGCAGCAGAAGACAGAATTTTGATGCCTCTGGGATTGGAACATCTGTGGATAATAAAACTGGGGGAGTAAATGGAAGTTTGAAGTCTGAGGCTGCAGGGAGAGCTCGTGATGAGTCACACCCAAACTGTAGTAGAAAAGAGAGCCTCTAGAAAAGAGAAAAACATGCAGACTAAAAAGGACCATCTGATAGCCAAAGCATCCTTTCTAATCATTGTATTTTCTGTCTGTATCATGTATGATTCTATTACCAGTGTATGGGAGCCATACTCCGGGCGTGTCAGGTTGCTCTTTACATTGTGGTGGCACCTATAGGTGACTGGGTTGGAGCCCATAATAGTAATAAGGTGTCAAGAAAAAACAGGGAGCAGTCTTGAAAAACACTGCCCCAGGAACCTGATCTGCTCAGAGTTCATACTATGAGGCACAGTGTTGTCCTGCCCGGGCATGTGTAAAACTTCCTCTAATCTAAGTTAAAGGCCACTGGAGAATATTGAGAAATAACTGGTTGTCCTGGTTTGAGTGACACGGGACTAATTTCTCTTCTAATGCTTGGGAAGATTGCACTTTTAGAAGACTCTAGTGTCTGAATTTGTGAAAATATTTACTTTATAGCCAGCTGTTGTGTGTGGGTTTCAAGATCTTGGTGTTTTTGAGCTCGTCAGGTGCAGGGATGAGACCTGAACACTTGACCCAAGCTGGCCAACAGGATTATTTCATACCATGAATGTCACACGTAATATAAATTAGAAAGTTTGCTGTGAAGTTGTCTCTTCTATGATGGTGGTGATCCAGAGAACTTCTTGCCCCGGTGCTGGACCCCTGAGCCCTTCCCTTCCTCCTGAAGCCGTAGCGCTCGCAGTGTCCCACTGCTGGGAGTGCACAGCTTCTACTAAAAGAATTGGCTGAGTTTAATCCTTGTGTATGTTATATTGGTATTGGGATCAATACTGGTTCTTTAGTGTTATTAATGTCAATTATCTAGTCTTATTCTACTAGATTATTTTTTGTCATTTAGCCTACTCCTAATTGACATAAGCCATCCTAGCTAGTGACAAGTCTTTATAACAATATAAAGATAAATAATGATCCTGTAGGATCAGAGCCTAATGCTGGGAAAGGCTTGTAATCTGATTAATATGGGGACAATGTGTAGTATACGAGACTTCTTTTAGGGCAATATAGGTTTCAAGTTTTGCTATTATTATAATGGAAAGATTCATATTACTAAAAAAAGAAACATTAAAACCCCCAAAGGTTACAAATTTCTACTTCCTTCTCTCTTTTTCTAGGCACCCCTCTTGTATATATGTTAATGGTTTATCTCACAGATAATTCTTAACTTCAGATCCATCTGAGGCAGAGGAAGTTACATTCACTTACACGTGTGGCAGAGATGATGCAAACGGCCGTGCTGTTACACCAGCAGAGGAATGCTTTTGCTAATACAGATTACGTGGTGAATGTAAATATCCACAGCTTAACAGCAAAAGCAATTTTAACCTGGTATCACCATGCCTTCCCTTAGTTTCAAGAGACCTTGTGCCACTGAACTGCCACAGCTCTGCTACCAGAAGTTTTTAGCACAGCCCTGGTGTTAGTCTCCATGCTCCTCTGATCCGAATATTGGCAAAGATGCCGGGATGTACCAGCTGTGGTGACACTTTTTATGGAGGATCCACTGCGTACTAGACTGAAGCCAGCAACCTGAAAACAAGTGACTGGCTGTAGTTTCAATAACTACCTTCTGCGATGGTTTTGAACCAATGACTTAGAGGTAAAAGGCTCTGTAGCCATCTAGTGAATGCGAATGAGATTCTGTTCTGACTGGTTTTGGGTATGGTAGCGTCAAAATAAAAGAAGGACCGACACGAAGGTGTCTTTTTTGCCCAGCCCTACTGGAGAAGGTAGACCGAAGAAGCTGACTTGTGTGTCACCATCATAGCACTGCTCTGTGCATAGCGAGGATCACGATGCCACATTTTCATCCTCTGTCCTAACCTGCTTCAATAGTGTAGATAAGCTCTGCGTTTTCTCCTTTGTCTTTGTCCAAAGCTGTGACCTGCAAGACTGCTGATCCAACTGCTGCTGATTCAAACACTGAGGCTTCGTACAACGGGCTGGTGAAGTACGGACTGTGGTCGTTGGAGTCTTCCACATTTATGATGACTCTGGCCAGGTTTCTTCTGTAAGGGAATTCTTGATCTCGGACCTACAGAACAAGTGCATAATACACATCTTGATATCCATCTAGTAAAACTTTGTAAGTTTTACTCATCTGAGTGCTAATGATATTCAGTTCTATTTAATACAAAGTAACAAAAAAAATATCCATTTGTCCCAAAGAACAGTCTAAAATACTTTCACATGTGAGATGGTAGATAGTAAAATTAAAGAAACAGGAAGAACGTAGAGACTTTTTTTTTCACTTGAGAAAAAATGCATGGCACCTAATCATCATGAGGCAAATTTTTAAATTGGCAACTACATGACATCTTCAATTCAGTTTCAGGTTTGCAAGAAATACTTTTTTTTGCATACATACTAAATGGTCATGCCTTTGTCCTGCCAATCCCTGCTTTATAGCATAGAGGCAAACATACCATGCCCACTGTTCCTTCTTTCAAAGAGCTATAAACAATTTTACCCCCTATGATCAGTCACGTGTCAGTCTAGTGCTTGTAGCTGCCAATGGACTTTTTCATCATTATATACGTACATACCTTTTTGAAGATGATGATACCAATAGTAAACAGTAGGAATTACCTTAAGTGCTCAGCACTTCCAACAGAGGTACCATTTATCGCACCTCTCTCAACACCATACGAAAAGTCTCAGCATTGCTACACTGATAATGCTGCCAACGTGATCCCCTAAAGTTTGGTTCTCCATAAGTAGAACAAACCCCTCATTGTATCAGGTGGAGATCAAACACAAGCACTGGGACATGACCTCTATCAGCCGTGTCTCTCTGTGCTTCGGTTTATATTTAGTTCTCAGTCTGCTCGCCAAAGGACTTGCAGCTTGTTACACTGTGAGCAGAGACCCCACTCAGCTCCTGCTCGATGGCCCTCAGGGCAGATCTCTGATTGCTGTGCTCCCCCACCCAAAGATGGCCTCGTACCTAACACGTTGTGAACTGTTCCTTCAAAGATCTCTTCTTCAGGAGTCTGAAGCGGTTAAAGAAAATAGTGGACTACAATGTTTAAACTAACACAGATGATTTTTTTTATTAACCTCCAGTCCATAATATACAACCTTCACTTGAAAATGGACAGACCTATGTTCTGTAATTTATGCACACTGAGCAAAAAATGGTAATCAATTTTTTTTCTGCATAACCAAACATTTGGAAATGTAACTGAAAGCTATTTCGTATATCAACAGCTTATATACTGAAATAAGTCAGTAAAAGTAAACTATAAATGAGGCTTGTATTCAGAAAGGCTGTAGCATTCTCTGTGGCAGGAAAGCAGTTATCTCCCTGTGAATAACTTCTCAAATAACTTTCAGCCTAACTTCAGAAACTCTGAAAATTACCTTGAGTGAGAGGACCAGATGCCAAGAGATTAAATAATTTCCTGCTTGCTCTCCCTTGAGATAGCAAATCATATCATATTGCATACAATGAATTCACAATAAGTTTCCCAAAAAGCTCAAATAAAAAAATGTAATATAAATACACAGCAGGGCAGGCAAGATGAAATTAATGACTACTTACTGCACTGAAAGTCCTTTGCTCATGCAAAGACTAAGGCACGTACGCACCTGAAGCAGCAGTAATTGTGTCCTGACCCGAGTGAATATTGCATTCTTACCATGACGTTAAGGATGTGCTTATCTTGAGCTTCGTGGTCTAATCTCTCAGCAGTATAGAGCACCCCAGTGCTGGCATCAATTCTGAATTTTCTCACGCTGACTGTATCGATGCTGCTGTGAATAGTGTAGCTCAACTTATGCTTTTCGTCTCTGTCTATAGCTTCAATTTGCAGAATTTCAGTATCAGGGAGGATGTCCTCTGAAATGGTGACATCGTAACTTGGGTGAGAGAATTCCGGGCCATTATCATTGTTATCCAACACTTTGATAAGAACCTACAGGTAATAAAAGAAAAACATTTGAAGTTATTGAAGTCTACTCAGATTACTGAATAGGCCCCTAGCGAAATATAATTTACTTTAGCTGGCTGAAGACGTTATACCACTGTATGGTGGGACTGAGAAACATCATTTACTTACATGCTTACTGTTCAAATCAAAAGAAATAGTAAGGCTATGACTTTGGAGGCAAAATGTTCCTAATTATAAGACCTACTCAGAGCCTGACAAAGAAGTCCATATTTTCAGTATCTATAGATTGGAAAATATTCCTGCAATGATCATAGGAAAGGTTTCGTTGTCCCTTGTAACTGCTCTGGTTACAAGAAATTTCTAGAGCTATTATGGGATTTCCTTTCCCCTTCACTATTAATAAGGCTATAAAAGAATCCTTTTCATGGTACTTAAATCTGCTTTTTATACAATCAAGATTTGGCTAAATCCTGTGTTGTTTTCTGCCCGATACATTGCGTTGGGACGTACCAGCAATGACAAATCATGACAGCAGTGAAGACTTCCAGTTCCCGTTACACCTGAGGCTGTGTTGGGAACGGCGACACTTGGTGAGGCGAGAGCAGGAGACACGACCTCCCAACCACGCAAGCCCACTCCACACAGATCAATATGTACCACCAAAGAGAATCAATCTCAGGGCACTGGTGACAGGGGAGGATTATTTTTATGATTTCAGCCTTGCTCTTCCTTTGCCAGTGATGTTTGTCTTCATTGGCAAATAATTCGCTTTCCCCTCGAACACCTATTTGCCTCCCTTCTGTTGCAGTTTATGAACGGTAGGACTGCTGCTAAAAATGTGAAAGAACGCTGTGCCATTTGCTTCAAGTCTGTCTTTAAAACCTACGTATTGACCCCTGAAGAAACTTGGAGAGGGGGAAGGCAGCCAAGATGCTGCTGTCGCTGCCTCTTACACCCGTTTCAATAGATCACAAGCTGTCCCTGGTAACTAGTAAGAATCACTATTTTCCAGGCTTTGCCTTTCGACAGCTACACGACTACGCAATGTTATGTGTGTGTGGCTCTGATGAGGTTTTGTGTTTTCCACCATCGGAGGAGTCACTCCCTGGAGAAAATTTGCTTTCTAGACTTTATATGCTATGGATTACTTTGGGCAGCAAACCCCTTGGCAAACTACACAATACTGAAAGAGGCAAGGCAAAGAGTTGCCTCTTTTTCAGTACTGGAAACAAAAAGTATCTTTTGCAGAATACGCCTATGAAAGCACACACCTTATTTTACAGCGACTGAAATGGAACAATCTTTTTATTCAAAGGCTTTGAAATAAGAAGTAGTCCAATGAACAACACGGGAAAGGCCACGCACAGGACTCTTCCCTAAGACTTGGAGATTTGACCCATCCCTCATGATATTTTCTTTGTTCTGAAAAGTACTTGGCTCTTTTTAAGCAAATATTTTATTACTTTGCTTGATCAAGCCCTGTTCACCCACACTTTCTTAACAGAAGAAAAATACAGTTATACTTTTACTGTAATATTGCACAAACAGATGTTGGCCTCAGAGAGAAATGAAACTTTAGATTTCCATGATATTTGGAAGGGTTTGCAGAACACATTACCAGAAGGAACATGAGCAATTGTAGGCGGCAGTCACAATNATCTTGATGAAGAGTTAATTAGCTTTTTATATTTTTGTTGTTACAATACAAAAAATGAAGGGGTGTTTCTGACTTGACTGAGGACAAAAAAAAAAAAAGCCAAACACATCTGAAAAAATATGTGAAGAAATGAGTTGTAATATATGAAGAAAAGCCCAAGGAAAAATATGAAAGACTTCAACTCTACTCTAATGGGACATAAAGCCAGCGCTGAATCACTTTTGTGAGTGTAAGGAAGAGACATTGAAGCAATCTGAGTAGGGGATAATCTGATTACCAGTGTTTAACATGTAAAGACACCTTCTCGAGCAGTTTTGATACTCTCAGTCCTTGCCAGCTACCACTGCAACATGGCTGGATTATTTTACTGCTGCAGTGTTAACACAGACAACAACACAATTTATTTTACTTTTAATTAGTGGCCAAAAACTTTGTCACGTATCATTTTAGATAGTCCAACAGGGAAGTAAAAACTTTTCAAATGGATTCGACTAAAAGTACCAAGAGTGTTTGATTCTGCTGATACTAGAACAGCACACTCTACCTTGGACAAGTAAGTATGCCAAGCTCATACCTGTGATTTATTTATTTTTTTTAACATTTCTGTGTGCAAGCTCAAGGTATTCTGTAAGAAAAAAAACCAACCTAATGTACAGATGCACACCAGTGTGTCTTGAAGGTACTGTTACAGCGGTGACATGCTGTTTTGTTTGCGTGGTGTGCGATCACCCCAGTGCTAGGGTTCACCTCCCATTCTATCTAACGGATTTTGGGATCACTGGCAAACTGGGAAAGCAGAGGAGGGCATAAAGCTTCATCCACCACAAAGCTTGCTCCGTGACTGCGCAAGCCACAGCTCTGTGATTTATGCCTTCACTAGACTGCATAAACTAAACAGGGTGGGACTGGATCAGCACCAGAGACCGAGGGTAAGCCATGAGACTATGGAAATTATAGTGTGGATTCACAAAGCAGCTTTTCTTCCCATGGAGAAAGGGATAAGCTAATTCCCTGACACACAGATATGGACCATGTCGGTGTTTGGGGAGCGGGAGGAATGGAGAGGGGAAAAGAGAAAAAAATTGAGGTCCTCATTCACTGTGGTCATCAAACTTATGGGGAGCGATGCACTTAAAAATTCCTTGATAGTGTCCAGAAAAGAACTACTTTTTCTTTTTTTTCCCCACTCTCACTTCTACTGTAAAACTGATCAAGTGCCTGTTGAAGTGGCAGGCACCTTCCTCCCCAGAGATGGCAGCATTTTAATGATTTGTCAAGTGATCCACATTGAAATACGCATTATTTATTACATACTCTGCATTTCAACAGCCACTTCCACCTGGAGATGGAAGGCAGAGCATTAGAGATGCTAATGAATAAAGAGGTCATTATTGATTCACTATTTCTTCTATTAAAGCAGGTAAGAATATTTCTAATTTTTGTCAGCTGTCCCTCAAAATCCCCGAGAGTCAACTGTAATTGTAATATTACAGTCTCTCCTTTACTAGAGGGGAGTGGATTTCCCTTGCAACAAAAGGAAGTTAGATTATATATGGGAATACTGATTATACAGAGCTCTGTTAAACCCACAACCTACGGAAAAGGAAAATGGAACTCTTTTACGCTCTTAAAAATTTAACTGCCCTGGGAGCTACTTGAAACAAATTCAGGTAAAATAAAATGGAACTTAAGTGCCATTTGAAATAGATATTAGTCCTTCAATCCTTACAACACTTTTGAGGAGCAAGTGACTATTATTATCCCCATCCTTTGCCCAGGAAAACACTGCCTTGCAGCAAGGTTAAACGACTTAAAGCCACACAAGAAATGCAGTTGCAAAGCTGGGGAAGACGGTTTAGGTTTATTTTTGAACCACACCACCCCCCCTTTTTTATTAGGCCACCTTAAAATGCCACTTTCCTATGCAGAAGATTTCCTGCTCCAGCAAGATAACTTCTAATAAGATGTTACTTAAAAAGAGGGGGCAATCTTTTCCTTCAACAATAGACAAATGTGACACTGACATGAACACCAGGCTCGTAGAAAACCTGATCCTACAAACATATGTGAAGTTGAGTAAGCCGAATGCCACCAGATCGTTAATATGATGAAAGTTACTCAAATTCATTTAACGGCTGCCAAACTTAGGCATAAAATCTTGGTACTGCTGGCAAATTTCCCACTGACTTCAAAAGGGCCAGCACTCTGCTGCTTGAAGCCTTAAGCTTTAGCCAGCCTGTAACACGTCTTTCACCCCAAATCAAGTGTTATCCTACTGAAGCAACTCAAAGACTCACAGTGTATGTGTAATTTAAGACTTTCTTCATATTTATTTCCAAACGGAAGATATGGCAAGAATGAGCTGTGTCGCATAAATGTCCTTTATTACTGTGGAGGTGCCTGGGGTGTTAAGCTGTGAGAATGCCCATTGTGTAAAACCAAAGAGAGGCTTCAGAAGTTTCGCAACGCATCTCGGAAAGGTGACTAATGGAAATGTTTACTACTTGTTTGCTGCTAAGGAGGGATTCCTCTTTGCTGAGGACTGTGCAAGGTTACTGACTAAACCACTTTTCACAGACAAACATTAGTTGCAAGTCTTTTTTTTCCACGCTCATAAAGCAAACATGCAGCAAAGCAGTCTCTGCCCGGTTATTCTTGAAAGCTCGTATCTTTTCCAGCGCGTCGCAGGCTCCAGAAAGGCAGGCTTGCCTCCTTCTGCTTCCATTGTGCAGAGCCTAATTTATAGTCCGAACAAGCGCCTCGCTATAAAAGATTTGCTTCTCCCTGCTCACTTCCTATTTCCCACAGTTAAAGCAAATTTCAAATAAAGGATTCACGGGCCCCCAAGCTTACAAATTAGGCAAAGTAACACTCAGAGCATTAGCAAAGACTTTATATTCAAAATGGTAAGTGAAAGGCCTAGAGATATACAATCAAATCAAAGCAGGACAAAACCTAACGCAGGAAGTCTCTCCAAAGCTGTTTTTAATGTTGCCCATCACAAATACCTTTGGTTCAGGCACAAACGTTTTTGAGTGAAAACTGGAGAAATGCCAGGCGCTGTTTTAGAGACATTTGAGGCTGGAAGAATCTGCTTGGCTAATTGCTTGGTCTGGGCACAGTGTTGTAGTACAACCTATTAAGTGCCTGAATTGCTTAAACTCAGGTTACACTTTTGTATGGATTTTGAAAACCTATTTTGATTTAATAATGCTTTCAATAGTGTTACCACACAGCTTTATTTGCTACTTCCTGAGAAGTTTTTCTCTCCTCCAAACCCCAACCTGAACATAAAAATGCAAACAGTTTCCCTACCCAGCCTCAGTGGCCTGTTATTTATACTTCACCTTCTGTTATGTTGAAATGGGGGAAAAAGTCTTTGTTTCACAGGCAAGGCACTGCTGAGACGGAAAAAAAATCAAGGACTGGGCTAGTTCTAGTTTGGAGGAAATGTTCAACTCAACAAAAGTGAAAAGTTGAATTGAAACCCCATGTCTTCTTGCCCGTCCTAGAAGAATCCATGGCCCAGAACCTCTTCTGGCAGGCTTTAATGTCTTATCTGCATTTTGGCCATGGTCGTCTAAGAAGAGCTTTTCACTCTTTAGTTAAGAGAACCACCCTCACTCGGGGTGATCGATCAGCTCCTCTTTGTCAAGAAACAACCTTATGAAGAAAAGGTGGTCTCTGGAAGGGGAGACCAAGTTTGACATCCTGAAACTCGCAGCTAAAGGTCAATCCTGGGCAGAAGAATAAATAAAAGTCCACAACCTTCTGCAAGAAGAGACAGAAAGAGGCAATGAGCAGTAACTTCTCCCATCTGCTCTTCCAGCCTGCTTGGCTCAGCTGAAGGTATTACAAGCAAACATGTATTGATCTACAGAAACTTTTCGGAGGGAACTGCACGTTCCTCTCTGAGTGTCCACTCTACTGGGAAATAGTGAGATGGTTTTGCAGTAAGTGAAACTGAGGCACTTTTTGCCTCCTAGCGTGGAAGCATCAGCCTTCATGCTTTCAAGCATCTTTTTTATAGTGGTTAGGATGATGAGAAACAAGGAGAAGGCAAAAAAAATAAGCAAGAGATAAAACTGTCTTTTTCACGTAATACCATGACTCCAGGAGGCCGTTCTTAAAAAGAGAATTATCTGCTAGTACGACATTCTCAATAAAAGTGAAAAATTATCATCACTTAGATGATTGTTCCCCACCGTACTGGACTTCTGTGGGTATTTTAGCAAAACTCAACAGTGTGCACTACAGAGAAATAAATAAATGCTATTCCTATGTTGTGCAAAGGAGGCTTTGGGATAAACTTGACTCATGACCAAGAAAACCTCTACCATTACACAGCCAAAGTTAGTCAAAATTGTGGTAGGAGTAGGCATTTAGATGCCATTACACTGATTTCTTGCTGGGAGAGTCCTCTCTCTGTTCAAGGGAAGGCAAAAGGCCCTTTCCCAGCCCGAAGGGTGGCGGTGGTGGTGGCGAGGAGCAGGGCCACCGCGTGGAGCTGCTGTCCAGGCTCTCTCCAGTGCACGGGATGCAGAAGCCCCATCCCCTCCCCAAGGCCAACAGCTCACCTGGCAGCTGCAGGAATCGCATTTCGTGGGGATTTAGAGCCAACGTACGCCTTCAGCCTTTAATAAATTACCGCGTGGCCTTGAGCAATGATGAATTAAGCTAAGAGAAAAAACCGAAAGCTCTCCCTGGCTAAGTCAGGAGACTTAGCCTTCCTAGAAGTTAATCAACGTGACAGAAGCTTTATACCCACACTCTAAATACATAAATCAAACGAGTCAACATTTCTTCATCTTTGCCCCCTCCATCCCTCCCCATCCCAGCTGTGCTGCCGGCATGGCTGGGGCTCAGCCGGATGGGCTGAGCGAGTGGCAGCGGCTCAGCAAGTCCTGGCGCTTTGGTTCTCACTTTGGAGATTGTATTCTTTTTTGAAATCCTGATCATACCCAAACCAAATAGGCTTTCAGTTACACAGGAAGTTTGTGATTTCTTTTTTTTTTTTTAGTATTCCTTATGTTCTTTTCACCTCTTTTCACAACAGCGAACCACTAGTACAACAGATGTAACTTTTAAATCAGAATGATTTCCTTCCTCTCACGGTAGTTTATCCGAGTTTAAGGCGTGCAGGAACATTGCTGAAGAAACTTCTGCAACTCCGTGCCAGGGATCGTGTTACCGAAGCAAAAATCCTTGGCATTTTTACGCTGTATTTTACCACCTCCAACTGTGTAATAGACAAAAGGCCAGGAAGAGATAAAGGGAAACAGGTGGGGTGGAATAAAAAGCAAGACTGTTCCATTTGGCACGGCAATGATCAGCTGTTTCATAATAAACCATCGCACTTTGAGGGGGGCTTTATATTATTTTATTGTTATACAAGGGGATGAATTTATGTATTTGCTTCCCACTTGCTTCCTCTTCTGCCACATCTTCTTGCAGCTAGAGTTAAAAATGCAGGTGGTACTACGTACAGGAGACAAAATACTTACAATGTCGTTTTATCAAAACTCAGAACAAGGCCACTGAGAGCCATCACCAGATGATTTTTTTGACTCTCTCTATGACATATTTCACTTAACATATGTTTGATTTTCTTATTATTCTTCTAAAAGGAAATAAATATGAATCAAGTAACCAAAGGCTCCAAAGTAGAGTCAAAAATAGATTATGAAAGTTTTGTAAAAGGGAGAGATAATTAATCAGGCCATAATTCTGGCAGCTTTGAGATAACGATCGCTTTTGAAGTCTCTGTGGTGAAGACCAAAAGAAACACATTTTCAGATGTTGTCCGGGCCACAATTAAATACTTAAACAGTATCAATATGGAGAGAAGGAAGTGGAGGAAAGGAGGGTCTGTACCCACCGATGATTACCTGATGCTATACTATTGCAATCACAAATGACTATCTCACATTCTTAAATAGGTCACATCACTGTTACAAAGAATGCCGAGGCTTCTTTTAGAATGCAACAGCTTTACTGAAATATGTTTTTACCATATGTTTCAATTAAAAATGTAGGGTTTTCATCAAAATAGGTTTTGAGGACTGTCATAGGGGTCAATTTATTAAATAAAAAGCAGGAAAAACAATAAACATAATATCCATGAGAAGAGAAATTACTTATATCCAGCATGTTTGAAATTCCCTGTGCTTTTTAATATTTATTTGGCTGAAATGTTTGCAAGAAAAAAAAAAAGTCATGTTAGGGATTTAACACCACATTTCTGAAATGTGGACTGAGAGTGTCGCCAAGATTAAAAAACAATGCAAAACAAAAACCTACTCAAGCGCTAAAGCAAATGCCTTATGGAACGGGAACCTAAAGAGGTCAGTCATTCTCCTTTGCTTGTCTACCAGAAGGCTGGGAGGTGATTTGACTATTCTGAGTAAGTGCCTTCCTGGGGAGAAAATACTGGTTTTTAAAGAGCTCTTTAATTGAGCAGAGAAAGGCATAACAGGGAATACTGGCCAGATATAATCAAGTTAAAAATAAGGGATGTTTTTTGCAGAGATGCAATTAATTACTGAAACTAAGAGGGAAAATAGCAGATTTCCTACCACCTAACTTACTATCAACTGATGTTTTCTAATCAAGAGTGGATTGTCAGGAGAAATTATCAGATAGGGATACTTAGAGATTTTAGGGCTGGTTATAAACAGGAATTCAGATTGAGAAAACACTCAATGATTTAAGCCTCTTAGGAAAGTTGGTGTTGTGACTCAGTGAACACAGATTTACATCTGAACCATTGGAGCAAAAAGGCATGGTAAAACAGAACCATCTGCATGTGTTCAGACCTTCTTTCTGCAATTATACAGAAGCAAAAAAATGTTCAGGCCTTCCTTCTGCATTATAAAGAAGGAAATGACATCACAAACCCATTTTTTTTCCCCTACACACCACATTTAATCTGGGGTTTAAGGCTGCACACAGGTGTCCTCTACCAGCATATATTTTTGCCTATGTGTCAAATAATATCCAGGCTATAGGCACACTTTACACTTGGGCAGTAATCCAGCTGTAGGATCTCAGGCTGTAGCTAACCCATACCCCACAGCCCCACCACCTATTGAAGGACTTTGTTCCTTGGAGTCTCCCCGGTGCCACCTGGACTGCAGAGTCCCTGTCCCTGTGCCATAACCCTGACCACGTCCCAACTCCAGACTGGTTCCCACCAAACAGATACCCAGGCTCTATGTAAGGGTCTCTCCGACAAGGATGTGCCAGAGCCAGCATTATCCCAGCCCTTCACGTTTATCTGACCTGACTTTTTAATTGCTGAAAGGCACTGACCCTGATAAGCAAGCCCGGTTTTAAAGGGTTCACTGGGGCTGTTCCCAGAAGACAATGTAATCGCAGGCAGTGACACTAAAGGAGAGATCCTTTGAATTTTAAGTTTCGCCTCTGAACAATTTCTTCTCTGAACAATTGATCCTGTGTCCCACATTTGGGTCTTGGGAGGATGAGAAGTATAAACTCCATTTAATATAATCAATAGCAATATTCCCCAACACCACAGAGGCACTATTGTATTTTGGACCATTACGGGGTGATACAATTGTCAAAATGTAAGCTTCGCCGCCTGTGATAGGGACTCCCTCAGCTGGAGGAAGGCGAATTACTTTCGTATGAGCACGAAGAGCAAAAAAGGAGAAATAACACTTTGAAACCTTCAACAGATGATTCTTTACAACCAGGCAGGAAGGCTCTGAAAAATATCCCCTCCATTAGTTAACAGTGGTCTCAAAGGATGAGGTTTTATTTGAACGGCAAGATTATTAATTTTTATAGCATATACATTCCACTAACAAATGAAAAATTTGCCAAGAAAGGAATGTGATATTCTACCTGAGTCGTGGCAATGTTTGTTCCATCGGTGACCTCCACAGTCATATTATACATTGACCTCTGCTCTGCATCCAAGGGCTTTGCAATGACAATAGTGCCCACTCCCTTCTCCGCGTCGAAAGAACTATCGTAATTCCCTCCTAATTGTTGCACAAAAATACAATTAAATTAGCCATCTCTGGTAAAATTTCCATTGAAAATGTTCCTAGAAGTGGGCATATCTGTTTACTGGTATCCATCTTAACGGCCTGCCTTAACATACACAGTACATCTACTGATACTTCTTTGTTCATAACTCATTTATATTTCAAAGCACAGTTTGTATATTGGAAAGCAGATATCATTAAAATGCACTGCAAGAAAAAAAATCTAGCAGTATATTTAAGTGAACCATAACTGAGTCTATAAAAAGAATCAAATGGCTATAAGCCCATAAGATGTGTGCCCTTGTAGTTTGGATAATGAACAAGCACAATTATCTTTTTGTATAAAAAACATTTTAAGAGGGTTTCATTCTGCAAGGTTTTTTTTTTTTCAGGAAATTCTCACTGATGCTCGTGGGTGCAAAGACCGTCAACTGCGTCTTTAAAAATTACAATTATAATCAATTTAAAAAATGCAAATAGAGATTTGTTATGTTAATTTCAAGGACAATGATAATTACTGGCAGCAAAGGTCAAATTCTACTAGTCTTTTAGGAATTATTTAAATAGATCTGACAGGATACACATCATAAATTTCTTTCCATTAAAAAAACCCTCATAAAGCACTGTTCTGAAACTAATATCCCCTTATCCTGTCACACACTGAGTGATGCAGCAGTGGGAAAACCCTCCTGAGTCTCAGGTGAAAGAAAAAAAGGAAAAAGAAGAAAAAATCTATTAAAAAGTAAGAGAAAGCCATAAATAATTTGAGATTAAAGGGTTACAGGATTTCTCAGCCACAGCTATAGTTTATAAATTAGAACCACTCATTATGTTCAGAAGTGAAGCACACACTCCCTGCCGCTAAGCTGCTTCTTACTCACTCATCTATAAAGTGGATTTTCTTATAAATTGAGCCTGAAATTTTTGGAGGTTGGGGACAGGGAGAGGTGGAACACAACACTGTTGACAAACGAACTCTTAAGGTATGTTCATCACACAGCAATGCAATGCCGCTTGCTACAGTCTCCGACAACTTGGTTCTACACAGTGCAAAAGGCTTTCAAAGCCTACTGGTTATAAAACTTGTGGAAGAGCTGCTCAGATCTCTTGGGATTAGATGCACAGGTAGAAAAACATCCATTCCATTGACTTAGCTCTTGTGCAATGTGTATATAGAGCGATCTATTTGAATGGCTGGTGTGTTATCACAAAATAGCTCTCATGTTAGGGCTGGGGATGGAGAAGCAAAGAGGACAGTCTTCCTTGCTCGACCATCAAGTCTTGCATCTGCATGGTTTGCTGACCAAAACCAGCATTATTCTCAGAAACAGTCATGCATTTAGTGAGAGGAAGAAGATTTTGGCATTCCAAGAAGTTGCAGAGGAGAGTCTCAGTGAAATCGCAGCCCCTGAATCCCTTAACGGGAAGAAACCCTCACTTCTCTCCACGTCTTGCACAGGCTATTGCAAAGAAAGTGTAAGGTGGAAGAAGCACTGCTCGAGGCCATTCAGGGAGGGAGAGAAGAAAGGGAAGGAGGAATAAGAGTGTAGATGACCTACGCAAAGTCAAGGCAGAATTGGTAAACTTCTGCCCACTGAAATGACCCAAACGTGGCGGTTTCAGCTGTGCCATCAGACTTCCCTGTGCTCAATATATGTGCATACGTATCTATAGCTCTGAGCCTAATAAATGCAGTTATGGTTCTCCAAGAAAACACTGACACTGGATCTGCTGTGATTTATGGTGGGTAGAAACACTACTTATTCCCTAACCTCCTTCTGCAAGCCCAAATTGCATATTTTTCACAATTGATATATATATATTTAACACTATTTGACGCTAGAAAAAAAACATAATTGTCCTTGACATTTAAGCAATACCAAGCTATTTGGACATTGATCATATCTTCAGTGTTTGGAATTTTTTTTTTTAAAAAAGTTAATCTGGAAGAAAAAGAAAAATGCCATCTCCCAATTAGTGTTTTAAATTGATTTACTTGAGAAAAATTGTACCATGAAAACCAACTCTGAAAAAGAGCCTCCTTTGAAGAAGAGAGTTTGAGATTCTTGCAAGGAAATCTCTGCTGAAATGAAGCTAGCCTTGGGACAGTAGGCACTTTGCAAAGAGAATGTTTCATACTGATAACCATGAAAACAAAATGAAAGCCTATACTTCAAGATGCTTAATAACCATCTTAACAAGCAATCAAAAATTATATGCTATCAACTGGCATGCACTTCCAAACAAACCCTGCCCTTAAAACGTCCAAGAAGTAACATGGAAATATGAGCAATATATGTTTGAAATGCCCTTCCTCTGTTAGCACAGAGCTGGGTTTGCAGGGCACTACGCAGTGTACTGCAAACACACCAACTTCTTCAAGCCATTTTCATTAAATGCAGTATATTATGGCCCCAAAATAAGAACTGAAGCCATCATATGAGTGTTTTTATATGATATTCACACCTTCCAAAACGGTCTAGTGACACACAAATAAATCTTGGTCACCAGCCACCCCACTCTAGCCTACGCTTGTAACTAACCAGGCAATGCACTTTATTTTACATTGATTCATTTTCTATTAAACAAGGTAGAAACTGCATCCAAGACTGAGACCGAGATGGATCAGAGAACATCCTGCTGTGAGATTTGTGATTATAATCTCTGTTGGAGTGAAAACTTGGTTTATTCCCGATTCAGTCTGGTACATTTTAACAGACCATGGTCAGCTGTTGGCAGTGAAGATCCACTCAGACGCCTGAACTTCTGGGAATACTGCCTGAGATACTGGGTCCTGCCTCTCCTCTGGAGTACTAGAGGCTATCTGGAAATGCTTTGTATTGCTCCTCAGCCTTCATATACTCTCAAAGCGTCTCCTCATATGATGAACACTTCTGAAGTTGCACTTAAGCACTGAAGAATAATTAATGAATTAAATGTAAATGCTAAACTGTTAAGTCTATTCAAGGCCTACTATGAAGCACCCAAAGAAGCACTCAACACAATTATCTTTGAAAGATGGGTTTTGGAGGGGCATGGAGAGAGAGAGAGAAGGGTCATGTAAAAAGAAACAGGACTTTTCTCTTAAAAACTCCTGCAGTTGAAATATTCTGGGAATGCCATGTGAAATCACTTCCTTCCGAAGGTGCTCATGTTGAGGTCAGAGGGCTGAGCCCGCAGGAGGTGGCAGCTGAGGAGGTGGCAGCTTCACACATTTCTGGGGTACTTGAGGCCCGTTTTCGAAAGCATGCTGCCGGGTAACTCCCAACCCTTTTGAAGTGAGTTCATCTGCAGTGCTGTAAACTCCCACAGTATCAGTTTTACCAACATTACTATTGGCCATTTAACAATTTCTTTGATCACAATCTTAGGATGAAAGGGGGCTAAGGATGATGAAATTTCATTCAGCTGCTCAGTTTTATTAATGTGAATTTTTATTACTTATTCCATTTTCCAACATATGTCGTATGCTTCCCTTTTTATTGTCTACTAAAACCTACTTTCAGATACGAGATATGTAGAAGCTGTCTTTGCTAATGTGCTTGCAATTGCATTAGGAAAGAAATATTTCAAATGAAGACAATACATTGAGAGTTCCTGGGGCACTTTGGGAAAATCAACAATAAAGACAGCAAGTTGAGTGAACTGGCAAGTTGGCTTGACAGGTTGTCCTGAGAAAGCATTTTAACACTGGATGACCTCAGCGAGATGTGGATTAGCAGTTGTTTGTAATACCATTGCAGGCTAAGATGTAATGCTGATACATCTTCAATACAGATTAAAGACTTCCCTTAAAATACTCTGATTAAACTGAAGCACTTAGAGTGGGATTTCATGAAAAGTCCACATCTCCACATAATCCCATATTTGGATTAGTAGACTTATCATGTTTGGATGATATAAATTCATCCAGAAAGTGCTTTTTCTCTCTAATTGACTGTTAAGATTCCCAAAGACACCTAGCACAGATAGTTATGTCTACACTTCGGACACCTACAGTTAAGTGAGATGATTTCCACTCTTACTTTCTTGAGATTGATCTTTATGCTCTTGCATAAGGCCTGGAAGCATTATATTTCCATAACTAGGAGTTTTTTAAGTTCTCTGAAAGCATGTTGTAGTTTATATAGGATTTCCCAATGTAACTCTAGCGAATTCCAGCTGTTATCAAACTTGGGATGACTGCAGAAACAGTCCCTGGTACAAAAGATTTTATTTGTTGGCCCTCACTACAGCTTCGTGAGACCTTTCTAGCACAGCCCTAATTTTCAATTTAACAGATGGTATAGTATGGTCAAGAAGGAGATCTCAGGAAATTGAACCGAGACACCTGTGAGCAAACAGACTATAGGTTGTGTTGTTGGTATAGAGTAGCCTTGGTTACATTTTCTGTCCAAATCTGAAGTGTTACCTTGGTTCTTAGCTTGGTTCTTGGCTTCATAGTCACTATGAACATAGTTTTCTTCTGACAGAAGTCCATTATGCTTTGGAAAGAATTAATTTTCCTTTCAATAAAAGAGATAGCTTAAAATAAACAAAAAAAAACCCACCACTGAACGTTACATGAGTAACGGGAGAGGATCTTCTGATGTAAACCTTACCACTCATTTGGAGCAACAGACAGGCCAAGGAAAACTTCCTGAACTGTTAAAAGGGTCTTCTAGAGGTCAGGTGGAGAATTTGCCTATGGTAAGATACAATGCGGATCTGGCATTCCCACAGAATGTGGGTCTGCAACTCTGTCCCTTCTGAATTGCAGTGTGGGTTTGTTTTGTTTTGTTTGTTTTTATTTTATTTTTTATTTTGAAACATATTCTGCTTGTAATATGATTATTGCACTTGCTGCAAGCAATGAAGGTTTTTTGTAGTTCTTTTCCTAGATGGCATTCCTGTTTGGGAAGATGTCGAACTTCCCTATATTCCTATCAGCTGCTGATATGCAGTTTAAGATGGGATTATGCTGCTGTTAGAAATAATTTTCTCCTCTGAGAAGAAAACATGTAAGCAAATCTGGAGGACTTGTAGGCCATGTGAGGATCTTTTTGCCTCTTTTCCAGTTGAATGATCCAGAAGAGTGGGATTGAATAAACACCTCAGGAACATCTGATGACTGTGGAGAATCAGACTTAGATGTAAAGATGGATCACGTTGAACTCTAGAGGACATCGCCAAATCAAATACACCTAAAACCTGGCAAGAGTCTTCCTTCACTAGTAGATAGCAAAGAGCATAGATGCTCCATGTTCAAACTTAGTAAAGGCAGGATATACTGAGATCCTCACACAAGTCTCCTTTGGCCTGCCGTGCCGTGATGGACGAGTGGAGAAGAAGAGAAATACACGAGATGACCTAATTTAGAGAACAGTCCTTTAAAACACATTTTCTCAGGGCAGAGAAGATTCTTACTTGTCTTGTCCCAAAGTAAACTAACATGACCAAGGACAGTGATGATAAATTGGGCCAATTGCTACAATTCTCACATTGCTCAGAGCAGAGAATCAGAAGAAATGCAGAAAGCTAATTCAACCTGAAACTCAAAGGTGAGTCTAAAGTGCCTCTAGGATTTTCAGGAAAAGAAGCAAAGGCAAAATTTCCAATTTTTCTGTTTTCAAAAAAGATGAAATAAATCTAGCGACTGTCTCAAGAAATACAAATTCAACTACAGACTTAACATTATGTTAATCATAACATAATAAATATTGGTAATATAACATGCAAATATTTATTATTTTATGTACTAGATCATGCTAAGAAGAAGAAAATAATGCAGACTGAATTTTCAGATAAAACTATTGTAAGGAGAGTTAAAGCCTGGGGTTTGCTGCTAAGAAGCTGAAGGTAAGGGCATAAGAAGCAGAAAAGAAATCAGAAAGGTATTTTAGATAGCTGTCAGTGAAGATAATTCAAAGGAGGCGAGGGAGCTACATGTTTTTCACACTAATGAAAATTTGCAGCACTGTGAATTAAATGGACAATTAATTAAAATTAATAGATATTAAAATTATTGCCATTTAAACACTCTTGGTGAAAAGTTCTGATGTGCTTTTAAAGTTTGGCTGCTCCTGTAAAGGCATGGGCTGGGGGAAGAAGGAAAGATAGAGAGAGGCCTGTTTGGAGAATCAGAGAGATGTTGTGCAACATGCTACTTAAGCGAAAACTAGCACCATGCAGCTTAGCTCCAGTGTCAAAGTGTCATCACACCATTCCCACCACTAACAAAGGAAGAGACAGAGAGGGCTCAATTTATCTGGAAAAAAAAATAAAAAATCTCTGACTTATTTTGGAGCCTAAACCACGACACCATTGAAAATTATTTTCTCATAAATGACTGAATAAATTTAAGAGAACTGAAACAACCTACGTTCATGTCTTTCATGTTGTGGGATCTGCATGAACTGAGAATGGCGTTGAATGCAGTCTGAAAACAGAAACCAGATATGACATCTCAACCATTCCCAATTAAACAAACAGACAAAAAGCCAGGCAAGCATCCTGTTCCTTCTAGTCCATGGAGGGAAGATGATCTCCCTGCCTGCAAGGCACCTTCCTCTCTTGAAGCTGATTAACTCAAGAACTTAAACAGTTTTTTAAAGTGCATAATTAAGGTGCAAATCAGATGCTGAAGTTAGGCAGACAGAATACTACATAGCCAAACTTCATCCGCTCTCCCTCCTTTTTTTTCTAGCTGGGAGAAAGTGCATGTAATGCATTAAAAAAGAAGTCCTCTGGAATTCCAATGCCCATTTAGTTTGAAAAGGTCATAAACATAAAGGTCAAGCTGCAAACTCTATATTAAACCATTCTTCTACATAAGCCTTCAGGGCTTTTGTTGACATTACTGTGAACTGTGCACAGAGGTCCAAAATCACAAAATACCAGATGGAGCAGGATCAGGTCTAGGTTTTATAGCAGCACAGAAACCATTTCTTGCATCAGTAGTCCCATATAGCTTTGCATACACGACAACTAACTTCTACTAATAACCCCTGTCTTTCATTGCGCTTTTCAGCACTAGACCTCAATGTTCCCCCAAAAGGAAAGGATCAACATCTTTTTTTCTATATGATGATATTGAGGATCAAGGAGAAAAAGTGGGTTTGATACTGATACCGACTAAAGGCAGCGAAGATAATCTAAATATACAGTGCTCTCTCTGTAAACCTCTCGGGGTGGGTTTTCTCTTCACACCTTGTATGCAGAGCATCTGGAACAACAGGGTCTTCTGCATGCCCAGCATTGTTGGCTAGTCCTACTGCAAAAATGGGTGCTGCCGCCAGTGTTATTATTTATTATGGCAGTAATATTTAATGACAACGTTCATATGGTAACAGTACCGAGCTGGATGGTCAGGGTCACCGATTCCTCATTAAGTCCAAGGAAGCTCTGTCTCCCTGACCCACCTCCAGTGACGCAGCATCAGGAGCTACAGCCTATAGGGAAACCATTAGGGTTGTTTAAATAGCAAAAATTTTCTTCTAAACCATTTGAATTATTGTAGCCATAAACGTCACATTAAATGACAAATTAAAGGCTTAAATTTCATAGTGCTCTCCCCATTGTCTCTGTTTGGTAGGCAAAAAATGAAATATTATTATAAGGTGTTGCTAGATCGCACGTGACTCTAATAATGTAAAAGAATGCAGTGGAAGAGCTGGGGCTTCTCTCGGTTCTTAACACAGGCAGCATTTTAATGAGAGTCGGCGAATTCGCCAAGGAAAGGACCAAAAGGCTGCGAAAGGCAGAGGAGTCCAGCAAAAGGTTCAAATGGGAAAAAATGTCAATAACATCAATGATGACGGCTTTCTCCTGGGAGGAAAGTTAGGGTCAGCGAGGAGGAGAAAGGGAATGTAAACACTAGCTAATAAATTGCATGTAGCATACTGAAACAGCCAAGGGGATGGAAGAAAATCATAGGAAACATATGCTGCCCTTCCCCAGGGGCTAGCAGGAACCCTAGAACATGATAATAGCTTTGGGTTTAAATTTAATGCGGTTGGCACATCAGAAACTACACTACAAATTCAAAGTGGAAATGTTGCTGCTTCTGTCTTTCATCTGCACAAATTGGCAATAAAAGGTGGATGAAAATGACTCTGACAGACCCTTTCTCCTGTGGCCCTTGTCCTTCCTGTTGGCTAAACCCACCCGCAAATAGCTACGCTGAAATGAGCGCCAGGCTCAATCCCTGCGAATGAGGACTGCTGATGCACCCTTTCCACTAAGTCTGCGGCAAAGGCTTTTTGTTTCTCTAATCTTTCATATAGTATTTGCCTTATATCCCTTCATTTAAATAACACCACTTTGTGCAGACACGGTGTTTTACATCCAAAGGTATACAAACATTATGTACAAGTAACTGCAAATATTAAGCAGCACAATAACTTTGCAGGGTTGTCATGCTGCTGGGAAAAGTCCCGTTTTGGAGATGTTAAATGAGTTATTTTAAATAACATAACCGAGTCAGCAGCAGAACCAAAAAAACCCAATGCTTAGGAACATTGATTCCTGTTTCTCCACTGCAACCAAGTGAGACCCTCCATTCCCTATCTTTTTGGCAGCTACACCCTTAATTGCATCACCCTGCGACTTTAAGACCATTGCTTCTATGGCTTCTCCTCCTCTTTGCTAAGGATATTTCTCCCTCCCTATTTTTATAATCAATTTTATGGAAGGCAATTTTGTGGTTGAAATCTCACATCAAAACGCGTTTCTCTTTTTCAGCTTGCATTCAAGACAAACTTTTGGTGGCTCCATTTGTAACCCATATGTTGATGCATCCCATTCTGTTTCACAGTTAAATGGATGGCACTGGACTGTGAAAAGTTTGAATTAATTATTTGTGATAAACTGCGGAAAATCCGTGAATAAAATGATAATAATTGGACACAAATACGGTAAAAGCTGTCATAGAAAGAAACGCAGCACATCCATGTGTCGCATCGCATCCTGTCACAGGCACTTATGAAAGATGTAATATAAATTGTCTCAAAAAACTTGCAAAAATAAAAGGCAGCCTGGATAGTTGTATTTTAGCAAATGTGTTTGCACTAAGGGTACCTTCTGTTGAACAGTTCTGCCCACAAGCTGTCTGTAGAATATAGAACATCTCTCGAGCATGCTTGCCACCTTGAAGCAGGGCAGTCGGAAGCAGAAAAAAAAGAACAGAATGCAGAAAAAAAGGTGAAGAAAGAGAGAAATGAGGGACAGCAAGTCTAAGTACCATAAATACATTTAGAAATGAGATTAGCAAAGTATGACAATAGAATTTAAATGACAGACAACATTAAGATTGCAGTAAATAACATAGTATGAAAAAAAACAATTCAGCCATACAGCGCTTTTTTTTTTTCAGCTTAGCTAAGGAGTCATAACAAAAGCAGGAATATTATTATTATTGTTATCGCTATATTGAAATAACATTTTTCATTTCAGCATTACGAAAGTGGGTTTAATTTGCAGGGGGGGACAGTTCCCGGTTAGTTTTCTTGCTCTCAAAACCACACATCCATACGCTTTGCTTCTGAAGCGTCCTCCTCACACCACTGGCTCCCAACTTACCGACAATGTCAAACCAGAGAGGAATGTTAGAGGGCTGCACAGACACCACCCCAACAATTTCTGTCACTTTGTCGCTTTCCATGACGGTGAAGTTGTAAAAGGGTTCATCGAAAGTCAGGGGCAGGGGCGAGGGCGCAGGCTTTTTTATCCACTCAATATGGAGGCGTGCGGTTGACGATTTTTGGGGCCGGCCATTGTCCACTGCTTTTATCTGGCAGGTACAAAGAAAAGAGGACTTAGACTGAGCATCCCAGCTTGGCAGGTCAGACCTAATTCTATCACTTGATGATGACTGCTTGGAAAATGGCCTTTATAATCCTCTACGTAAAATCCCATGAAAAAAGACGCAAGTTCTTCCTTCTCAATTCTCATGTTTTTCCATTACACTTTGACTTTTTACTGAGAAGACTGATTTCAAACTGAAATGTTTTGGTGTGAGGGCTCCTGGAGATGCAATTCAAGTGCTCCCCACACAGATCCTCCTCTCCAGAACCAGCTTCCCTCTCCCACTTCATCTTCCACCCAGTTCCCCCTTGCAGCAAAGCTGGGAGCTTTATAATGACCCTGTGGGACGTTGTGCACTTGCGAAATGTGCTCACCCAGACCACGTCTGATTGCTTTTAAATGGCATCTGTATTGCAGATAAGATTGATATTCCTTACATTGCCTTCTTCAGGATCTTTAATTGACTTAAATAAGTTTCAGATCATTTCCCCCGTTTTCCAAAACAAATATAATTTAAAATTTTGCCGTATCTATTTTCCTTGCTTTCTCCTCTCAGTCATGTTCATTAAGAGCTGCCCAGCTTGGTGCTAATTCTTTTTATTATAATGTCCTCTGGAGGGATGGATAGACTTGGTGTTTGCCTGGCATGCTTTACGGTTTTAGCACAGCAAAGACGAGATGAACAGTAACAAACTTAAGGAAATTTAACGGCTTAAGGAAAGGGAGAACGTAGGTTACAAAATGGGTGCTTTGGTGAATAACATCAATGTCAATCAAAGCATTTTTCTTTTAAACCTAAAAGAAATATTTCTGGCTATATAGGACCACTGGTGTACGTGTGCTGCTACTATGGCTGTTAAAAATGGGAAATATTTTCCTGAAATATCATACCCTATTTCTTTCTCTGGAAATGTGTTAAGTGGGTTTGGTGCTAAGACTTGTCACCTTGCTCCGTTCAAGGTGGGCAGACCCTTAGTGAAAAGATGCTGAGGGTGTGATGAGCAGTTTCAAGGTAGAAAACCTTCAGCTGTTGCATTATAATAAGGGCCAGATCCCAGGTGCCACTTCCAGCTCTGCAACGGGAAAGGCACTCACTCACCCAGAGAGTGCTGTTCTCTGGTTACTAGGTATTTCTCAATCTTTTGATATTTATTCATTTTCCTGTCACAGTTTCCAACTCTATGAAGGTATCCCAACAGTAACCCCTTACTGTAAGTGACATAGTTTCCTTTACTACCGCCCAGACACTTTTCTATAGTCTCCTACATTTTTGGTCAACTCCTTAACTACAACTTGTTGGCTTAGTGCTGCAGATGAAGAGTGCACGTTCAAGCCTTATATTGCTTTTTATCAACACCACCATCTTGTATTCTTTCTTTCTTTAACCTTGTCTATATGGTTTGAGTTCTGGCAGAGATACTTTTACTGAGATTTCTTTTAACTCAAATTGCTGCCATTCTTACACTCTTTAACGTGGTGAGAAGGGTACTACAATATGCTGTACACAGTACACCTCCTCCCCGAAGCCACCTAACTTGAACAGTATAAAGGCCTTTCCATGAGGGCAAGCGATTGTGTCCACACCAAAGGTGAATAACCATTTGTAGCTGTATCTGCCCACTTCAACACGATACAACTCTGTGAGCAGACGAGCCCTTGGTCTTCATTTCTGTGTGTTCAAGGGAACAACTTACACCAACAATTTGCAAATTGACTGAACAGTCTGAGAATAGTTCACTACTCGCAATGCCATGAACGCTCTGTCAGACTCGATTTTTTGGCAGTAGTTGTATGTGAATACCAGATTTCTTAAGACAGTCAGATCTTACATATAGGTCATAAATTAAACACAGCCATATATCACTCTTTATACAGGAGGGCCCATTTCTAAAAAAAGTGAGTCAAATCATGGGTTTGTATGTCGATGGAAGAGCACTTACTGTTAAGATGTCATAACTCCCCGCTGTGAACTGCTTTCTGGAAGACACCATCCCTGTTTTGGGATCAATAAAAAATTTCCCATCATCATTTCCATCCACAATGCTGTACGAGATTTCTGCATTAGGGCCTTCATCTTTGTCAAAGGCAAAAGCTCTGTAGATCGGCTCCCCTCTTTTCTTACGGTCCCTCTCTGGCAGTTTGATCTGATAGACTTTCTCCGGAAACTGAGGTTTGTTATCATTCTCATCCAGAACCTGGACCACCACCCAAACGGAGGACTGCTTGGGAGATGTGCCCCCATCTGAGACGGTTACCTGAAAAACAACAGCAGTAGAGGCATTATTCTGGATAGGTACAGGCTGACTTCATAAATTGGAAAAAAAAACAACCCATAAACCAGAAGGAAACATGCCTTCCTCCTCAAACCCAACCTCCAGTTCACAAAGTCTTCTGTGTAGACAAGAGATGCTCTCTATAAAGATGCTCAGTGCCTAACTCACATATGCCCACAATGGCAATTAAAGGAATCAGGAAGATTTGTTAATTTTGAATGACCCTGGAAAGGGAAACCTGCTGGCTAGGAACCTATTTCTCAAAATATAAAATCCTTTTCTCTCAAATTTCGCAAGTTTATCTCAGAAGAGAGAACTGGAATTAACCCATTAAGCAGGATTCCTGCTTTTTTTTGCAAACATATTTTAAAGTTTCTTCAGTCACACAATGAATTTGAAAGGTGCGTTTCTTCTTAAATCCTAAAATAATCTCTGTCACTTTTTTCCCATTAATTATTTGGAATTTCTTAAACAACAAAAGGATTTCTGTCAGTTCTTTTCATTCATTACCTGAGATGTGACAGCTCATTAATTCCAAACCTGCTTTATGTGATTGTGAGGGGCACAGAGAGGCAGGTAGCAAAAAAATTCTGCTGCATTGTGTAAAGAGCGCACTGTGCTGCCAGAAACGCGTAAGAAATAAAATCTTTGAGACAAAAGTTAATTAGTAATTTAGCTGCAACTTAAACAGAATTACTAATAATTTTCCGTCTGAAACACTGTGAAAATGAAACGATCCAAGATCAGCAAGCACTGAAGAGATTTAATAATATGCCTTCAAAATGCAATCAATATGTTTCAAACGTCTCCCTCAATATTTCGATTGCATTTTTTAAAGAGGAAGAAATAAGGCAGAAAGTTATTTCTGTTTGCGTGAAAGAAGTTCAAATTTCACTTTCAGCTACATATGCTAACATGCCAATTCCCACAGTAGCAATTTTTGATGATCGTGAGCCAAGATATTACATCCCCTTCCCTGCTCGTACTGATCACTGCACATCGATTGCTTTGCTGGTTAACTCCCCAGTGCTTTATTTTTCCTTAAACGTTTCTGCGTCCCCTTACAAATCATGTAGTCCTGATGTCCAACCCTTAGGCAAAGCAACATTTTCTGGAGCAATGTCCCTTGTCGTTGTCCCCTCCTCGCGACAAGAAGTCTAAACTTAGGTTTAATACTGAGAGCAGCAGAAAAAACTCATTTTCTATGAGAAAGGTAAAAGACCTTTTCTGTTTCCCATATTTAACTATACTTTTGAAAATGGATACAGTGAAAGGGAACAGACTGACAGCCTGTGACTGAAACCCCTTATTCACAGAAAAATAAACGCTATGGTAATATATAGTAAATATATATATAATGTAAAATCCCCCAAATCTGCCCATAACTCATTTGGAGAGGGAAGCCTGTCCTCCCAACGGCACCTATCAGCCTCAGGCCTCTCTCTCCTGAGTGTCACCAGGGTTGGCAATTAGCACTTGTTGGGATCGCCGCCTCGTGATGGGGACGACTGCTGAGAGCCGGACGGGGACCATCCCCGTGCTGCAAAGCCACCACCGCGCCCCTTCCCAGTCATGGGCGAGGGGGAGCGGGGAGAGGACCCGCAGCTCATTACCGGTGTACTCAGCCATCCAGTTCCCACTCGCTACGCTTTCCAAAACAGCATTTATAACGCCGAAAGGCTGCACACATGGCTGCGAATCTGCCTTTCCACCCGGTGAGAGCGACTCTGCCGGGGACCTCAGCCTCTCCACTCCACCGCTCCGGGAGAAGAACTTCAGAGCTTCTGCAGCAAACAAAAAGCCAATTCTGCCAATTCTCCTATTACAGACTTGCAGCCATAAATAACTTTTGCCCCACTTAGAGGCCGATCCCCTCTGTTTCTGTCCTCCTCCAGTGCAACTAGCCAAGTTCTCAGCAAGAGCACAGGTTAACAAAGAAAATCCTTCTTCAGGATTTCTGCTGACTCCACAGATAAAACAATCAGTGATGCCAGGCAGTACGGGATGTAGCGTGCAGAAACAAAGGGAGACACATTTATTTAAATGCTGGTCAAAAATACCTACAAAATGCGTTTTTGAGGGGCGATATTCTTAAAGTACAGAAAATACTAGCAAGATTCAGGAAACTCTTGTATTCTGAACAAAACATGACTCAACTTTATTAAAAAAAAAAAGCCACTTCCCTCAAGCTTCTAGCAGTGACCTACAGAAAAAGGGGGGTGGGCGGAGAAAAAGTTTACAAATATGATCCGAGGGCTGGAGCACCTCTCCTATGAGGAGAGGCTGAAAGAGTTGGGGCTGTTCAGCCTGGAGAAGAGAAGGCTCCGCGGAGATCTTATTGCGGCCTTCCAGTCCCTAAAGGGGGCCTACAGGAGAGCTGGGGAAGGACTTTTTACTAGGGCATGTAGTGATAGGACGAGGGGGAATGGCTTCAAACTGGAAGAGGGCAGGTTTAGATTGAACATGAGGAAGAAGTTTTTCACTTTGAGGGTGGTGAGGCACTGGCACAGGTTGCCCAGAGAGGTTGTTGAGGCTCCATCCCTGGAGGTGTTCAAGGCCAGGCTGGACGTGGCCTTGGGCAACCTGGTCTAGTGGGAGGTGTCCCTGCCTATGGCAGGGGGGTTGGAACTCGATGATCTTCAAGGTCCTTTCCAACCTAAACCATTCTATGATTCTATGATTCTATAAAACCAATAATAAAATCTCTGAAAACCACGGTGGTATAAACAGTCAAGCAACTATGACGCAAAACCTACTTAAGCCAAGAGACCGCTCAAGAAGCGAAGCCGCCCTCCTGTCTCACCAATACACAGCCTCACAGTTCGGTAGGTTACTGCCGGAATCCTGACTAACGCGGTGCTGCCACCGTGCACGCATTTGTTTGTTTTTGTAAGCCCAACCTTGTGGGAAATCCGTTCCACAACAGGAAAGTTGCACTGAAAATATTTGTTGACAGCTAATTGAAAATAGTAATGGCTATAACACAAAATGTCAGCTAATTAACAGAAATTAACATAGATGGCCTGAAGTTAGTCAATTGTACTCCGTCTAAAACTTTACGTCCCCAGAGAGGAAAATGTTATGTACCAGCGAAGCCTTTTTCTCTGGGTGACACTCAAAACTTTTCAAAATGACAGGCTCCAGTTCCGCTCGAAAAGCTCTGAGTGCCAGACACGGGAGCTGAAGTGTGAGTTAAAGCTCTCTCTTTGCAAGCATGTAAATTAATTAATTAAGCCGCCCTCGCACCAGTGATGTGATTATTTCCCTAACTGTAAATCCGCGCCCCGGCTGACCCCTCTTTGCTGCTCCATCAGCCTGACCCCAGCCCGGCTTTTCAGGTTCCAGCTATAAATAGGGTAAAAGAGGTGCAGAAATTTCCTCTGCTCCTACAGAAGAAAACCCACACCAACACACTAAAACAAAAAAAAACCCAACAAATTGCAGCCAGTTCAAAATTGTTCCCAGACAACGCAGCACAGTGGAGACCCAAAACACAAGGCAATGGGGAGGACCGGAGAGGTCATTCAGCACACGGCTCTGCAAATACGGTTTCCATCAGGACGCTGTATCACATCAGCCCTTAGGGGCCCCTCTAACCAACGCAATTTTGATTCAAACATTACCACAGTTCTCAGCAAAATCCTTAAACAGCTGGAAATTACAGTGAAAAGTAACCGGGGAGGGGAGGGATGTTGGGATGTTTGTAGGACAAAGATACACAAGCTAATTCACAGCTGGTATCTCTGGAAATGTGAAAGGCAGATGTGCAAGGCACAGGAGAGCTTGCCAGGAGAGGAGATGTAATTCAGGACCAGTGACGTCCTTTTGTTTAGAAACCTGCAGATGGCATGGTGGGGAAAAAAAAAAAACAGAGAAGAAAGGTGATATAGATGAATGACAATGAAGACAGCCTCAATATGTGCTTGTCAAGATATGACATCAAAAACCCAACAAGAGGTGAATCTCACAGTAATCATGATGGAGAAATGGTGTGGACCAGAATTAAAGCTTTCCCAGAGGAGATGAGGAACGGCTGCTTGGTCAGCATGTGCTTTCCTAAATGCTGAACGCCTTCTCCAGTCTTTGTGCTGAGTCTGCTATCCAGACATCGATGGCTGCAGACATGCTGCTTCTTGCCCAGATGCAACCCGAGATGGGCTGGCCAGCTACTATCCTCTGTCCCATAGCCAGATATTGCTGTTCATGCTGTGCCAACAAAGCCTAAACAGAGGATACGACCTCCCAAAGCTGGGATATGGCCACAAAAGCAGCTGAATTCTGACTCTGATCAACCATACAAAGGGTTGGTCCATTCACCAAGGTGGAATATCTTAAAAGGAACGTGATGACATGTTTAATGGGGTCTGATGGCCTCAGACAGCAAGAATAATATGAAGTTTATATACCACTTTAATGGTGAAATCCTAAGCATCTCTGCTGTTTTCCGACAACCTATAGACAGTTCCACCACAGTTTTCTTCATAAAATGAGCACTGTCTGTCAGGAAACTGCATTTACCCATTGGCTTTAATGTTTATGACTTTACTGAACCATGTCAGCCAATACACATATAGGTATTGGTTACCTGGAAATTTCTTTGCTAGGGTAACAACATTCACACATGCCTTACAATGCTTCTTTCAGCTATGGACCAGGACAAGACCTCCTGAAATTCCTTCTACGTATATCAGACATGTATTTTTGGGGAAAAACAAAGATATATCCTTCTGCAGAGTATGAAAAATTCAGTATAATATCAGAACTTTCAAAATTCAACTAAGTCAATTTCCATTTCTTCTGCAGGATCTACTTCAGTAGGTTTGGTCTATAGACATTAACGCTGCCTTTTGTACAGGACCAAGACAGTCTTTAATATTCATGTTTATGTTCAAGTCCACAGATCAACTACAGAGATTTCCATAGCAGTGGACCTTCTCAATGAATATAAAGGTCAGCACTAACTGTTAATATACCACAGCTGGAATGTTAGATGTGAAAATTTCTTCTTTTTATGACCATGGTGAAGGCATGGAGGAGACGTCTACTGCAAAAGTATTGGCTAAAACACAGCATCAGTCTTGCAGACCTCAATGCCGGTGACAAAAATCATTTTGCCTTGAGATAGTCACTACGAATTGGACTGTGACACTTAAGGAGGTTTAAGCTCTTGAATTTTTTCAGAATACAAATGTAACTGTGAGGACCACCCTCCTGAATTAAAAGTACAATATTGAGTCTCATTAACAAAAGCTCACGACTTCCAAGATAATTATTAACTCAGCTGGAGAGAGTAGCTAGCAGGGATCTTACTTCAACAAGTATAACAAGACAATCAGCAGGTGTTTAATGTGAGTTATCAAGCCTCAAGAAGAACGAGAATCTTCTTCCACATCATTCCTTGGCAGGAGGAAGTACTCAGCCTACCCAATTTTAAAGTTAAGAGGAACTGCCACATTACTGTCATTAGCATTGCAAAATGCTGAAGATGACATATTTGCTTGTTTATTTTTGTCCGTGTGATAACTGCTTAATGCAAAAAGAGCGAGCTGAGATGCCTGCGTCTCATCTGAGGGGTGTGCATAATGAGGTTTGCAGGTAAAACTCTCTCCCTTCCCCCAACCAGAAATGCCAATTTTCCTTCAGAAAACTTTAGAAAAGAGAATCTGGTTGAGTTACTGGAGACATAAAAATGATCAAAGGGAGCCTGAGAGCTGAGGCATACCCCTGCTGTTAGTGACTAATGGGTTTGTTTCTTCTGCCAATGCGCAAACGAGCTGCAATACCTATTGTAAGAGTCTCTGGAATTCAGCCCAAGTAAGAGAAATAAAAGATTATAAAGGAGAGCTCGTTGAGGGATGAATGGAACTTTAAAGTCAAATACACTGAATTACTATCTCTGCCTACTTCAGAGAGAGACTAAATTCACAGCTAAATTCTTACAAGGAAATATTTTTCTGAAATGCATGATATTACTGAACTGCATGTCGGATTATTGCTACAAAGTGAAGGCAGCGTAGCTCAAAGATATACAAAATAGGAGAGAAAAAAGGTACATAAGTTATTTATTTTTTTTAGTTCAAGACAAATACTGAGTTAGCTGTAGCAAATTAAATGCCTTCTCGTTCTAATCCTTTATTTGGCAACCGTGGAAAAGAAGTGGGCAGCTGCTTATTTCACTTATCGTAATAGAATGTAGTGCCGTCCCAAAAGACAAATTACTTAAACAGTTCTTGTAGGAAAGAGTGCCAATCATATCAATATGATCCATCTTTCCTTATTTCCCTTACAATGTGCTAATCTGGGAACTCTTGTTTTCAATCATTAAAAAATTAATACATTCACTCTGGCCAGCTATGAGAAATAAATAATTTAGAGTACATTTTAAATACAGATTATTCCTGACACAAACACTCTAGGTGGCTGATTAGGAAAGTCAATGGCTTCCAGCCACATTCAAGCTAGAAAATGATGCATAATGGTCTGTTATAGCATTTGAGAATTAACGATGACATCAGGTAATTTCAATTCTCTATTGCCAAAAGACAGGAAGGAAGGAAGGAAGGTTTTTTCATTTGGAGTTAAACGCTCCCTGCAGTATTTGCAAACCTAAATATTAGAAGAATGTACTAAAGAAAGTCTTAAAGGCTTCAAATCTTAACTTTTGTCAGACTCACAGTACTAAGACCAGTAGATGGTAACCAAATGACCTGGCAGAATCAAATATCAGAGTGGGTGACTTAAAGGTCCAGAAATATTATTACTACTACTAGTAATACTACTACTACTACATTTATTCTGTGTCATACTTTATTCTATGAGCTTTTTGAAAATTGAAACAGTAAACAAGAGTCATAAACTCTGGAAACTTAAGACTTGTATTTTAGCTTCAGTAGCAATACGAGGAAGGACCTGCATAGCTCTCGACTGTAACTCCCTAAAAGAAAAAGAGTAATTTTCCACGGGCATTGCTTTTAAAGTTCATGACAGTTTGGAGATGCTGGCAACCTTTGTGCATCAGGCTGTATTTATAGTTTTCTTCAATCAATACATGCTAAGATAAGTGCAGAACCAACCATTACTCCATTAAATAAATTCGCAGGACAACAGAGCAGCCTGTCCTGTGTTAGAAGAAACTCCTTTAGGCAATCTGAGAAAGTATCTTCCCCTTCTTTTCACTAAGTAAAACGAAAACTACAGTCCTCAGGAATGTCAAGCTCATATAATTTTGCTTTTGACAAACTGCAGATAAAACTTTGCCAAGAAGTGACTCTAAGCTAATCACTTTTCCACAAGTCCAAATGTGCCTCCTACGTCCATTGGTGGAGTTCAATACAGAAAATCTTCACCTCTACTGCCTAACAGTAGGTGTGTAATCACTCATGATTCAGCAGAAATAATCTGGTATGAAAAAGCATTGCTCAGCTAGGACTTTTCCTGACCTTCTAGGTGATAACACCTTCATCAGAAGTGGTGCTTGAAACTGAATGTATCATACCCCACATTGAGCAATTTGGAAAGTTTGTAACTACAAGATTGGAAAATTTGAGATGAACATAGTAGGAACATCAACCTCAGTCTTCAAATAACAACTGTAAAGGTCTTTTGAATACATCAAGAACTTTCTTTCTTTGTTCATGAGGCTTCAATAATGCATCTTGCTGCCCCAGCATATAGTGAAGAAAAATTCGGAAAGTGGAAGAATACACTCCAAATAGTCCTCTGATAACATCTGGACCCACCTTCCGACTGTCACCTTACAAACAAGATAATGACTGCTATGAGATTGCTTAAAAATAATTTTTATGGGCATACGGAACCTCTTTTGGAACAACCTATTACTAAACAGAATTATAACTACCCTCATAGCCTCTAAATGAGAAAGAAGATAAAAGTTGTGTATTGATCTTCACGGTAAACTTTGAAGAAGGTGTTAAGCTCCTGCTGATAGTGAAGATTATAATCAGAGAGTTTTGTGAACGGAAAATGAGTAGTCAAATCTGAGAATATTTCACTTCAAGCAGCTTTAAATAACATAAAGCTTGCAAATTAAGATATTTATGCAGTCTAACGTAGGTAGTAATCTTTATGCCAATTGTAAGTCCATTCATACCTGAATATCTACTTCAGCCATTGGTGAATACTGATTTTCTTGTGATAAGAAACACATGTAATCAAATACTGATAAGTTCCCCTCTACCAGATTTACCTCTACAGATAATGCCCTTCTCCAAGAATCTTATCTCAGCACTCAGGAAATACAGAAGGTCTCAGTTTTTGTGCTTCAAAAGAGATGTGCATCAACTTCTAAGCTCACTGCACTGCCCTTTTCTCAAATATTCAATTACTCTTCATTTTCTATCCACAAAAGTCACTTGATTATCCTCTTCACTATAAGCAGGAACCAAATACCTTCTTCAAAGTTTCCTCAAAATTATGAAGATTGTTACACATCCCCAACCTTTCCTTTTTCATACTAGACCAGTCAATATGTGTAATCATGTGAGAAAAACACTCTGGTTATTAATAAATACAAGGTTTTATCCATGCTTCCAAGATCTTTTCCTAATATTAATAATTTACGTTTTAACTAGCACCAGAAATGCTGAGCTCAAAAATATATGCTGATATATTGCCAAAATTTAATCAAGCTATAGTACTAGTCACTGTGGAGTTAATTAATCAAGCAGAAAAACGATATATACTTTACATCCGTGCTTGGGTGTGCAGCTGGATCAGTTCGTAGTATAGGTCCCCAGATATTCAAACTGATGGGAAATTAAGGTACAGCAACTCTTTTAGCAGAAACCCTCCAATTCGGCGGAGGTGATTTCCTGCATGGCAATAGCCCTCCATCTCTTTTGCAATAAGGCAGCAGCTCTGCCTCATGCTAACGCGGTTCGTGCTGTTGAACCTACTCTAAGACAAGACATCGCACGATGGACCCTGCTCTGCACGCCCTGAGAAATATTGTGGCACGTGGTTTCTGTTACAATACAGTCATAACTTCAACTAAAACTTGTAGTCTTCAAAGGAAATATCATCTTCTCTCCTAAACTATAATATTAAAACTTACTTTTAACAATTTTTGACATGCCGACAGCCAGTGCCTTCTGATGGTGGATGAAACACCCTTAGGTGAGGCTCTGTGATGGTCAGTCTTGAAACAATATTGTTGTTACTTAGGAGGCAATACATTTCTTTGGCCACCAATGAGATGAAAATAGACACTGCAATTCCTTAAAGTTATTTACTTTATAGGTGCACTACATCCAAATTCTACACTACTACATGAAGCAGAACTAAGTATTTTCAAAAGAAACACTTTCTCTTTTCTTTTTTTTTTTTTTAATTGCTCTAACAAGCAGCACTTGGTTGTGCTAACGGAGGATGACACCACCTCGTCTCTGGCAGAAAGGCAGATTAAGATGCATCCAGCCCCATCTCCAGCTCCTCCTCCAGCCATTTGTTCTTCCCCTGTCATCAGTTTGCAGCCACCTTCACCCATCGATAAACTGTTTGTGCATCTGTGCTACGAACAGGGCTACCGAAATAATCAGGGTTTAAAATGAACTGCCGAAAGAAAACAAAATCCCCCCAAAGGCAGATGGTTAATGAGTGATGGCATTGAGAGAGCAAAACGAGGCAGCTCCCCAGGTCAGGCTGGGGAAAATTTCTTAAGACATTTTGGCCACTGAAGGAAAATGCATCGTGTAACTACAATTTTGGTGATGAATTCTGCAATTTCACTACAGATAGTAACTTTCTGCACCCCCCCGTCCCCCCAAAAAAAATCCCTATCGTAGAATTCATTGCTTAGTAACAAAACTTTGGTCAATGCCAACACAGGCAAAGCCAGAACCAGGGATCTCAAAGTAAAAGACTTTGTGTCCCATTAGTAATTGCTGAAAATATTCAATTTCCGTCTTAAACTGGTTTTCCACAATATGCAAGAAATAATGAACGCTCTCCATCCACACATACATGTCAAACATTTCAAAGACAGTTTTATAGCTGATATCCTGACGAGTAGCCTCTGACATTTAAATGCAATTTCATTTTTTCAGGGTGAAAAATGAAGCTTTTACAGTTTTATGTTCAAAATAAAGCTTACCAGTTCAAAACCTGATTAATAAAAAATTGATTTCTTAGCCAGGTGCAAAGTATATAAAACCAGACCTTTAAGGGGTACAGGCTGTTCCAAATTTTCAATGCTGTACAGATATTCTAAATTTGCAAAAAGCAAAAATGTACATTTTAGGCCTCAGAATTTATCTGGCTTTAGTGAACAGTCACTCAGGAAGATTTCTGTGACCATTTTCATTAATCTAAAAGGAAAAAATGAAGACGTGATTCTTTTGGTGATATTCAAATCATTTGATAGAAGTTTCTTTTGTTAGCAATGAGGTGCAAAGTAAAATTTTAATCAACTTAGAGGACAATATGATAGCAATTACTCAGGCATGTTTGAATAACGTAATTTTTGTAGTCAGATGAGGACTACATCCTAAAATATCATATAAAGTAGTATAAAAAATGCTCAGAAAATCAGTTTGGAAAAAAAAGCAAAATAAGGTAAAGGAGATAATCACGAATAAGGAGGTTGGTTCTTGGGACTCTTCCCAAGGCAGATTTTTTTAATGACAGTATCATCCTGTTTTTGTCAGACCAGGTTAAAGTAAATCACCTCAATAAGTGCTTTGATTTTAGCAATAAAAAATTCTACTTGACTTCTTGATGCCTACTTCACAACTTTCTGTGACAAATTAATTTTAGACAGATAATAAGCATTAACTGGGCCGTATTTAATCACAGTTTCATCTAATAAGCAACACAGACAAGCCTTATTATCTCAATCTCCACTTGTCTTCGATCCTACGTGTCCTATAAATATCTACTATCCAGTTTACATTGACATGGGGTCAATTTAACAAGCTGGTTGAGAATCAGCATGGGATTATACACAGCGAAAAAAATGCAGATTCTGATTTTGAAGCAAAACCCATAGTCTTGGACTACCTTTTTATTTTTTCCCCATTCAGTTTCCAGCTTTGAAAACTGAACCTGGAAAATGGGCTCGGGTATTATGTCCGGTACAAAAGACGTGAAACTGAAAATCACATAGCTGTTCCAGTGATAAAGGATGAGCGCCATCAGCCCCTTCATCAGACATAGTAAAAACCTTGCTTTTTTTCACTAGACAAGACTGACACAGCTAAGTGTACCTTTAGGGATGAGTTCACTTTAACCCTGTTTTTCTCATGGTCACTTTAGTTCTCTCTGTTGAACCTCTGCAGACCTCCACGAACACCTGAATAGCCTCAGCATCCCCACGCACACCATGGACGGTGTGGTACGCACGCGCTGCGTGGCCAGAGACACACAGGGAAAGGCTAAGGACAAGCGTTCCCCCATTGAACAGAGCTCATGTTGTCTGAGCAGCCAAAGAATTACAGGTGTCTTCTTGGTGGAGAAGGACCTGGCCAGTTGTGAAATCCGCCTTGGAAACCAATGGGAATTTTCCCATTGACTTTGGTGAGAACGGGGTTGCACTGAGAGCTCAACAACTTCATTTCAGCAGTTTTTACTTCTCTTTCAGCTTTTGCTCAGCCCTGGGCTCTGGCTGCATAACAAGTACCTGGAAGCTGTAAGCCTTCAACTAAAGGGTAGAGAAGATGTGTACCACGACGGCACCACCACCACTACATGCTACTATATATATATATATATATACACACTACTACTATGCGTTGTAACTGACTGGGAAGAATCTTACTTTACTACTCAGGCAAATGTGGGGTTTTCTGTGTATTTAAAGAAACAGCAATTTCATACACAATTCTTTTCTTTAACATGCTTTTTTTTTCCTGTTAGTTCAATCTGTTACACATAGAGCCAGTGATCCTGCGAACAGAGATGTGTATGAATAATTTTCAGAACGTGCGGAGACCATACCGCTGACATAAATAAGGAGGTGTGCATACAGGAACAAGGTCATTTGGGGGTAACGAGGCAACAGGAAACCCTGTCCCAAAGTTTTAACATTCCAAATGTGTTGCAAAAAAAAAAATAAAATCCTGGCCCGAAAAGTTAATTTCCCTGAGTAACTCTCAGAACGCATTAAAAATGTTCAGGTTATTAATATTAATTAATCAATTAATACTATTTAATTAATTACACAGTGCCTGGAGTCCTGGAAAGGGATCTTTATGTGTCTGAATAATAAGAAGATGACATTCTACTCCTGCAGTGCAGGAGCAATTTTAAAAGATCGCAACTTTTAAAATATTCTGAGCACTTTGACTCTTCTGCAGCATTAGTCTTTAACATGCATTTGGTTTTTGCAGCCACAGGATGGCATTCACTGCTGCGCAAAGGGTCAGTGAAATGTAAGTAGAGCATAGGAAGCGTACTTTCCATCTGGGGAAAGGAAATATTTAATCAAAAATGATTAATAGAAATTTACTGCTTTCTACTGATGACAACCATTTAGCCAAGAATGTAATATCAAAATCTCACCATGCACAGTCCTTCATGTTCGTACTGTATGGGCACCAAGTCCCTCAACAGATACTTATCTTGCCTGACTTCAGTAAGCTGGGACCTTCTAAAAATACGGAGCAGCAATTCCAACTTGGGATACCAGCAACTGCATAAAGCACTTCAGTTTCACTTCCGTGGTTTATGGAGTCACAGTTAATCTTTAATGGATTTATATAGGCTCATAATTTACTGTTTATTTTCCCATTAGGGCAGTATACGGAGTAGGTGTTGACACACGGCATACCAACGGGAGGACAGTTGGACTGAACGAATGGCCAAGGTGACCGATAATTGGATTGCAAATGTCAAAGAGTGCGGTTGAAAAGCCAGGTATATCAACCCACACATACTTTTCCCAGTTGTGAAATGAAAGTTAAGAGCAGGGACAATCAGCTACAAGTAGTTACGATTTATAGAGTTGGGTTTGAAGTCAGCAGCAAGCAGCATCCAATTAACTTCAGTAGAGATGCCCAACGCCACTGGTAAAACGACTGGATTTAGAGTGATGAGCAAGAATGTCAGATCGAGAGACAACCTAGTAATGCTATTAACCTTTGTGAGATTGCCCCGCTGATAATGTGATCTGGGGGACAATAAAACACTGCACGAGACAATATGCCCAATTTGGTAGTGCAGGACTGATATATGGGAGAAGAAGGCGAATTTTCCTGGATTCATTTTATGGGCCTCCAATTAGCCCTCACTAAGTGAAGGGAGAGAAAGGGGGGAAGCAGAAGGAGTCCCTCTAACGAGTAGCTTTGGTTTGTAGCAGAAGAGATTGAAAAATCAAAGTTTTAGGGGCTGCTTTGCTTTTGAGATTGTTTTAGGAGGTGTTAAAGGGGCCGGGTACTTTGTTGGAAATAGCCATGAGAAAGCTCCTGATTTATGGGAGCTCTCGAGCAGCACAAGTGCACCCTGTCAGGATCAGCACAGGAGGCGCGATCCCTTGGCACAGGGAGATGAGATATGTCAGCCCCACGCGCTAATCCCTGTGGTTAGATGCCGGGGTCAGGACCACAGGCGCTCGCTCACGATGTGGAGCCCTGGCCGACACCATCTATGCGTGCTGCCGCTGCTTCTTTGGAGAAATCGTTGCCAAAATATAAATATGTTTGTTCTCCAAAAGTGCATCCAGTTTTAGAAATGGAGGATTAAGAGCGGGTCTAATCCATGGATTACTGATCTGACAAAATATCTAAATCTTATTTACAGGCTCAGTGAGGCAAAGGCAGGTTGTCAATCAAGTGAAGTTTAAGATGCAATTCCTGTTTTGCTATGTAAGGCTGGTGACTGCGTGCTCAATAACCTTTCGAAAACCGAGCACGAATGCATAATTTATTCAGCTACTACTGTTCAGGCATCCAAGGGCTACTGGAGTGTAATGCACACCCAGAGAAACCAGGGGGGGTTCTCAAGTTAGGAAGTCCTGAGGTAGCTCTCAGTCCAGGCTGCAGAGTGGAGGAGAGGGAAGGACACCAAATTAGCCCTGCAAGAGCTATACGAGGTACTGAAAACACAGCCCAGAGCTCTGAGTAGGGTAATTTGCTCTGTCAAGAAGCAGGATAAATGACTGCCTCACGCTGAGCACCGTGCTGCAGCAGCACGGATTTCTTTCGGGAGCTCAGCAGCTCGCTGGAAGTTGGGCGTCCCATCACCGGTGTGATCCATCACCAGGCACCCTCCCAGTGCTGCAGGAAAACACAATCTTCTGTATGCTTCAGACTTCTTTTTATTAAAAACGCCACAGCTATCAATTGATACTTTCACACTGAGAGTCGGATATTATGAGAATTAAACGCTTGAGAGAAGACATTTAAAGCAAATATTATTTTACTTTTAAAACCACCGTTCCCTGGTTGAGTTGCTGCAGTTAAGACTGCACTCAGGTGGTATCTAGTGGTTTGCAACAAAAATAGTGGAAGATCCTTAACTGTAGATATACTTGCTAAATGCCAATGCAAAAAAAAAAAAAAAAAAAAAAGAAAAAAATGGGCTTTAGTATTCAATTTAATCCCACAAACATATGGCCAAAGCTACACAGAGAGTTCGTGCAGGTCCATTCGAACAACAAGGTTTTGGTGAGGAGAATAAAAGACTATATGCAATAGAACCACACGTGTCAGGTAATATTTTTATTCCTTCTGCTATCCATTATGGTCTTCTTTTGAGCCCAAGCTAATGCACTTACCTCATTGCCTTCTGCACCTCTCTCAGTCAACAGAGGCCATGCCATTTTGGCATACTTTGATGCATCACATAATAAAGCATCATCACTGCTTAGCTAAAATGTGTAGTTTAAAACTCATCACTTCCTAGAAATGTTTTTGAGTGTTTTTAAAACTGTGGTGATTTTTTTTTTAAAGAAAAGAAGTGTGGCAATATAAAAACACATGTTTAAATTCTCTATGGTTTTTTCAATTAAGTCTTTAAAATAGCTGTGTTGCCTTGAAGGTTAAGAACATATTTTTATTTATACAATCCCTTAAAAGTTATCTGGAAGGACAGTGGAAGGAAACAAGATCCACAGGGAAAAACAAATATATTTGAGGCAATGACAGAAAGTATTAAGCTATTTGTTGGTATCTTGATTAAAGATAACATGCTGGTCCTCAGAAAAGTCAAAGCTATAAATTGACAGATTGCTATTAGTAATATTTGTATTTTTTTACTTTCCCAGAGAATGTGAGAAAAAATAATTCATTATTTTGATTCTGACTTTTTTGCTCTCACTTATTCATGTTAATCCTTGCTTTGGAATATTTAGAATATTCTTGCCAAAGAAAGCATTATTTTTTGCCAAAACATAAAATGTACTCTAGAACTGCTATGATAACATTTTCAACGTCTCTGTATCATGAGAGATTAGCAAACAGCAATATTACATTTCAGAATGAGGAGATTAATCTGTTCCCTGACAACTGAAATTTGTTAGGCTGGGAAAAGAAAATTACTGCTTTTGAGGGCAGATTTCATAGCACTTGATGCTTCAGGGCCTTTGTACTTCTCTGTTTAAATCATATCTTCATAAAAAGCAAAAGAATTGTTTGGTCTCTGATTATTATCAAGCTGAAGTCAGATAAGAAAAGCATTAGGATTCTTATGTTCCACAACAATATATTTAGGGAGGAAAAAGGTGTCAAATACGCTTATTAAACTGATTCTCAACCCGATTAGAGGTTTTCTTATCTCCAGGTGTCTGGTAAATACTTTAATTTGTGTCATGTTACAAATTATGCTGAATACTCCAATCTTATTTCAGCACATTGCACACAATTATGCACTTTTGCCATTAAAAAATATTTTTAAAACAAAAAATCAACAGATTTTTCATACTGCCATGTTTCTGCATGACATTTTTCTTCCCTTTCCAGTATGTTTTTTTTGCTCAAGCTGAATGTTGAAGGATTATGCGGCGGAGGGACAGGGTGGCAATCTGGGAATATGAAACAACAGATAAAGAGGGAAAATATATAATATTGAAAGACATTACAGGCTATGGTGAGAAGACTGTAAGGGATGTGATGAGACTCAAAGAAAATGTTGGGTGTTGAAAGTATACTAGGAAGAGGTTCTCACCAAGTGCATGGGGGACAGTTTTGGGGAATTCCAGTACATCACCAATAGTGGAAATTATGGGACCCTGGATAATAAGAGCATTAACAAGGCGGAGACAAAAAAACCCAAAAAACCAAAAACAAACCAAACAAAAAAAGTCAGAGGAAGAAGCACTGACAAAACCCGGATGACATGACTCTAGACTGACAGTATGACTCAAGGGAGTAGACCTCAAGAATAAAGGTGATCTTCACCATGATGGAGAAAAGACAGTTCTAGGGAAGACAGTAAAATCTAATAGAACATGCAAAAGGAAACAGTTCTTCAGGTTTTTCCCTTGTGGAGGGTCTGCCTGTAAACCGAAGGGCTCACAACTGAATATGATCTGGGGAAGGGACCGCTTAAGCTGAGGGTATCCTAGGAACCATCTCCAAACAGACTCCACGGACACTGCAACAGCCTGTGATCAAAGAGGATGTCTCAAACTAACCCAAAGTCCACTCAAGTCAAAGGAATTGGAGATTTACTGCAGGGATCCCTATATGACTTATTGCTGGGTGGTTGGATTTGGTGCATATAAATGGTGGTGGCAAGTGAAGTCGCTCTGAAAATATCCCAGAATTAACTTTTTTTAGAGATACAGGCATGAATTCTGAACATTTCTACAGATCGTCCTGGGAGAAAGGACAAACGGATGAAAAACTTGTTTAAGCGCATGTTCTACTGATGGATTAATTAACAGACATACTAGGATTTCCTGTGCCCAGCAAGGATTTTAGTACAGATGCAATGTATTCCTGACTGAGGCAGAAGATGCTCCCCTGCCTTAAATGCAATGCTCAGCTCAGCCTTAGCCAGGAAGGCAGGAAACAGAGACCCCCACAAACTGTGCGTGTGCACGCATGTGTGTGTGCTCACACACTCACAGACATAAATTAGCAGTCTGGCAGCTGATGGGTATTGCAAATGCTACAGAAAACATGATATAGCTCTAAAGCAGACATGCTTCAGATAACACAAAGGCTCTGCACATCTAAAATAGATTCAAATCATGTGAAAGATTTCCTGCTGCTTCTGCAGAAGATTAAAACATTGGTACATTCATAAAACAAATGTGAAGATTTAGCGAAGCAGTGTGCCCTTCACAATGACTCTTTGTCTCACCGAGCATGGAGCCCGGCAAAAGAGACACCCTGAAAAGGTATAGCTGACCAATTTGGGCCTGGTAGGTGGGCTCTAGCCCATAAAAAGAGAGTTACAGATCTTAAGAAACGTACAATGAAGAAAAAACCTGTTAACCCTGAGCTAATCTGTGAGCTAACCCCTCAGCGAGAAAGCACCGTTAGACCAAGCTCTTAAATCCTGACAGAAAAGAAAAACTTGGTATAGATTAACCACAGAATTTGCCTACACAGGCTCAGCTGAAGAACGATTTACAAAACGAGAAGGAAGACCATTAATATATCCCTCTCTGTTTCAACAGCGTTTAACACACGGGTGCAGACCTAATTTTCAAACCACGCAATAATGTTTGGTGCTTTAATAATACTTTTCCATCCCATTTGCATTGATCTAATGCTCTGCCGTGTCGTAGTTCTGCAAACAGAGCAGAAGGAACAGGTGTTGGGTGTACTTTAAATTGCTTTCCTTTAATGTGGTCACTCGCCCGTTTGCAGACATCTCCGGGGAAATGCAGCCATGGGTGCTGATGTCTGGTTCTCTCTTCCTGGGTATTATCTGGGATAACGTCAAGCAAATCAGTGCTACTGAAGCCGGACTAAGCACACCATGCAGGGTAAGCAAAGGATATCAACCATCTCCCAGGATAATAAATAAGACTTTCCCCTCTCCACGGTGACATTGCATGTGTCTTAACATAACGCTAGTTAACCAAAAGGTCACTTTCTTGCAGTACTTGACTTCACAATTGCGTGATGCCAACTTCAGTGAGATTTTAATTAGGTCCAGAGGGTCAAGGAAATGCCGGTACACCTCTAGGCTCCCAGGAGATGCCTAGGACCTTGCAGGGTGGCAGCCCGTAGGCTGGATTTGCTTCCTGGCACAATTCCACCTTCTCTGTTATGCCTTTAAAAGAGGTGGAAAATGCCCGCTAAGACAGCACACGAAGCCTGTACGCCGAGTATCTCCTTCTGTGCTTGCATGCGATGAGTTGCTTAAAGCCAAGACCTGCTGCTAGATCGCTGTGGGTCCACAAGGAAAATCCTAAAAGAGGCATTTGATGCCCAGCATGAAAAAGCCGACAGCACCGTGCTTTGCAGATTTTCATTTCTTCATTTCATGACCCAACAGTTCAGGTCAGTGATTCATGAAATCTGTAAACCAAGCTCCCTCCCCTCTGCAAACTCCAGATATATGCAAATCATTCCTTAACTAAGGCAAAGCTCTAGGCCATCAGAAATGTGATTTTTCTAATGAGACGCAACAACTGTGGTAGACAGTAATGTGTGAACCAAAGCCCTGGCCTGGGACAACTCTGATCTTGTCATACTCTTCAAAATACAAACATGAATTAGTACTTGCAAAATCACCTGTATCTTTACACTGGGTCAACTTTTCATCTAAATGACTGATAGGTTTTTAAACCTGGATTGTAATATCAATTGTTCCCTGCCCCCTTCCAGCAGACTCGCTGTCCGGTGAAACATGATTTTGTGGAAAATATACTTGGGGCAGTATGCCACTGTAGATGATAAATCTGTCATCATCTATACCGATCAGCTGAGGAAACTGAATCTCTTCCATGAGCTAAGCAATGACTAAATAATAGATGAATTGTGCTTTTTAATTTTAATACCCAAATAAATAGCACAAGTGTACAATACATCTATAAAAGGTCTATAAAATATTTGACTCATTTCTATAATTGTCAAGCATTCACAACAAAACCCCAAAGTTTTGCATATTGAGTTCCAAAGATTTTTGATTTAGGAAGGTCATTAAACATAGAGAAGAGGACTGCTTTTCTTCATTACGATTGGTACTCTGAATCAATAGAATGGATTAACCAAACAAGTGTGAGATTTTTAATGCTGGACTAAAATCCTGCCACGTGAGAACTTCCATACAGTACCAGATTAGCTGGACGGCTTAAGCACTCTCCGAGAGAGGCCACAATCAGATACTTGGATATAAATGATGCACTAATTGAGCTGTCAGTAGTGTGTTTATCCTTGACATCATGCTGGTGTTAGCGTGTGCAAAACATTTTTAAGAGAAACAGTCCAATCTTGAGACCGTTAAAAGAATTAGATGAGCAGTGTCTAAAAAAAATAAAGGCTAAAATCAACCATAAGCACATGGCAAAAGGCAAACAAAGCATCCCCAGGGTTGACTTAAAGTCTACAAATTTTGTGGAAATGTCACAGACGTTCTTTGCACGCTCAGTCTCTCAAGGCTATTGGTATTTCACTGAATAACTGAAATGAGCTGAGGGTCACCACCACTATTTGATATATGTGGACCCGTTCTCGCCCCTTGCCTTTGGTATATATTATGTCATCAGAGTTGTGTGTACATTTCCTATTGGCTACCTGAATTTAACACAGAATATTAAGGAATTTAAATACACAACTCTTTTTTTTTTTTAATTCAAACTTATTTTGCCCTACTATTATCATTTTATGAAGAGTTTTTTCTTATTTATAAGAAAAAAAAAATTAAAATTCCACATGCATGAAGAAAAATGTTATTAAACTCAGTTTTCCCAATGCTTAAGCTTTGTCGCCTGTGTTACTTCTCAAGTTGCTATCTAAAATAAAGGGACATCTGGGAGCTATTGAAACTTGCAATAATCAAAGAAAAGAGAAACATTTGTAAAAACACCATGCCTTAATTATTTTGCAGTTTAAAATTCCTGCTCATATCTCTTGCACAGAGGCCACACTTAACAGCTAAACTAGTAATATTTTCAGTGATGCACTTGATAATTCTTCATCTTATCGGATCACATTAGTTAGAGACAATAATGTAATCGAGGAGACCACTTATCACTGCAGACAGATGAATCACACCAGGACTTTTCCCATATTTTGCTGTGTAAGACTTTCTGCCTGAATACATATGAGAAGCAGTGTACAATGTCAAATGCAAATCTGTCTCTGAAAGAGTTTTAACCTCCGGTCATCTCCTGCCTTTGGGAAGTTGTTGGCTACTTCTGAAAATAGCAACTTGATGGAAAAAAAAAATAATCGGGAGGGGAAGGGGGGCAAGTGCAACCCATGTTTCTCTAGAGAGCTGGTGCAGAACAACAACTCCTGAAGAACACAGGGTGCAGGGTGGAAATCTGCAGCGTGGGATGAGCGAGCTCAGCATGTGCCTTCTATGCCAGGAACTGGGGTCTCTGCTACATCCACCACCACCCTGACCTTCACCCTGGCTTCACCCTCTGCTGATAAATCCACGAAGAGGTTGTAAGAGATGAACGTGCTTTTGATTTTTTTTTTTAGAATTGTTTATTTTCTTCCCTTTCTTTCCTTTTTTCCTTTGCTTTTTTCCCCCAACTTTGAAGTTGACATTCAAGTTCAATGTGTCGCCGTTCAAAGCTGACATCATGATACAGCTTTCATTGTCTTTTTAGAAAGTTGCCTCTACATACCCTACTGTTCCGCTAAAAATCCTTTCAGATGTCCTTGAAATAATAAAAAATACTTGTGTCATTTCCAGTAAGCACAGCCAGTAATAATTTTTAAGCTCAAGCTGGAAATAAAAGGCTGTTTACCTGTTTTCCCTCGCATCATCTGATAGGCTTCAGTGTTAAAAAGGGAAAGGCATGTGCCTTTGGAGCCACTTAAACCTCAGACAAAATGTTCAATCAGACACACTGCCTCATTTTTACCCCCTCACCAGCATGTCACCAAGAAAAAATGCAGCCTTCCCTGCCAAATGTGGCCAATGCTAAAGATCCATGAAACAAATGCTTACACGGATTCATAATCCAGGATTTAAGCAATCAATGTTCTGTAGAGTACTATTCAGCTACATAAACCCAGTGAACTTGAGCTTTCATACTTCTGTAAAAAATATATATGAGCATATTGCCACACGGCTGCCTGTATTCTTCAGAAAACACTGCAGTTTCTCACAAAGGACCTCTGACTTCAGGCATCACCACCAGCAAAGGCTACAGCCTGACTGAATAGGCTGAAAAGCAAAACGAGGTTAAATCTATGAAGTTCTTGTGTGGGAGATGCTGGAGGAAGAGAGGATGGCAGAGAACACAGCGCCGGTCCAATGCTGAACCACCAGCGTGGTGTTTGTGGGAAGAACTGAGAGGCAGTGCTATTTTAAAATGTTACTTTTCAAGATGTTAAACCCTTTCTCCCCTGCAAACTGTGGACATAAAGTTTTCAGCAGCAATTCCCTCTGTGATATTCCAGACCAAATTCCAAGTTGAAAAAATCACAGTCCCTCCATCAAAATTCCCCTAATAATTACAACTTCCCATTAAATGAGTGGAAATTTGAATTCTTTTTAGAAGGCTACAATTACAGCAGATTATTATGCTTCCCTCTAATTACTGCCTATAAATACATCCCATGTAACACATTTTATTGTACCCTGTTAGTGTACTTACAGTAAATAGAAACCAATATGCTTCATTCAGCCCGTGTATTTTGACACTCACATCAGATTTACCAATTTATCTTCATTACAACCCCTCGCACTGTTACTGACATCCTTCTCAGAGCTACGCTCGAGCATCACAGCAGGAAGATTGATGAGGCTTGTATATACTGATTTGCGACAAAAGCAAGGCACTTGAGAGGCACTGTTCCTATTCTGATAGCGCTAAGTTGGCTAAAAATTAGCTGCACTAAGCCAACACTCTGCTCCCACTTCTCCTCCTCATTAATTATGGTACATGACTCGGACCTCAAAAGGCTGAGGCTGTTGTAACAGTATTTTTAAACCTATTGTCTTCAGTTGCTTTGTCAGACTGGAAGAGATTTAAAGTTCTGACCGTGCTTATTAGCAACTATTTTTATTCTTTAGAGAGGCTTTGAATAGACAAATTTTCCACCATGACGAATGTTAAAAGGTAATTTCTGAATGAATCTACAGTGGTAAATTTCAACATAGGATGGAGGAACAGAGACATACTATGGGCACAATTTTCAAAACTGGCTAAATGACTTAATAGCCTGCACCACATGCGCTCGTCAAGGAGGGACTAAGTAGCCCCGGGACTTTAAAAGCACCAACTTATTATTCATCCAAGAGGATGAAGAGGTCATCTCTTGCTACAGATAATTTATCCCTCCAATCATAACGTTTCAAAGACTGTTGCTCGAATTGCACGCTGAAGCCTGTAACTCTTTCAGCTCGTTCTTTTGCTAAACACAGGTCTTGCCCCAGCGATTCCCAGCAAACTGAACTCCCCAGCGGTGGGTGCGTTTTGCAGAGGCTTTCTGCGTTGGAGGCGTGAGTAACACAGCATCTGCAAGAGCGCGGTCAGGAAGCGCTCAGGGCGTGAGAGCACGTGGTGAGATCCACTTCCTGGGCTGAACATGCAAGTCAATGAGCTGTAGCCTGGATTCAACAACCCTCTCCCATCAAGCTGCACTGGAAAAGGGACCAGGAATTATTTGTATTCTGGACAACTCAGAATCAGCTGACATAACACAACGATGCAGACCCTGCATGAAATTGTTTAATTTTTATGCTTATTATCGGACCTCCATCACTCCAGCAGCTGTTTGCATACAATCGCATAGCAAAATCACTAGTTTGTAAAGCTGTCAGACCAGCATTAGGAGGCATCTACAAAAAAAAAAAGGGGGGAGGGGGGGAAGGCAGAAAAGCAGCCAGACTATTTTCTTTGTTTTTCCATAGCTCAAACTCCACTAACATTTTTCCACTTCTACTTTCTTTTCGGCAAATTAGCATAATACAAGAGAAGACAGAGTTAAATGTTAACACAGAAATTATTAGAAGACAACATATACCTGAAAGAAAAAAGAAGTAGAAGAAGGAAAGGAGGAAACCTATAACCATAGTTCTGATGTGTCCAATTATTGAAGGGGAATAAAGACGGATCACCCAAAACCTGCAATTGCACCTCACTGGGAAATACATCACTATTTTCATTTACTTGTAAAGCAAGCAGGCAACTCTCAGAATTACCTTTCCTGTCTCAGATGGATATTTAAATACTTCATCCTAACTGCAGACTTTTTAAGAAAGTCTGTGAAATAAAACAATTGCTTTTGGTTTGCTTCATGTAAGAAAGTAATGATGTAATCAAGTGGTCTTTCTCCTCCCATTTCAGGAAGAACCATTCCATTAGTAAGAATCCACTAAAGCAAGAGACCATCCTGTATAAAAATCAGTGACATCCAATTTAAACCTAAGCAGAAAAATTTCTACCTGATAACAAGCACTGCATAAAATCTGCAGCCTTGCAAGACATTAAAAATGTGTCAAAAAAATTAAGCCCTTAACTTGGAAGCTGAAAAAAATAAAATGGTGTTGATAATGCCACAATCAATGAAAGATCTGGGAGAAGAAATATAGGTTTTTTTCTCCCCAAAAAAAACCCAAACAAAAAACCAACCTCCCTAAACAACTTCCCCCAAACAAACAAAAAATCTCAATTATTGTACAGGGGAGTCAATTTCTGATTTTCTGATGCCCCTTTTAACCCAGGGTCCAGACACGTTTCTGCGCTCACTTTGGGACGTGCTCTTTGGTGAGCGCAGGTGCTGTGACAGCAGCCTCGGGTACCATTCCAAAAGTCATGCGGACACAGATCCGTACATCCACAGAAGATAATTACAGGAGGAAGGAAGAAGAGATGCACGGGTGACCTGGGCTCAGTACTTACTTCGCAACAGACTTCTTGTGTAGTTACAAGGGGAGTCACTTAGATTCCCCTTTCCGAACCACGGCAGCCTTAAAAATGCACACCCAGTCCTTGATGGCAATTCATGTTTCCTCTGACTCGTACAGGGACAGACGACTCCAGAAGAGCCACCCTAAACCATCACAGGCAGTGGTCTGGAGATGAGCACTGGCACTACGCACAATTATAATGACTAACATCTGCCATCTTATTTATCTCATTTTCCTAACAACTTTTGTGAAAGAGGAGGAAATACTGTTAGTAATGGAATTTGCTCAGTAAGTACTGGCCAGTATGGGTATAGCGTCCCTGTCAAATTCAGGTAGGGAAAAGACAGGCTTATTAAATGTAATTAAAAAGTTGTATCTAGGAAAGGTCTGTCAGTGCCTCACACACGCACCGGGCAAAGGGGAGCAGGGGTTGCCAGGTCAAGCGCTAATCAGAGCTTTTCAAAGGGAGCCAAGTTTGCTCTCTTTTATACCAGACAGACTACTGGAAGAAGGGTATGAAATGAAGCCGGAAGGGAAATACTGTACTAGTGGGAGACCGTGGTTGTCTTGGCAATTAAGACCTCCCCAGGGGGTTAATTACACACAGAGACAGCCAGGCGTTTTAGAAGACGTTTTCTGAGCATGCCCTAAGAAGGTGCAGAGCTCGGCCAGCCTGGCGCTGGATCCCCAGCAGCTTACCTGCTCTGGTCCCCGGGAACGCGCCTCCCAGGAGGCGGCGATGGCCAACGCTCATCAGCAGCTCAAAGGGTCGATTTGACCACGTGCCTGCCAGAGCCCAATTCCCTTTCCTGCACACCGTTCCCAGTTGGGTTTTACAACAGTGTGGTCCTCTCCCCACTTCTCCAGGACACCCTGCTCTGGGGTTTCTCTTCTCTTCTCTGTAGCCCTCCACTTCACTCCCCATTCACAAGCCTTGGGGCACCAATTCCCCTCTAGTGCATCTTCACTCCTCAAAATTTTTCAGATGGTTATTTTTTTAAACAAGATAAAATTCAGGGGAAGGAATACATTAACTTGTATTGATGATTAAAGCTTAATTCCTGTAAGCAATTATTTTTTCTTTTTGCTATTAATAGTAACACTTCCCCATCTGTATGGGAGTCCTCTGGCAAATGTGAATTTGGCATGTTTCACTGAGGTCTCTGAGATAAATGCGAAAGAGACTTACAGACCTAAGACTCTCATCAATAGATATATTTTAAAATCAATGCCAGTTTCATTCAGCTTGTGATCTTCTCTGACAGCATAGACTGGAAAGCTTGCATTTATTTGAACACATGATTACTTTACTAACTTTCCAACTTCATAAATCCTAAAAAGGCAAAAATCCTTTTAATTCCCCTCCATTTATTTATGGCCTGGAATGTGTGAGAATCTACAGTGAATTATCAAGGAAAAAAAAACAACCAAACTTGTACAGTAATAAATTAACCCTTCTCTCCTGTGTTCTGCACTAACTAAAATAATTTGGGACTTCTAACAAACAAAAATAACCATGGGATATGCAAAAGTATATTTTACTATATTTTGCTGCCAGATAGTGATTGCATTGGGAACTATTTTGTCCAGATGTTTTTTAACTCGTATGGATTTGAAGAGAATTTCCTAAAAAACATAGTAGGAATGATTGATTATGTAGGACAATATGGTTCTTTTTTACTTGTACCAACACGAATCAAGAATTCCTTATTTCACAAATAGAGAAGAGAACGGAGTCAAGGATCTTCTACCCAAAGGAAAAAAAACACAGCATGGTGTACAGCAATGTGAAAGAAAACACATGTGGTAAAACCAGTAGTTTACAAGTACATCACTCCATATCCAACATATGTGAGCTACTTATAAAGAGAAACATTCATCTAAGGGCCAAGGGAATGGTTTAGATACCCTTTAGAGGGCAATTTTTAACTTGAAACTTGCTGTTGATAGTGCAAATAAGCGAAAGATGAGAAATTATTCATCGATTCTGATGATGCAGTGAATATGAGCAAGGTCAAAGTTTGCTTTCATCCAAAAGAATAGTTTGCATGTTAGGTCTGAGATGAAAACATTAAACATATTTAACCTGAGAGACTGAAAATGTTGGCAGGGTTGGGGTGATTCCAACTATTTAAAAAAAAGTTAAAATTGCTCTGGATATTCTAAACTTCTGTCACAAATAAAATTTAAGGGATTCAAGAAGAGATTTAACTGAAGCTGATTAGATGTGGAAAACAAGTGTTGTGCATATTTGTTCAATTTTCTCCTGTGCTTGTGAATTGCAAAACATTTTATTTCTTCTGTATAATCAGGCAATTCCCAGCTTTGTGTGAGTCTGTCATACATTGAGAGAAGGGAGAATACCACTCTCCTGGAACAGAAAGAAGTGATTTTAAACTACAAAAATCAGTTAACCTTTTAACATATATTTTCCACTTAATCTTACCTCCAAAAAATGCTCTGCTTGCTGTTCCCGATCCAATTTTCTTGACGTTGTTGTAATCAGACCTGTGAAAAAAGGATGATATTTGATTGCCAATACCCATTGAAAAATATATGTCTCTATCGACCAGAAGAAATAAATTCATTTTTCAAATACTCGAAGGGAAAAAATCTATTTGAAGCTATATCAGACACAGATTTCTTGACATCTGTCAAGCATTTTCTTTCCCAGTGCAGCCATTATGACTTTCTGACTAACAATGAATCTTTAAAGAAAAATGCTGTGAGAAAAGTAACTGAAAAACAGTTAGCTGTGTATCTACAGTTAGCATGCTACATTTATTACAGTGAATAAAAACCCTTACTAAAGAATCACTGTTTGTCTCATGATTAAGTGCTTCAATGAATCATTTGCATTTGACTGAGATCCTTCTGTAAAAAACCTCATTAAAGATTTCAGAGTTCTCAAACAATTAATGGGATAGGATGCTGATTACTTCCACGCCAAGAATACTTGACAAAGAAGGTTATTTCTGTAATAACTACTTGTATACATAATGATTTCCAAATGTAATCATTCTAATGCATTAAAGGTTTTGTACTACAATTTCATCAATTTGTTCCATGCTCAAATTGAGTGTTTAAAATAAAGTACCCTTTTACATGAGGATGATCAAGATATCTTTTTTTTTAAAACAATGTACTTTCACAAATGATTAACCTTTTCCGAGATTTATACCACGGAAAGAAAATGAAACTCTTCCAAAGTTCTCTCAAGAAAAGCGATGCATATCTTCTATGAACATAGCTTAGTTTTTTATTTTGTTCTCACTAGAGATTTAAAGGGCAGATTTAAGTTTTCCCTCACACATAACATTTCTTTGGATAGGAAAATGCATCACGTGCTTGCTTTGTGATAGATTCTGACAAACATAAAGGGACCAACTTTTCCTGGAGATAAAGCTGGTTTTGGAGGCAATGCCAGTGGACAAAGTCGTTCTCAAGAATTCCTCATCTTTAAGACTACCAAGGAAGACAAGAAAATAAATATTCCCTGGATTACCTATTCCACTTATTTATTTAATCAGACAAGCCAAACACAAGTCCACAATGACCCTAAATACTTCAAAAAAACCATCAGCAACATCTTACATCTACATAACACCTCTTGTCCCAGAAGGCTTCTACAGCTACAGCTCTTCATACACTGTCACCTTCTCCTTGGAAGAATCACTTTATTTTGGTGAGAAGGGGGGGAAATATTACTTGAAGTAATGGGATGAAACAAACAAAGGAAAAGTCCACTCTGCTTCCAATATTTCAGACTCATTATGAGATGTATTAGACCACAGAAGCGACACCCAAGGGGAGGTCACAGAAACCAGAGTGGATCATGACAATTACATGGAAGAACCTGGCGCTGGCAAAAGGTCGAAAACCCCAAAAAACTGGTATTACCTGCATTAAGCAACTGTAAGTATTCAAAACAGTGACGCCACATGGGAGAAGTACTCACTGCATGAGTTTAAACACACATGACAGCATGAATAACAAATTGGTGTCATTCACACCAGATCCTTCCATGTCTAGAGAGAACACAAAGATACAGGGAAGAAGTTCCTAATGATGAAAGTTCAGCTCCAATAAACTGATAAAGTAAAAATTTCAAATGTGAAATACCCCTGTTCTTCACATGCATGGTCACTATGGATATTTATCAAGTACAATCTAAACATGTTAAGGAATATAATAATTTTTATATTATCTTCCACTTTATTCCTTCCTAATGTGCCGCTATGAACTCCACCTACTTTCTTTTTAAACAAGAAATGTCTAGCTGTAAATTATAGAAGGTGTCTGTCCTCATCATCATCTTCAGGCAGAGGAATTCAGATTCCTTTTGAAGACCAAGAGCTAACATCTGAAACTGAATATCACTAACTGTCAGAATGCATAGTACTTGTCTTTCATTGGTAAAACTAGAACATATCTAACTACTACTACTACCACCACCACCACTACTACTACTGCTCCTCCTCACAAAACTACTGTTATCACTAAGGGTTTTTTTTTTGTTTTCCTTTTCAATGTAGAGCCTTTTGGACTGCGGTAATGCCTTCAGACCTGAACTTCCTTCTGAAAGAGGTGCGTGAACATATGGCAAGTCTCTGTGACAGAACTGCCTACATTTTAAACATTGCAGATCTTAACAGATTTAGCACCCAGACTTAACAGCTGGTCTGAAAGGGCAGGTAAACACACCATCACCATCAGTTCTGCGGAACTGGTGTGCTAGCACAACTGGTTGTTTTTGCTTTAAAGACAGCTCTGCATACAACTGCCAGTTCTGGGCAGTTTCATTAGGTTTCTACAATACTCTACAGAAATAATTGGTCATTTATATGTGTAGTCGTGAGGTCTCTGGTTTCCATTCCTGTTCTCTGAAGGACTCTCCCATCCGACACTCGTGGTGGCCCCATGGCAGCCTCCCGGCTGCTCACTTCCACAGGCATTCCTGAGGTCACGGACAGATCATGCTACGCAGCACTACTGTTTAAAATATGAATATACATAAAATCAGATCTCAACTACTTGATGTTAATGTTTATTTAATTACGGACACATATTGGTATGGATGTGAATCTGGTCCTTTCAGATTATAAAACCGTATTTAAAGGAATTCTGTTCAAAACTGAAAAAAAAAGAAATAAAGTCCAGTGATGTCAAAGACTACCCACAGCTTTACCACTCCAGTCTCAAAGAAATTAATTTCATGGGTTTTATGAAAACTTTGCTGTCTCCCTCCCACATGTATTCAGTATTCCATGCCATAAATACATAATAACAGTAATATTTAGTAGGATGTAGAACTTTATTTTCAAGATACAGGGACAACTGAGAGAAACTTGGCTTTGCACAAGAGAATATAGCCCAGTTTTAGTTCTCCTCTAACTGTATTAAATCGTCATGCTCTCTTATAGTGTAAAGGCATTATCTAAAGAAAATAACTCACAGAGAAAAATAAACCCAAAGAAATGATGTTATGCTGCACTGCTGGTTATGATATAAAATCACAGTGGGACAATGATAAAAAATGACCCTTTCTTTTTTTCCATCTTCAATATGTGCTGCAGCTTTTCTAGACACAGCCATCTGGACAACTGTCCAAAGCCAGCTGGGAAATATAGCACGCATTTATCACAAAATAGTCAAAAACCCTAACAAGCTTCAAAAGTCATAGCACACCTCTCAAATGGTTTCTCTCAAATTTCCAGGGAAACATCATGGTCCTGCTAAGGGCAGGAGATATTTATAACTGTGATGATTCTGTAAGAACAGCCATGAAAGTGAAGAGGAAAACTGGACCCAATAGAAAAGTTATTTACGAAAAAAGCCATCAGCTCACAAACAAGGTTATGTGATTCTGTTCCCAGCATTTCATACTTTTTTGACTTTCTGAGTTAAAACATCTCTCTGTGCGTCCTGGCACATCTGGTCCTCCGGCCATATAAATGTTTTGTGAAATTCTAACACATTGCTTGACCCAATATTTCAGCTTGGAGGTAGCTATGTGTTCTTATATAACTTGCTTTCCTACAATACCTGTTACTTTTCCTATTGGACTACTTTGCCCACCCTAATAAATGAACAATAATTGCTCTCCTCCCGTATTTGGAAATACTGGAAGGTGAATAAGCTCACCCCACATGACACATCCCATAGGATCATCATCCTCTCCTGCACCTTTCCATCTAAAAGGAAACTCAGCATGTGGACAGAAAAAAAAATAGCAGTGTCCTTGACCCTATAATCTGGATGGGAAGATCAGAGATGTGGGGTGGGCAACAAGGCAGACCTGCCTTACAGCTGAGGTGCAGTCATAGCAACACAGAAGAAAGAACAGGACCAAGACTAAGAAATCCTGACACTTTAACCAAAACATCAGCCCATGCAGTTTTCAGCCAATGCATCATCTTGGAAACAAATTACCGGTTATTAGGGCTCAGACGCGTGATCAAGATATTTGAGCAACACTTAGCACCGATGCTTGGGATAATGCTTTTAGCACATCACAGATGCAAAGTGAAAAAAAAAAAGTTCAGTGAAAGAGATCAAACTCCACATAGAATCATAGAATTGCTGAGGTTGGAAGGGACCTTCAAGATCATCAAGTCCAACCATTAACCTACCCTGACAAAACCACTTCTAAACCATGTCCCTAAGTACCACATCTACCCTTTTTTTAAACACCTCCAGGGATGGCAAATCCACCACCTCCCTGGGCAGCCTATTCCAATGTTTAATAACCCTTTCAGTGAAAAAATGTTTCCTAATATCCAATCTAAACCTCGTCTGACATAACTTGAACCCACTTCCTCTCGTCCTATCACTTGTCACCAGGGAGAAGAGGTCAGCCCCCACCTCTCTACAACCTCCTTTCAGGTAGTTGTAGAGGGTGATAAGGTCTCCCCTCAGCCTCCTTTTCTCCAGGCTAAACAACCTCAGTTCCCTCAGTCGTTCCTCATAAGGTTTGTCCTCCAGACCCCTCACCAGCTTTGTAGCCCTTCTCTGGACATGCTCCAACACCTCAATGTCCTTCCTGAGGACTAACTAACTCCTAATATGAGTCCTGAGGACTAACTAACTCCTAACATGAGTTACTTCACATTTGCAATGATTGAAGCACACAGTTACTAGAGCGCAAATGAGGAAACGTAACTTATTAGCAAACGGTAACTTGATCTGAATGGTCTGACGTCTTAAAATTAATACCAGGTATGTGTGTGGACGCATGTGTACGTGTGTGTGTATACAGATGGTTGAAGACGACATAACATCAGGAATAGTTACGAATTCAACAGTATGACTAATGCTTTATACTCATCTTTTTTTTGCAGAAAACGGCATCTTTATTAATAATAAAGCCAGCAAACCTGAAAGAGAGCAGCAGCTTGTTGGTTGTGTTGTGTCAGCTACGGCACGCTTTGTTATTCACGAGTGGTATGATGGTCTGTCTCAAACTGATTTTTTTTGTGATATATTGTATTTTTTTGAACAGTAGTTCTGCTCGGATGCTTAAACATGTGGCTATGCTAAATGTCTATATCTGAGGAATACCCCGAAGTACACATCGCTCTCTGATGATATGCAGGTAATAGGCTCAATCTAGCGCAATTCCACTGCAATCAAAGAAGCTCTGTAAATTTATGCTAGCTAAAAATGAACGTCATATTTACATTTTTATTTTTAGTCAAGAATACATGAAAAAGCACAGAAAATTATTAACTTGTTTAACATAAACAAAGCAAGGCAAACACATTTATTTTCAAATGCAATTTGAGGCCAACATCTTTCATTTTAAAAAAATCAGTAAATATATTTCCATCTGCATATCCAAATTATTCCTTCCTCGGGAGGTTGTGATACTGCCATGTAATCCTGCCAGAGCTCCAAAATTTAATTTGAATTCTGACATTTTTGCCAATCTTTATCAAAGTGTGTTTTGTATACTACTGGAAATAGAAATACATTTTATAGGATGGCCTAAAGCTAACAGAGATACTTATGTTTATGGTTATTTTTATTATTATCTTGACAATAAATGTGGGATAATATGCAAGCAAGGTGAGAATCTTGAGAAATGCAGACAGAATGAAAACACATAGTGACTTTTCAAAGCTTAGGTGAATTTGATGCTGATCAAAGTGACAACCGAAGATGGGGGAAAGAATGCCAAAACTGAACTAGCCCAAATTGTCATCTGAGGATCATTTGTTTATTGGACAACACTATTTTATAAATTCCATAAATTATCAGCTAGTCAGCCAGAGTAGACTAAAAACAAAAGCCTTAATTTATAGGCTGGAGAAGTTAAGCGTTTCTTTGTTATCACTTTCTGTTCTGGAAAACTCAAGGTATTCGCTCCCTCTGTTCCTGCAGTCAGAAAGGGTGATGGCGCCTGGACAAATGTGAACCTGCCTGCTAACTCTGCCTTCAGTGCTTTAATTAGAGCAGCCGATTGCCAAGTAGGATTTTCCAACTGAATAATCCATGTTCTGCCTTCAGTTAGCTCTCGTTTCACAGAAGGGTCCTCATACAAATAAAACCTTTGCGTGTCTGTGTGTGCTTAAGTTGATAGACCATGCTATACAAATATATACATATATACTGTGCATAGTCAAATATTTGAGTATGTTTATGTATGTGTGTGACACTTTACATATACTCAATGAGGTGAATGTTAAAAATTATCCTAAAATATACGTATTTACAGAGGTGTATTTAGCTCTGAGGTTTACCGGTGTTCATTCTTTCAATATACATACATTATTTGAAATATTTGTGTTAGAAACAAGTTAATTCATGGACTTAGAAAGCCACAGAAGAAAAATTCACCAAGGGCTGTGAAATGCAAAGGCTACGGCAGAGGAAATTGTGAAGCACTGGATAGCTTGAACAATAGTACACAGAGGGAGAGATTGCTGTGGGTTTGCTTCTTCTGATGCTGATTCTCTACACATCCAGATCAGCCCACGGCTGTAGGTGTGATAGTGAACTAAACTGACCTTTGGCTTAGAAGAAATTCACATATTTTTCAATACTATGACACTTAGGGACCAAAAATCAGTTTGCCACAGGCTATTTTCTAACACAGATTGAATTTCCCTAATATGGCTATGAAGCCAAAGAGAGTTCAATAGCCTTCTCCTTATGAAATCAAATTATTTTCCCTCAACCTGTGGATGGATAACCTCACCTGAGCTGTTTCCTGAAGTACTGCTTAAAAGACAACAGAATCTGGTCTGGAGAGACAGCTGTCTCTGGAAGTGTTGCAAATTTTATGGTATGAAGAATAATTTTTTTAAAAAATGAAATTTTAAAGAACTCTTTTATTAATTTCTCATTTCCAAACTTTGTTTAGATGAAATAGGAGAAGAGTATATGATGGGTAACAAGCAGGCTAAAGTAAAACAAGCCCAATAGTTTCCTCTGTTTTAAGGCAAAGGCTGAGTGTCTTCATAGAGATAGGAAAGTGAGTATGAAAGCAACGTCTTCCCCTTCCCTGGCAAAAGACTAACAGGATAAAATTTACTGTCTGTTTTACTGTCCATTATTAAATAACCTTTTTTTTTTTTCCCTGCTATGCATATTCATAAAAAAAAATNGATAGGAAAGTGAGTATGAAAGCAACGTCTTCCCCTTCCCTGGCAAAAGACTAACAGGATAAAATTTACTGTCTGTTTTACTGTCCATTATTAAATAACCTTTTTTTTTCCCCCTGCTATGCATATTCATAAAAAAAAATTAAAAAAATACAAGTGTGGGATGGGTTAGAAGTACGACCAGGGACTTCAGGTTATTACACAGGGTTTGATTAGAACTTCAGAATACATTGCCTGGCTGCAGTACTGCTGCACACCCTCCCCACGCGCGGCGTTAGGGGCTTTGACCAGGACAGCCAGGCAGCACAGGACCGTGTATGTCAGGGCTTATACATCACACCCACACAGAGATGGTCTGGACGGATTAGCCCAGGTCTCGTCTCAAAGATTTCTAGTCCCTGGTTGCTGGGGGAAAATTTTTCCTCATTAAGATGCTGATCCTCATCTTCAAAGAAAACAATTTTGAAATGGAAACAAGAATATAAAATGAGAGAGCTTTTTCAGCAGAGTTCTGGTGCCCCGCGAGATGCTCTGAACATCCTGCAACACTGATGCTATCTCGTCACAGTCCAAAGTGGATGCGGTTCCCAATCTGCCTTTCTCACATACTGTAAAGAACAAGGATACAGAAAGAAAACCACATGAAGATATCAAAGGAAACATTCTGTAGAGTTACCCTTGAAAGCTCTGCTTGGGGAGAAAAATGCCTTGGGATTGTTTGCTGAAAATATGGGCCTTTTAACCCAACCAGTTAAACAGACAAAAGGAATAAGTAAAACAAACACTGTTTTTCTAAAAATGTTCCGTAAATTCAGCGACTGATTATACTCACTGCTCATTCACCACAGCCCCTAGGCTGAATTTGCAGAAATTCATATGGGAATGTATGGGTTTACTGACGAGTTTACTAGAAATCTCAAATATTTATTAACAGTGCACACAAAGGTATGAACACAGCCTTTCCATACGTACACTGAACACAGAAAAAAGTACACATCTGCTGAGAAATACAGCCATCCGCTGACAACTGTCCCGCTACTCTTTGAAAGTAAATTTAGGACTTCAGATGGAAAAAGAAGGGGCAACCACAATAAATAGCATTAGGATTTTCCACCATGTATCCAGGAAAGTAAAACTGTCGCGTATTCCTAACCACAGAAACGTCGAAATGAATAGCAATAACCAGGGTAATTTTATTACCCACAGGCAGTGAGAGGCGTTGTAAACACTCTAACAGCACATTCATCTCCTGCAATAAATTAGGGATCGACAAAATGAAATTGAATTTCAAAGATAAATGATAGAAAACGATGTACATTTTACTTGGAGATGTAAACAAACATATCATTTTATATAATTACACATGTAAACCTCTAATTTAGAAAGACTGTATTCTGATCTAAATGAATGATACTTCTTTGAACGAGCAAGAGAACCCACCAGGCGAGCCTGGGCAATTACGTGGAGGACTGCTGCCTTATTGTTTTTCCTGAGGTGACAATGAGAGTGAAATGACCTCTTTGAAACAAGCTGGGTATAAAAAATGATTGCTTTTAAAAACAGTTACATTTTCTAATGTGTAGTTATGTCTGGGAAAAAAAAAAAAAAAAAGAAGCTGAAGCAAACCCTTTTTATTCCTCTTTGGTTGTCCCTTCTGTCTCTCGTTAGAGTTCCCTCAGCTTATTGCTGAAAATATCAAAACTCTGCACAAAATGCACAGCAAACAATTACTTCAATGAAGAATTTGGATTATGCTTTCCTTTAAAGGCAGATTCTGGCTTTTTTTGTTCTTAGAATCTGTTTAAAAAGACAATATGGTGTGCCAGTCTGTTCAGCCTGGTGGAACACGGGACTCGGAGGGACTCCCTTTCATCCCTTCAAAACTCAGCCAGAACTGCAGGCACTCTCCTCAATATTCCTCTCCATTTTAAAAGTGGCCAGGTTTTCCGTTCCCCGTATTCATCCTGGAAGGCTGTTTGGGAACGCGATCACATGGATGAAAGCCCCTGGTTTCCAGACAGACTGCGTTTACGAGGAATTTGTACCTTCATTTTGGTCAACTCAACAAGCCAAGCTCCTTTGGCTTCCTCTCACCTAATTAAACTTGCCATTGCCCCTCCTGCATTGCAGTTCCAGCCTTCATCCCTCCTCAGCTGGATGGATGGAGGCTGAACACTGCGCTCCAGATAATGTCTACACAGGCCTGGTAAAGCAGCCTAACTACTGCCTCCAGTGGATGCACGCCGAGCACAGAGTGGCAATCCTGATATTCATCCCCAAATGCACCATTTTGTTAACACCACTAATGAATTTATACTATTTAAACCCTCCAGGATCCTTTATTTCTTATTTTTTTTCCTGCCAACCTCTCCTGTTTGGATGATGCCTGCTAACTCTGGATCAGAGCAAACTCTCACTTTTGAAGCGAGCATCACTGAAGAAACCACCAAACAAGATCATTTGTCTAGCCAATACTTGAAATAATCTGTTAATGTGTGCCCTTCAGCATGCAAATTCCTCTTTCAAGACTCATCATTTTTATTTCCTCTTTAGCCAGACCCATATGCACATATCAATTTGACTATTAATCTCTATGTCCTCGTACCTCATAAATTCTGCAGTGCAACCATATCAAATGCATTACTGCAGTCCGTGTAGATGACACACAGAGCATTTCTTAGAACATCATTTATCTTATCAATGACATCAAGATAGGCTGATACGATTCACTTCTGGTAAACCCATGAGCACTTTTATCCCATTTGCTATTTATTTCCATGTTTTTAATAATACTGTCCTTCAAAATACATTCGAAAGCCTTGCAGATGACAGAGGTCAGACAAATAGTTCTGTGACTGCAAGGCTTATTTCTTCACCCTGTCTTCCTGCTCTTTACCACTGATAAATTTGGTGGCCTTCTACGACAGCGTTACAGCATTGGTGGATAAGGGGAGAACAACAGATGTCATCTACCTGGATTTGTGCAAAGCATTTGACACTGTTCCGCATGACATCCTAGTCTCTAAATTGGAGAGACGTGGATCTGACCAATGGACCACCTGGAGGATAAGGAACTGGCTGGATGGTCGCACTCAAAGAGTTGCGGTCAACATCTCAATGTCCAAGTGGCGAGCAGTGACAAGTGGTGTTCCTCAGGGGTCGGAACTGGAACTGGTACTATTTAACATCTTTGATGGTGACATGGATGTTAGGATGGAGTGTGCTCTCAGCAAGTTTGCTGATGACACCAAGCTGTGTGGAGCTGTCGATGCTGGAGGGGAGGGATGCCATCCAGAGGGACCTGGACAGGCTGGAGAGGTGGGCCCGTGCAAACCTCATGAAGTTCAACAAGGCCAAGTGCAAGGTCCTGCACGTGGGTCGGGGCAATCCCATGCACAAATACAGACTGGGCAGAGAATGGACTGAGAGCAGCCCTGAGGAGAAGGACTTGGGGTTGTTGGTTGATAAGAAGCTCAACATGAGCTGGCAATGTGTGCTTGCAGCCCGGAAGGCCAACTGTATCCTGGTCTGCATCAGAAGAAGTGTGGCTAGCAAGTCAAAGGAGGTGATTCTACCCCTCTACTCCGCTCTCGTAAGACCCCACCTGGAGTATTGCATCCAGCTTTGGAGCCCCCAACATAAGAAGGACACGGACCTGTTGGAGCGGGTCCAGAGGAGGGCCACAAAGATGATCAGAGGGCTGAAGCACCTCTCCTATGAAGACAGGCTGAGAGAGTTGGGGTTGTTCAGCCTGGAGAAGAGAAGGCTCCAGGGAGACCTTACAGCAGCCTTCCAGTATCTGAAAGGATCCTACAAGAAGGCTGGAGAGGGGCTTTTTACAAGGGCATGTAATTATAGGTTGAGGGGTAATGGCTTCAAACTGGAAGAGGGTAGATTTAGATTAGATATTAGGAAGACAAGTCTTTACTCTGAGGGTGGTGAGTCACTGGAACAGATTGCCCAGGGAAGTTGTTGAGGCCCCATCCCTGGAGGTGTTCAAGGCCAGGTTGGATGGGGCTTTGAAAAACCTGGTCTAGTGGGAGGTGTCCCTGCCCATGTCAGGGGGGTTGGAACTAGATGATCTTCAAGGTCCCTTCCAACCTAAACCATTCTATGATTCTATGATTTTATTTGTTATCTCCCAATTGTATGGTTCAAGTCCCAGATTTGGAAATACCCCTCTATAGTTCCTTGCCACAGGAGTTCAATTTAAGGTGCTGGTTCTTTCACATTTCTGGAGTGAAGACTATCATAGTTATTCTTACTTGCCAAAAGAATGGTGGCAGTGAGTTGGGTTTGGCCAGGAAGAAGCCATACCCCGAATAGCTCTGGGCAGCAGGACCCAGTCTGCAAACCTGCCTGTGTCAAACCACAGTTACCACCTGACTGTGGTTGCTTTGGATCAGAAATATCTTCAAGCATCTCAGTGAAGTGCCCGTACTCAGGTGGGATGCAGCTAGTGCTCAAACTGCCCCTCCAAAAAGCCTACCCTCAGGAACCATCCCTCAGGGACAGGGTGGTAGAGCCACCATCAAACACACAGAGTCTGCAAACCACAGCTGTAATTTTTAAATAAAAAAGACTGATAATACGCCAAGTGCCCAAGCTGCTCTGGCTCCCCCAGCACAACTGATGGGCAATTTCTCCATGGTGTCATCCTAGCCTGAGTCATCTACAAGGCTGTGATGCTCTGAAACAACTGAGCAAATGCCCTTGAGGGACTGTCATGCAGGGGCTTAGCTCTCCTAAACCACTTCACACGGAAGTTCACAGTTTGCAGGATAAAAGGGTTTTCACGTTCAAATCCTTTATTTAGGCTTAAATGAATACATAAGGATAGAAATAGCATTCGTATCTTCTTTTGTTTTCTTCCCTTAAGAAGTGCAGTGCTGCCTAAAAACCTAATTGCTAATACGATGCCTCAGCACAGATTTTAACATCCCTGCATCGCTTTCATTTTCAGGGAGAAATTACAGAATTCTATTTGGGTTATAATTAGCATATAATTATTACTGGCAGGAATAGCTATAAATACATATAACTGGTGGCTAGCTTAGTAACCAGCACACATAATCATTATACAATTTTCTTTAATTTTTTTGTGCACAAAGGCCTCATAATTCTGCAAAAGCGACAACTGAGCCTAACTAGACTCTGGTTATAATTTATGCTAATTAATTTCACTGCTTGCAAGAAAGAAGACTTACATAACATAACATCCGTGGTGGGGGTAGGTGGTGGCACTTTCCGTGGAAAGGGGCTATGCAAATGCTCTGCACCTTGGGCCCGAATACATCATGAATTATTGTTCGATCGCTTTCTCTGTCATATTATGATGTAATAACAAAGGAAGGAAAAAATAATAATAAAAAAGTCTCCAATGTGTGCTTTTGTATAACATACGCATAGGTCCCAGCGTGATGAAGTCCTGGTATTTTCCTTTCTCAATTGTGGAGGAGGTGTGGAGAGCACAGGGCACAGCTGTCAGTTTTTCCTCCTAAACTAGACACCCTCATTACCTTTTAAAGAGAAGTGATTTTGCATTTTTCCACACACACCCTCAACCGAGCACCCGCTCTTCACAATAGGAAAACAACCCCGGCTTTTCTCCCAACTGCGCTGAAAAGAAAAGGCGTTGATCCCTCATTACCAGCGATTGTCTCCGGCTCAGCAAAGCCACAGCGCTGGGAGAGCGGCGCCTTGTGCTAACTGCAGATTCCCCAGGTCAAGTCAATCTCATCTTCATCTCTAATAAAAAAATGATTCATGGGCGAGGTGACCTTCCTGATCCAGAGGCAGAACGCAGAGCTGTGGAAAGAAGCCTCATAGAAAAGATATATGGCCTTGTTTCACGACATGCAACTCACAGATAGACCTCAGATCCGCTGCCCTTCCCAAGGTGGTGTCCTGCCTAAGAAACCATACCGAGACAACTCTGCTTGGTTTGCAGCTCACCCTCTATCTCGGTCTGTAATCTTACATGAAACATTTTATGTCTCCGTGCTTCAGTTTCCCCTCCCATAAAACTGGGATAATTGATATCTTTCTTTGTAAAGTGCCTTGTGATCTATAACGGAAAAAATGACTTGTGTAAAAGTAAGATGTTATTATTAACTAACAATCTCATAAAGCTCAGCCATAACAGCACTAAGCATTTTCCAAAATTTATTGTTAAGTAAGTAAAGAAAAATCATTTATTTAAGGACTGAAATGAATTCCTTTGCTTTCCAGGGTTTTCTGCTTTCTTTTTTCCACTTCTCTGTGCAGGGATTTACTTAAATTGTTATCGATGGGTAAAATATAGTATCAGCTCTGACCCCCCACTTCGGTGGCTCAGCACATAACAAATAGCAGAAATGCACAGTGAAACCAGAACACAAGCAGCAGCTGCTCTCCTCTGCAGAGCCGGTCCGGTAGCTCAGCCTTGCTGAAGAGCTGGCAGAGCAGAGAGGCAAGAGCGGGTCCTGGGTACCAGCAGATCTTTGGCCGAGGAAGAGAAGCAGAATCCGTTACTTGCAAAGAGATCTCTCTTGCTCTGACACCAAGTGAGAGGGGGGATGCTCAGTCTGAGCTCTTTCCACGTGCAGAGGCAGATGGAGCGGAGGGAGGGCAAGCAGACCCCACGTTCAGTTGCTCAGTCGGGGGTCTCAGCAGCATCCCAAGCACCGTCCCTGCTGGCTGCTTTTAAACAACGACACTGATTTATTTATAACTCCCAGAGTGACTGGGGAAGAACCTGAAGGAGCTGGGATGAGAGTATAGATGGGAAGGAGGAATGAGAAGATGTGCACCAGGGAAGGATGTGAACGTGCATCAATCCCGGCAGCGGAGAAGAGGAGACTGAAAGCAGGGCATGCTGAGCAAGCCTTTGCCACCAATGGGGCTGATGACAGAGGAGCAAGGGCCAGCCATCTCCTAATGAATAAGGATGGAGTGGTGCTACTACAAGGACTGCTTTGGAAAGAGAAGATGCATCCAGAGGTTGTGACAAGCTGCTGATGGAAGTACTGCAGCTGTAGGGACAACCACCACTTGCTTTTTACTTTCTCCTGCTGTTTTGCTCCATCACTGCATATACACTTATTCTCCTTTATACTTTCTACCTTCTCCTTTCGACTCTTGGTTAGTGCACAAGTCCTCATATTCCACTTCTTCAGTCTCTGAAGGCCCCAGATAATGATGTTGACCTAGCTGAGAGAGAGATGTGTGTGACTTGATCCAGGCCTCACCTGTGCTTCTCTCCTGGTCACACAAATGGGGCTCTGAGGTTCTCCCAGACCTGCATGGCAGAACTGTGAGCCCAAGGAGCAATCAAAGCTACTCCTCTACTCCTTCGTTAGTCCTTCCAATTAAGTAAATAAATTCTTCTTAGCTACCTTCCTCTTGTACAGATCCCTGTGGGAAATATTAAGATGGGTATGGATGAAATAGGAATGTCAATGGGGAATATGTGTGTGAAAGCACCAAAAGAAACAACAGTCAGATTTAAAAGAATGGTCTACACTGATAAACCAAGGAGATGACTGACAGCAGTCAAACAGGTGAACTCTGGGGAATGTGCTGTTTACACCTGGGCAGAGGGCTCTGATAAGGTCCCAGCATTGATGACTTGCCAGCAGAAGACCTGTGGTCTGGTAACAGGAGGAGGGCAACAAGGTTACAGCACATCACATATACTATCATCCTAAGAGAAAGACAGATGATAGCCCTAAAGATATCCAAGCCGAGGAGATGAAGAAAGCGAGCAATGACTTACAGAGTCAGAAGTAAGCAAGATTGTGATGCAAAGATAACTGTAAATTCCTAAATGTTTTAAAAGACCTGTCCAAAACTCAGTTCCTTGTCAGCCAAGGAGAACCCAAAAGACACAGCGAGGACTTCAGTTTCCCACATGAGTCATCCTGAGCACAGCACTTGGATACACCACCCTTGGTGTGCAGGGTATGAGAGTGTGAGTAGGTAAAACCAACTTACAGAGCACATTAAAAAAAATAAAATGCCCTCCTCCCTTCACAAGGTCTCACACTGAGTTTTGTTACACTGAACTGTGACACTCTTATTTCAGCTAGTTTTAATCTAGGCGACTTCCTAATAAAATGGATGCCACGTTTAACTATCCTGCTGACCACAAGCTGAGGAGAACCATGAGGATAATACACACACCCATTGTGAAAACTATTCTGTGCTAACCTATCATGACTCAAAAGCTGGTTGTTATTGCACTACTGGATACAAAGGCTCTGAAGCAGAGAGGGATGCTTGGTGTGCTCATTTGCATCTCATTACCCAGCATGCTCTTCCTCCTCAGAGCTATTTTCATAGCCGCATTGTTGTCCGAGCCCTGGGAACAAGTGGAAAGATTTGGTGACTTTGGATGCATGCAGTTCTTTTCTCCTTGCTTTGCTCCCCCTTTATAATGAAAGGCTTTGCAAAGTGGTGAAAATGAATCAATTTTCCATTTTTAAGGCTGTATGGGTGGGGTTTTTTTTTTCAGTAGTTTAAGCTATCAGGAGCAAATCTTGAATAACAAATAAGATTAGAGAAATGTGAGCCTAATGTTCCTCTCTACAAGGTGCTCAAGCATGAAGGTTTTGATCGGAGAGTAAGAAATGAGATTTAACTTCCTTCTGATTTAAGTTTCGTTTGTACAAAGAACCTATTCCAGCAAAATGTGATTGCAAGCTCATTATTCAGTGAAGGGCAAATATCTTCAATCGCAATCCAGTAAGATCAGCAGCTTTCTCTGTGTGTTACAAGCCTCAACGAAGAGAACTGAACATACTGGCTTCTGTCATTGTCTACATCTAAGACTGTGATGATTTCACCCTGTCCAATTCATTTCAAAAGCTTTAGCTTCCAATTAAAAGTATAAGTTGTCAGCCAGAATAAGTGTCTATCATTTGAGCCAGAGCAGTTTTGGTTTCTGGCAGTTTTACTGCATCAAAGGGTTGATTTACAGATCAGTTACAATTTTTTTATTCAGTACTAAAGGGAATAAAACTGCCTCAGACACAGGACTCAAAAAACCACTGTTACTTAAGTTCTCCATAGTTTTCGATATGTTTTATCAATTTGGAAATAAAACTTCATTCCTCAGTGACTTTACAGTTTTCAACAGGCACTTAAAAATAATATAAAATAAATCCAGGAAAATCTAAGAACGTCAACATCGTGTTCTTTAACAACATCTAGCGTACAAAGATTACATTGTACTTCATAAATGTCAATGAATTCAGCACCGAAAGCCTGTATGAGGTATGAGGTTAGCTCCTCCATGAGTTAAACAGACTTCTCCCATTTTACAGGTAGGGAATCTTACTTATAAAAATAAAACTCCATGTTGAAGACTGGTGCAAACCATAGCAGAAGCACACTAAAAACTCTTATCTTCAGTCTCTCAGGTTTGTGTTTTAAGAATGCAAGCAATTTTGAGACTCCTTCTTGGGATAAAAAATGGGTAAATATGGGTAAAAACCAGCACAAATACATGATGGAAGGTCTTGAGGCAAGGAGAAACCACGAGTTTCCGGGGGTTTAAGGCTGTGACCCAGTACCCCCTTAAAACATGCGGAGCGTTTGCACCTTGGGCTTCATGTGGCAGGAGGATGAGTGGGGTTTCACAGCAGGATCCTGTGACGATGCTTTTAAGTGTTTATGCTGTATAACCCATGGTGAATCATTCATGCATTCTCTCTCACCCAATTATTCATTTTACTATCAGTAGGGTTTTTACAGCAACAGCACAGCCCTAGGTCTGGAAACTGGTCCTGTAGGATCCAAAAGATCAGGTTATACCTGCTGCAGGTACCTGGGATGTGCCTGGTGAAAGTAAAACAACCCACACCTAAAAGGCAAATGGATTAGGTTTCAAAAACATTTTAAGATGGAGGAAATCACTGTCAGCTACTGTAAAGGCCAAATGTACCCCTAGCACACTGGACTGGGCCTGGAGAAAGTGTGGTGGGGTATCACGGAGACATGCAGGAATGGGCAGCAGAGACTGGAGACTTCTTGGCAGCTGCGACGGGGCTCCATTAGAGCCAGGATAAGCACAGATCTAATAACATGAACAACAAAACACAATTTTCAAAAAGGCCATGATATCTGGTCACAGCAGCACAGAGGTGAGCGCGCTGCTGGAGCACCTGGACAATCCTGGGAGCTGCTACCCAGAACGGTGATGGCGGCACAAAACCAGGGATGCACAGAGAGCTACAGCAGCCGTTCCTCTTCCAGAGGCCATGCTTGTTCGAGCAGGCAGAAATGAATCGAGGCAGCAACAGTGCAAAATAATAAACAATAGTTCATTAAAAAGTGAAATGAGCAACAGTTCATTAAAAGTTCACTAAGACACCCTATGCCCAAAAATAATTTTGCTTTGTCAGTCAAAGGGAGGAAGATAAGTAAGATTAAATGCATGTTTAGTACACGGATTTTTCCAAGAGTCAGTAGGTACTCCCCCAGCCACACCACCGAAACCCCACTCAAAGCCAAGGGTGAGCGCAGGTGCCACAGACCAGAATAGGTCTCTGGTTCACCAGTACCGGTACACTGTGCCCACCTGCATCCTACCTGGCTGACAAATAACCTTGTCCAGTCAGGGGAGAGAAGCAGGCACTTCTTAAGCATTATTTCTTAGGAAGACATTTTTCACTTACGACAAAATTTTTCTCTTTGGACGACAATTTTCACTCTGAGGGTAGTGAGGCACTGGCATAGGTTGCCCAGAGAAGCTGTGGATGCCCCATCCCTGGAGGTGTTCAAGGCCAGGCTGGATGGGGCTTTGAGCAACCTGGTCTGGTGGGAGGTGTCCCTGCCTATGGCAGGGGGGTTGGAGCTCGATGATCTTCAGGGTCCCTTCCAACCTAAACCATTCTATGATTCTGTGATTATTTATATGGTTTGTTTTAGATATCCAAGCTAAGAAGAGATAAAATGGAGTTTAGGGATGTCTATCTCTCTCCAGTCACTACAAAGGCAGTTTACAAAACTAGCTCAGGTGCAGATGACTACAGAGTACAATAAGAGGAATCCCACCCTCTGTGTCCTGAGATATAAACCCCGGCAGGCAGACGAGGGAGGCAGAACAGGACTGCCTCTCACCCCAGGTCCTCCTGGATTTGGGGCTGTCAGCATGGCCTTATGGCATAAATTAGAGCAGCCCCAGAGAGCTGTGAAGCAGCTCTGAATCCTTTTTTTCAGGCTGCATCACTCTCTTTCCCATGATTGGTATTTCTCTGGCATCCGCTGCTGGCTGCCCCCTTTCCGTGCCTCTGTGCAAGGAGGGACCTCTCCTGTCCCGCGGCTCAGCCGGTTCCCCCATCCTCTGGCCACTGGAGTTCAAGGAGGGAGACGGCACCTGTGACCCCTATTTCTGCCGCTGAGATAAATTCAACTTCCCGTTCAATTTTTCTTTCTAGGTCAAGACAGGAATGATAGATTAAACCCAAAAATAGCTGAGCATTGAGCCTGGAAGCTGCGGCAGCGCCGCGCTCCCAGCCTGCCCGACCCCAGCCAGCCCCCCGCCTCCAACTACGCCGCTTATTGCGTTTTGTACCAAAACATTTACACTGGCACAACCTCCAGTGAGCGCAATTATATGGGCATAAAGGTGCTTTATACTCGCATAGATTATGAGATAAACAAGCTCATTTATACCGCTGTAACTGCATTCACTTCAGGGTATTTGTACCGCTTTAATGATACCAGTGTAGTTAAAGCAATACAACTTGTGTCTACAGACAGGACCTCAGCCTAATGGTAATTAACACAGACATTTCCAGCCACCCTGAGCAGCTGAGGTTTATGTTAGAAATAGCAACTGACCCATAACAATTTGCAACAGCATCAGAAACCTCTGTATAACAGCTCCACCTTCAATTGCTTTTGCCACATTTGCAGGAAGGATGTTTATTATGCCCCTTTTAGCGGGAGGCCCCAAGAGCTAAAAGTTGCTTGTGGCCACTTTTCTCTTGCCTCTGGACAGCAAAACAAAAAATAAATAAATAATCCATTCAGCCACTGACATTCTCCTGTGAAAGAGCTAAGGCAGCACAAAACCGCTGATAAAAGTGGCGGTTAACCCTGTGCTACCCTTATTGTTCTTTATTCACCAGCACCGAGCGCCCGAGCGGCCCGTGGAGCGCGGGAGAAGGGGCTTTGCCATCTGTTGCTAGGGCTGACATCACCCCTGTTTGCTCAAGCATCGCTCCTCGGGGCTGCCTTCGCGTCGTCAATCAGCGCTGGCCCTGCGCTGGCCCGGTCAGCGGCGCGGCGGCTGCCCGCCCTCCAGTGCCTCGCTGCAACCGGGACCTGCCAAAACGCCCGCCCTCACTTGGAGAGACGTTTGGATACACACCAGGATCACTTTGGGCAGAGTATTTGTCAACTCGTCCCAGGAGAAAACGCGCCCTGCACGGTACCTGACTTGACAAAGGGAGAAAAAAGCCACCCCCTCTCCCATAAGCACCCTCCATGGGTTAAACTGAACTCCAAACCACAGAAAACCAGATTGCGCTTTCCGCTGAGACTGGATTTGCCAAGAGGCTGCTGAACCCATCAATGTGATAATGGATACACATTTTGCTTAGTTTTGTACTCCCGGTCGCTTTATCTCTTTTCCCTGAATATTAGAAGAGCAATCTCATGGGAAACTACAAGAAATTCCTTGCCTAGAAAAAAAAAAAAAGAGGTTTAGTTAAAAAATGGGCTGCCAACGCAGAGAGGTGGGAACGCTGCCGTTGGACAGTCGGGGAACTGAGGCACAGAGGAGCTGAGAGACCTGCTCAAGGTCAAACACACAGATAGACATGAGCAAGGAAAGACCGAAGTGCTGCCTACAAATACTGCAACAGCACAGCCACCAACTAGACACACGGACTTCGCATTTCCAACCATCTCCCATTTTCCCAAATGTCCGAGTGGGTCATGCAACATCAGGATAAACAAAGGGCATGTCGTGTTTAAAATATATACGGCATAAATATGGAAAATGCTTAACAAAACTGACACATATATTTAACAGATTTCCAGAAATACGCAAAATTTCCATTTGGAGGTGTTGGGTTTTTTCCTTAGGGATGAAGAGGGGAATGGAAATACAGCTTTCTTTTGTAGGAAGCAGATCTGTAATCGAAAAATCAGTAATTCTCTAAATGTGAAATATCAGATGGGACTCATCTTGAGAATAAGACACTTAAATTTAGCTGTCTGCATGTGAGGTAGGGAGCTCATCAGTACGTGTTCAACTCGGTTGCCTACACGTAAGCATCCAGGGCTTTGGGCACTTCTCCTGGCCCCCAGCCATTGCGCTGGAGAGACACGGCGCTCCTGCAGGTCCCGCGGATGCTTCAGGTATGCCAGGGCTTCTCATTTAGCGCTCCATGCCCATGCTGGAGTGCTTTTCTCCCAGTTCGAAGGAGAAAAAGAAAATATTACTTTGCCTGCATGTTCCTGCAACATGATGATGAGGACAAATCACTGAAGAACAATTTAGGTTCCTTCTTTCACTGACCTTAATTTCATTTTCATCTTATATGGCCTGTTTTCCAGACCCTACCTGACATCAAACTGTGCTAATTAATAGCTTCCTGCACTGCTCAGCACCAGTGAGAGCCTCCCTCCCCAGTGTTTTTGACAAAATTGGGCATCAAATGAAGTGCTTTTCTCACTGAATCTCAGCTTTCCAACAGTTGTGTTTTTTTGTGAAAAAACCCACACCTCTTCACTACAGTGTTTTTAATTTCCATATTTTTTCTCTAAAATTAGGAGTTTGGATTTGAGGATCCCTCTGTGCTGTCTAATAGTCTCTCTTCATGCCTTGGTGCAGTCCAAGTTCCCACAACCCTCACATCCCAGAATCCCACCGGGACAAAAGCTGCTGCTCAGAGGAAGCTGTGTGAGAGGGTTGCCCAGCCCAGGGGACCGGGAGCCGTAGAAAAGGCATTGGGACTGCTATTCTCAAAAAAACAAAGAGGTATTTTTAATTGTCGTGGTTTCACCAAAAAAAAATCTAACTCCTACATGGCATTTTTTAATAGGAAGAAAATAATTAAAGGACTCAGGCTCTCCAGTGCTTTACACAGTGATACATTGCTTTGTGGCATGTCACCAACAGAAAATCCCCCTTGCAGAAAGGGTTTCTTGGCTGATAGATATTCGGTTTCTGTAGTACTGTCATCCCCTGACTGTGCAACATGTCCCATTTGGAAGGACTAAGGAGCTGAGTTAGACCCTAACTAGCCCTTGAATGAGTGGGTGCTCAGGGCCACAAGCAGATACATCTATTTTCCTGCCCTTCGCAGCCATGGATGACACCAGCTCCTGAGCGGGAACTGCTCACTTCTTCCCTGCCCGTCTACCCCAAGGGAGGAGGCAAAGGGCTGGATTCGGACAGAGGTCTGAGAGATGCATCAGCCACAAGAGATATCGTGTCTCCATTCTTGCTCCACACTGCCCCTTCCACAGGAATGATACCCCCAGAACATACAGGCTGAAATGAAGTTGTTTGATAGCTCTATATTGAAACATCTTCTAAGGGGGGGAAAAAACCCACCTTTTCGGTAATTTTATGAGAGCTACACCGTGAGAGCACCGTGCTGTCACAGGAATAGGATTAATATTTCAACTGATATGATGCCAAACACCACTTAGGATGAAAGTCACCGTGTCTAGTTTCAGCTAAGTAAGTCTGGGTGTCCTGTCTCAGCCTGTAATCCCGGTTCCTGCTGTAGGAGGCACAGCTCGGCGGTCCGGGCTGCCGCTGCCTCTCCACTGCCTACAGACAGGTCTGCGCGTCTGCTGTAGCACAGACGCTTAACTCTCAAACCGCGACATTAAATAAGATTGATCCCATCCTTCATGGCCAGTGGCACCACCACAAAAAGCCATCCTTATGGCTCCTTGCTCTTCTGCCCTCTCTCCCCATGCCCATTCAGATACATTTGGTAAGTCCCTGGGCAGCGGCACACTATTCCGAAGTCTTAATTTCTTTTGGCAATTTAGTCCCGAGGTTTAACTGTTTATACAGGAAGACTTAATGAGTACAGTTACTTGTGTGAAAACACAAGCATCTGTGGTTGTGATTATGGCTAAATTCAGCCTGCAACCTCAGCTGTCAATACCTTATTATCTTTTAAAAATTATAATAAAATCAAATCACATCCCCTAATTATAAAGGGACTGTTTGGATAAGTCTGAAAAAGGTGACCTGCACCTTTCGGGCAGGAGCGGGCTCGCCGTGTGACCTTCCCGTCACCCTAAGCATAACGAAGCAGAAATAATTGGGAAATTCCCTCCGCTGTCACCTCTCAGATTGCGCTCGCCGCTTCTCAAGGCTGTCATCACGCTGCCGCCTGCTCGCAGTAATGGCTGCTGGCACGGGCCGTGCTCGTACCACGCTGCATTATTAGCAAGCTGTCAGACACCAGCGACGCAGCGCCCCGGTGCCAACACACAGAGAGTTATGGGGGTAATAATGTTGTTCGTTAGGTAAAAATAACTGAACTTTTAGAGTGAAAAAAACCCACAACACAAAACTCTAGTCTTCGGTTGAATGCTATTTTATTTCTTTCCCTGTGCTGAGCTCAGGAATGGGTTTATGAGGTGGATACAAGCTGATGTTGAAGAGCAGTAATTTATTTGCAGGGTTCTTTCTGCAAGCCTACAAGGGTTGCCAGGGACGATTACTTGCTATGCTTTAATTGCTTTTTATGGGCTGGATAGTGCCTGTAAGCCAAGCCCTGAGTAAGGACTTGAACACGACCTGCAGCCCAAGGAGAGCCCAGGAGGCCCCGTGGCTCAGACACATGCTCCTGAGTCCCGCTCACCCCCACGCTTCCCCGTCGCGTCCCGGAGGCAGTCACCCACCATGGACCCATGCCAGGAACACAGCCCGGCATGCCCCGCTCTGCGCCGGCTCCCTGGAGAGCCTGGAGGCAGGAGGAGAAGCCACCCACACGGTCCCCATCCACCCGCTCCCAGCATGGGGACGGAGAAGTGAGCAGTGACCCCCTGCACGCCCGGCCCCATATTTTGAGCAGCTGGCAAAGGGGNGAGGGGGGGGGGGGGGGGGGGGGGGGGGGGTGGGTTTCTCCCTCTCCTGTAAAAAAATTTCCGTCACAAGTCAAAGTCCAGCTGTCAAACAGTTCATTCCTTTATACCATCTTCCCCTACATAAGGAACAGCCTCTCAGTTCAGTTTTCAACCTAACACCTCATTCAAATCTCTCCTGAAGCCCATAAAAAATCTGTGAAAGGCAGTAAATATTTCAAGAAGAACAACCAACTCCAAGTTACTTCCCTCTGACCAACTTCCCCGCATATCCTCTGCTCCGCTTCTCCCGTTTCTGTTGTAAACCCAGGACACAGGAATACCATCAATTTGCAGCAGTGATGATTGTTCCAGCGTTACAAAGACAACAGCATAATAAAGCAATTTACGAGTAAGCTGAAACACTTCACAGCTGACCTCCTCTCTGTGCCTATGAAATCAATAGCCAAAATTTCCCCTCCTACAACAACTGTAGCTTAGGAGTTTGGTTACTGTACCTCTCTGCTCAGTGCCTGAATCCGGGCATGGAGCGGAGTGCAGGGCACGTAGCGTGGGATGGCGTCTTTCCAAAGGATATGCGCTATATTAAATTTAAATGAAACATGACCATATATTTCCTATCCTCTCCAAATGACCAAACTTAAGATTCATTTACAGACATGACTTAAGAAAACTGGACAAAATGCGTGTCACTTCCAGCAACAACTGAGAAATAAATTTCTGGAACATTTATTTCTTGCTTATACAAATGGTCAATACTCGATTTGAAAGCAGCATTATAGCCATCACCTTTTTTTTAAACTGGCACTTAGGAGAACAGTTTAACACATGACCATCCCAATATTGAAGAACTCTTTTTCTGAAATGAGCAAAGGTTGGGCAGGTGCTGGACCCACAAGAGAGAAACGATAGTTCCTCTCCCCAAAACATGTCCGAGAAAGAAGATACTGAACAATAGACTGGGCTTGTGTGAGCCAAACTTTAATTTGAGTTTTGGCTCTGCCATATCAACTCACCGGCTACTTGGCAAAGAGATAAAAGATCAGTCACCCGCACTCATTTTGTCAAATCTCATCATGTTTTGTAGCATAGGAGTAAGACTTGATGTGCCGATGAGGTTTCTACCTTCACAAATCAGAGCCAAAGGCCAAGAGGAGTAATGACCAGTAACCAGGGCTTGCATCTGCTGAGCTGCACCAGGCTCCATTCTCTTCCACATCCATGCAAAGTCCACACAAACATATAGGTCAAATTATTGCCATAAACTAGAAAAGACCACAGCCTTGAATGTCAGGAGCTCATCAGCATGCCGGCAATGTCCCCCGCGGAGCCAGCTCGCCAAGCAAACAAATCCGCACCTGAAGGAACTGTAGGTAACTGAAGATGAGGGTCAGCAGGACGATTTGAGTTGTTATGCTCTTAGGCATAAGGGACAAAGCCACATTTCAATAACTAATTCTAATTTTCAGATGTAATAATTTGGGGTGCTACAAATGGAGGTACCTTAAAGAAGTCACTGAAGTCACTGAAAGTGACTGAAGTAACTATTCCATAATGAACTATTTTCACAATCAGTCTGATGTTAAGTAATGACTTTAAAATAAGGATGGATAATACTTGTGTGTTTAAATTTGGCACATGGGCACAACTCTTAGGAGTCAGTCCTATCTGATAAATTCCCCTTTTCCTGCTGAAGTCAGGCACAGATTTTACCAGATATGGTGTCCCTCACATTAAACACTGAATGTAGGTTTGTGCTTTTTGTCTGATGCTTTGCAACCGCATGGTGACATCTCTGGCTGCTGATCAAACCTCACAGGGAAGGACTATCTGCAGCTGGAAGCCATCTACTACAAAAGAGCAGGCTTACTGCTAGAGCAACTTCTTCACACCCAGTGCTTGTGACCCCAGTTGTGACAGGTCCAGGCAATGGTGTCCACCTCTGCAGGCAATGGAAAAACAGAAGAAAATCCACAGTTGCCAGAGGAAGATGCGACACAAAAGCTGAAGGCTCCTGAGTGATCTTTACTGATGTTGAGGCAATACAAAAGTCTGGATGCTGCTGCTCTTTAGACAGCCTGGGAAGCACGTAAAATGGGGCAGAGTGGGGCAGAACAGCTATGAGCATTGCTCCTCTTTGGGTGGAAAGCGGGGAGAAATATGAACACAGCTGTATACACAGAATGAGTGGTCTGAGGCTGCAACCTTTATAGGTCTTGCACGGAATATATTAGGCTTCCCTGCTGAACATGGATGGGAGGAGAGCAAGGAGAAGCAATGGTGATGGTGGCTTCTCCACACATGAGGCAGCTGATGGATCAGATAGACCTGTCTGACTCTCCTATGAAGAAAATTTTACAAGCATCTGTACCTGATACACCTGTCAGAATATGATGAGTCCAGTTTGTCAGTGACCAGGCTGACAACTGCATCAGTTTCTCCTTCGCTTGGGTAGCTCTGAGGAGTAATCAAAGCTGCTGTCAACTAGAAGCCATCATTTAAAATTGGGGATCAAGCACATCTTTTCTCAGTAGTTTCGCAGGCACCCTGTTCAGTGCCTGTTTGCAAATGAGATGGTATTTTCTCAGCACAAGTTTATCCGAGATCTACACTTCTGCTTACCCATCTGGTCCTATGAGATAATTCTTGGGCATCTTTTGTTCTCCTTATTCCTAATGCACTCTTTGCTTGTTTAGTTAATCTGAGGAATAACTCAATTTATTCTGCCCTCAAAAAGGATTATTACAGAAATCTACTTCTTCCTCTGAAGACGCTAAGCTATCCTTTTTATAGACAAAAATTAAAAGGTCATGAAAAATGCCACTAATATATCTTCACATGTATACTTCTGACAGCAAAATGAGGAGGCGAATGTCTTCTTTTGGCAGTATCAGTTTTTAGTGGACAACATCTTTGTGTCCCATCAATGTATTAACGTCTTTTTCAAATAAAGACTGGACTATCAAGAGAAGTGATCAAAAGTCCATCCCCAGATTTGGGAACACAACTTTCCATATCTGTTTTCCTATAAAAAATAAATCTTAGCTCAGATAGATTAGAACAGCATATAAGAAAGCACTATTAACTACCAATAATATAGAAGAACACCAAGGCAGCTAGTTATTCAGTGCGATACCACATACACAGTGGACCAACAGGAAGGATTTACACAAACCTGACTCTAAGCTTTCACATCTACAAAGCCTGTTTTTCAGTCTGCACAGAGTATTTTTTTTCTCTCACATGCACACAAGAATGCAAAAAAGTGGGTGAGTTGTAGCCACGTGGGACGAGATTCTTTGATTATTCAGGAGGACTTAATGTATTTTACTCTTGCACCTATGGAAGTGAAGATCTGCCATGGCCAGACAGCGTAGCTAGCAATCAGTAGCTCACTGAAAGCTACTTTGGGGATTTCTAGTCTAAGTTGTAATTATATTTGCATCTGCCTGGAGAGTAGGGTAAAGGCGGAGAGAAGCAAAAAGGCAGACTGAGTTATAGCTGCTCTGCAGGTCTCCCCGAAGGCAAAACTCTTTTGCAGCCCTGTAAGGGCAGCTCTGCGCCACAGCCACCGAGCTCTGAAAAGGTCAACCCATCTTTCCAAAGGGGACAGAACTAGAGGTTAGGAGACACTACTCTCTTACTCTCTCTGAAGATACATTAAACCTCCCACAGTGCAGAACACACTGCAGGTAATCGGTATCGATTCAGGTCCAAAACACGAGAGGCAACTTTGAGAAAAGCTGTAGGTAGGTCAACATATCTCAAGACTGAACTCTGGGGCATTAAATATAAATGTAGCAACTTCAGTAACAAAACCAACGGAAAGGTGATTGGACAAAAAAAGTTATTTCCAAATTGTTCGGTTTTGTAGGGAAACTCTTCAGTAAGATTTACAATGTGAGAATGTAACCGAAGACAACAGCCCTCATTCTCCAATTTTGTACCGGCTTAGCTCCACTGACTCCTCTGCGACCACTTCCCATTCATGTGATTGTAACTTGGGTCAGAATTAGCCCAAGCATCCTAATGAAATTTTAATTAATCATTCAGCACAAGCCCTCAAGAACATTTTTAAAGCTGCAGCAAGCGGAAGCAAGTACACGGAGTAACCGGTTGGGAACGCTCTAACGCCGAGACAAAGAGCCGTTGCGTCAAGCCTGTTCTTGAAAGACTGAAGCAGCCCCGAAGAATACATCACTGACACAGAAAATTACCAAACATTTATAAATAATACAGTATGCTCAAACCTATCACACTGCAAACAAAACAGATCAGCAAGCTATCAAGCAGCTGATGAGAGAGGAAGACACGAAGTCAGCCAGCCTGAAGTCAGCCAACTGATGACAACTGGTGTAAGCGCCGGGGCAGGTGACCCGGCGTTTTAACAAGGGCTATGGCGAAGGGGGGCTGCAACGGTGCGAGCCGCCTTCGCGCTCCCGACTGTTCTTATAGCCGCAGCGGGCTTCAGCTCCCGCAGCTGCAGCCACGGCTGGCACCCCTCCGCCGCCGGCACACCGCGAGAAAATCAAGGTAGAGGGAGCGGGGTAAGGGGGGTGAAGGGAGAAGTGTGATGCTGGAGATTATCTCCGGCAGCAAAGTGGAAGTGACATTGAAAGTCAGCTTCGCGGATAAAAGACAAACGCAGTCAAGAAATCCTAAGTACTACTAAAAGGCTCTGCGAGCGGATATGTCTGTTATGAGAAGCGGTATAATTGGCTCTCTTGAAGTTTGAATGTCACTCAAAGAGTTTAGCAAGACAAAGAAGTAATAAATTATATCTGGAAGGAGATTCTTTCCCCAAACTAGCGCTGAACAGTAATGTTAGATAATAAGTCATAATGCTACAATTTAGTGCTCCTGTCAGACAGAAATTTAGGTAAACTAGTGCTGCTTTATTTACAGAATTTGACCGCCAGGGTCAAATCATCACATCAAATAAAAATTGGTAATGAAACTTAATGGATTCTAGCTATATTAACTAAGCCAAGACGTAAAATCCACTTCCCTTCTCCTCCTGTTGACATCCAAGTGCCACAGGCAGACTGATACTCACTTCGCAACGTACCCTTAGTTTAGCCTTTTTTTCTGAGGCAACAAGATGACAAGATTGCGCTGCCTGATAAAAGCCCTCGATCGCTTTCTTGCTGCTCGATAAAAAGCCCTCAATTGCTTTTATTAGGTAATTTCGACAAAATTTTACAGAGGGGTACAGATCTCAATGGTACTAATTTGATACAACTTGTTATCCATTTCAGGAAAACCAGCAGCTGTAGACAGGAGAGACACAGCAAGTTCAGAAAGGTGGTGGTGGATCTACCCATGACGACAAGTAGAAGTCTCAGCACTAGTGGACACCAGCAGGGATGGCCAGTCCTGAGCTCCTGACTCTGCCTGGGAGGATGAACCCAAAACCTTACGTCCCACCTCCTCACAGAACAGCCAACCCAAACCTCAAGGCACGTGTGTGGAAACACACAGAAACCTCCTTGTTCCTCCTATGGGCACTGCACCACAGCAAAACAGAGTATCTAAAATTTCTTGGCTCTGAGAGAAAGCTTAAACTAGATTAGCAAACTAGGAGCTCATTCGTGGAGAATCTCACCTTGGAAATCCTCCAGTTTTACGCTGGTCATTTTAATCCAATTGTAGTTCAGCAATAAACCAAAGATGCCTCAACAGTGCAGAAGAGGGTCTGGACCATCCCCTCCCAGGCAAATGCTCATAACACTGCAATGGAAAGTCGTATTTTCTCTTGCTCTCTCTGCAAAGTTGCTTTGCTTTCCTTCTCTCCTTCCATTACATAAAATCATTAATTCTTTTTTTTTTTTTTGTACTGACAGACAGCGTAAAAGAAAGGGTACAGCGTAAAAGAAAGGGTACAGCAGTTATCAGTATGGTACCTCTTACCCAGTACACTCTCAGCTCTGGAAATTAAAATCAACTCCTGAAAGAGGAGAGATGCCAGCTTGAATCTTTGGGGCGAGAGGACATTAAACTTCCTGGATAAGTGCTGTAGCCACTGCATTCATCCATCAAAGATAGTGCCCCTCCGTCCTTCCTACAGCCATCTTCAAAACAAGCGTGGCAATGACAAGGTGCAGAGAGGAGCCATGAGGAGTTCCTTACACTCAGAGAAACCTTCCTGGATCAAGCCCATGCAGTTTTATATATGAATTACAATCCAGGCTGATCAGTCCTGTTGAGACCACGGTGATCCAGGAAGGAAAATCTCAAGACCTTGTGGTGGCAGGAGCATACGGCATTGATGCAAATGCACTGAAAAGCTGAAGTGGCCTTAGGGTTGTGTGTAAGTAATTGCGGTTTTTGGGACTGCAATATTAGATTTAGGTATCTACATTCCAAGTCTCAATGTAGGCAATCAAGACATTTTCTGGGTCTGGCCCCTGGTGACTAGTCAACAGAAGCAGATTTCCTCTCACTTAAGTGTATAACAATTACTTTCCAGCAGCGTAACCACTCCAGCGTCCCTTCACAGCCAATGGAGCCTGGCTCCAGAAATGCTGACTTTTAGAGGTTTACATTTGGTTGAGCAATCCCACCCCAGGTGTTCATTTCACACACAAAACCCCCAGACTAAGTCACATTTTCTGTGGTCTGGAGGAAGAACACGCAGATCTGGGGATTAGGTTGAGGGGGATGCAGGTGCTGGATACTCGGATGCTTGCTGGGAGAATTGGAATGACCACAGGAAGAAGAAGAAGAAGGGGACAACAAAAGGGAAGGTTTTGCCATACAGTCTGAATGCTCCTTCCCAGCACCAGCCTCAGGCACCCAGCACGTACTTTGATCACCCTTGCATACCTCAGGTCCATCCATCTCACACACAACACTACTTTCAAGACTAATCCCTAGCAATTTCCTACAGATAGTTATAAAACTCAGACAAGATGATTCCACAAAAAAACCCAAAGCAATTTTAGTGGTAAAACACTGTTATTTTTTTTCCCTGACAGTGTATATTAGGAAGCAGACTCACCCGTTGTGGCTCCTACTGTACAGCTTAACCTTTTGGATGCCACACATGGTGACAAGGCTGCATGCAGTCTAGGTTTGAGAAGTCACACGCTTCTATGCCATAAAATTGTTGTTTCCCCTGGTCACACACAGCCCCTAGCTACATAATTCAGGTGACTTCCAGGGGCTGTCTGTCTGGTTTGTGCTCAGTGCTTTACAACAGTGTGGTCACGCAAAAGTGATGTGAGCAGGGTTCAATGGCCAGAAGATCTGGGTCATGGCTTTGCATGCGGAGAGCAGCCGGTTCTCTTGTGAAAACAATGAGATTACACGTGAAATTTTAGGACACTCGGTGGCATTTAGTTAAGGAACAGTGTCTAATTCAAATCTGGTGTCTTTAAAAAATAAAAGAAAATGGAAGGTAGTTTGTAGCTGCTGTACAAAACCTTTCCATCGGTGTGTCTCAAAGCAATTAACAAATAAATTTAAACGATACACCCACATAAGACTTCCTGTAAAACACACTGATTTTCCAGTCATGTTTTGCCATTTAAACACACACATGCTCCTACGCAGATACAGATTTTCACCTTCTTTACCCAAAGCCAAGTTTCACGGAGTGGACAGCATAAAGGCTCCTTCACCCCCGTGCTAAGACAGGGGATCCCCCTGCCTGGGATGGTGATGGGCCGGGGGCTGTGGGGAGAGGCAGAGGACGATGCCGTGGCCAGGGGAGGCTCACTCTCCTTCGTATGGAGGTGTATGAGTCTGGACACCAGGATTGCACGGGGTACGATGGGGCATGTGGATTAAGTCTTCCACAAGCAGAATGAGATTCTCAGTGTCCACACAGGCCATGCTTTCCAAGAGAAAAGACCATGTAGACACCATGGAAAAAAAAGATGGAAAACCTGTGGAAAATAAAGGCTATACATATACAAGACTCCTGTTCACACTGCTTGGACAGCTGTGCCCTCCCCTACCTTGCCCTTTCAAAACAGAAAGTTCAGACAGGTCTGAGTCTGGTTGGACACTGTGCACTCTGAAATGAGATTCTATGACAAGAACGAAACAGCTTAAAGCACAAGAGATGTTAGATTCCAAACACTGCAACTAAGAGAAAAATATTTGAAAAGAAAAGCCTGTCTCTTGCTCAAAGAGAAGTAAAGGCACCTGACATCAAAATATTTTTTATAAAAGATTCAATTTCAGGTCAACTTGTTACTTTAAACACGGAACTGTTGTCAGCTTTCATGATTCGGACTGATGCAGGTGGTCAACATTCAGGCTGTCAATGGATAAGGAGGTATCTGGAATGAAGTGAAGGGAGACTGCATTAAAACACTTCTAATTTCAGTGAAATAAATCCTGAACTTCATGATAAGTGTCTGATCTGCAGCTGGATTTGCACAGGTGGATCCCTGAAGCCTGCATAGCTCCCTGGGCAGCGCCAGCAGGATTGCCTACTTAGTCCTCGTTTGGCTGCTACTGAGGGGAACTGTCAAAAGTCATCAAGTCAGTGACAATTTCCATAAATAAGGAATTGATTAAAATTCTGCACAAGAACTTTCCTCGCATAGGAAAACTCAGAGAACCCATGAGATGCCACCGAAAGCAGCTGGCAGCATCTCCCCGCGTAGCTCTGGTAAATCCCTCACACTTGACCACATTCGAAACCTCTCTGAGGCTGGGAGCCAGTCTCGCCTTCCCATGTTCTGCAGGACCTCACTAGCCCTTTCCACGACTGCTGCTGCAACTTCTTCTGCAGCTCAGCACCACTCTGCAGCCTGGCAGGGATCCTGCTGGAGCATCCCCAGCGCTCAGGCTGCCGTAGCTTCTCAGGGAAGAGGCAGAACGAGCTGTCCCTGCGGCAGAGAAGGTACTAAACTTGTACCTCCACAGTGCTCATGTGTGACTTTCACAAGGCCACAGAAGGACTTAATGTTGGAGCATAACCACAGGCAGATCGAGATGGCACGCTCTGAACCCCAAACAAGGGCATCAGAATTAGTCCCTCTGTTGCTGTGAAACAGCTCAGAGACCTTAAAACTACTTCACTGCCCGATAAACCCATCTCAACATATTTGCAAATTATTTTTGAACCCCAGAACGCTGGAAAAAGCAGATGGAACAATTTAGATAAAAAACCCACAATTGAACTCAGTTTAAAACGCTGACCAATTTGTAGTGTAAATGATTAAACTCCAGCCTGCTTTCCTGCACTCCCAGAGTTAGCCCATGTCCTTAAAAGCAGGATAAAAACCCAAACCCAGCAACAACCAAAAAAGCCTTTACAGGTTATTCCCTAACCATGGCTAGATGTATTGCATCATAAAATGTCAACATCAAAACAATATAGAAAAAATAATTACAGACAGTGTTAGTGTTGTAAGCTGATAAGGACCAGATGGTCTTTTGTATTTATGGTTTGCCTTGTGCATACAAATGCTTTTGGGATCTAATTAGCCTTCTACAAAACTCAAACTGGGTAATTACTATCATTATCCCCTTTTCAAATAAATCTGAAGTCTAAACTGCAATTAAGTTTTTTATCTTACAATTCATATCGACGCATTTTAAGAATTGTTCTTTGCTATCTTTTCACAAATCTTCTTCCAGTGATTGACGTAAATAAAATGGAAGAGACTAAAAAAATTTTAAAAAGGATGATTTTGTACAAAGAAGAGTTTTTTTGGTTAGCAGAGTTAAAGCATTCCTGAGAAACGCTGCGTTCATGGCGAACAGCACTTGATTCTGCCACCTTCGTGGCTGTTCAATGTCCCGCATTCCTATCGACCGCAATCACTAAAAACAAAGGAGGAGACACAACTGGCAGAGCCGCTGACAGACGCTTATATGGAGACATACAACTTCTCCTGTACATACAACGATCTTCTTTTATATGACACGAAGTGGCAGTCATTCTAATTAACTTTTGACTTAGGCAGCACATAGGCTGATGATGGGCTACGAAAGGGTAGTGGTGCAAATAATAAGCAAGAATGTCACTTTTATTGGTTTCTTGCCCTCAGGACAGCTAATCACATGACAAAGGTAGCGTGCTACAGAACAGCATGACAGTATAATAATGTACACCACTGAATTCCTTTAATGGAGAATTAATCAAAATCTGTCCAAAAATAGATAGCAGATGAGATTACAATGTTATAAGCTAATCATCTTCCACCCCCACCCCCGACAAATGATTATAGGTTACAGAACTGCACTGCCACTTTCTCTGGCAAAGAAGAAAGTACTGAGCTAAAAGCCGATGCTGAAAGGAATAGAGCGCTTTTGGCAACTAACGGAGGACACACTAGGTGGACAAAATCTTGATGTAAACTCCTATTTTCCTGCTGAAATGTTTTCATTTTATTTTACTACTTCTCTGAAGATCATTAATAAATGGAGTATCAAAATCAGTACTAAAATCAGAGCAAAACCTCTTATGTTTCAACCGAGATTGGCTTTCTGATAATAATATCGGTTGTTTCTAGATAAACTTCTGCAAACATCACCTTCTTTCTCATATGAACTGCTTACACTGGAAATAACACATTTAAATTTGACTCTTTTGTGAACAAGAATTTAAGCATTTTTATGCCCCCCCGCCCCGACCGCACGCTAGCTACTTCAGCTGTAGGACCACAGAATAATTCAGGCTGGAAGGGACCTCGGGAAGTCCAGTTTGTCACATTCGCCATGGGACTGCTCATCCTCTTGAAGTTTAATGTGTGCTTATGTGCAAAAAGGGTTCAAAATTGCAATTTTTATTAAACTTTTTGCTTTTTACAACACAAAACCTCAAAGCTCTGAATTCAAAAGAGAAACACGGGCTCCTACGTTGATACGGAGGGATTCCCAACACCCCTGCTTGGTTTCCACCCAGACACCTAAATTCCCATCAGTGCCCACGTTCCTGAGCCCACATCTGTCATGTGATGAGGAAACAGCTTCACGCCTGGCTGAATCTTGATGAGACTAAAATTAGGCACCCATTTGTCTATCATCTCGTTTAGCTGCGGCCGTGTTGGGTAAGTGTGCTCAGAGCTTGCCTAAGCACCGGGACAAGGAAAGGCAAGCGTGGCCATCTCCCCTCTCCCACCTCCCCATCCAGAGATGAACCCTTTCTGCTAAGAAATGTGAAATTGAAATATGATTCTTCCCTCCTCCTTCCCGATGAGGACCAGAGATGCGAATCCAGGCCTGAAGGAGTACCGCAGTCACCTGACGGGAGTTTTCTGAGCCATCCCCTCTTAGTGCTTCCCTTTCATTATGGAAAAAAAAATAAATAAATCATATATTCATGGGAGCAGGGGCAGAAAAACAGATTTCTCTTTTCCCAGTTGAGCGCCTGTATCACCTGGCTACTGAGTCACTGTCACTCTTTGTGGCCTAATTCTGTAATGATTTCCATGACAACAGAGCTATTTGCTATTTGAATATTGTGGAGTCTGGGGGAAAAAAAAAAATCTTTACAGATAATAATGCAAAGAAATATCGCAGATAATATTAAAAGCAAAAGAAAAAACCAGCCACGATGCAGGAAGCAATCATCATCTCTGACTTGAGCAGGCAATTCCTCCGTTTGCAGGCCAGCAACACAAACTGCTTATGTGCGTCAAAAGATCTTTTCTGCCACAGTGAGATAAATACATGCTTAGTTGCTGATTTCCTAATCTTCAATTAAGAAGTGCAGCATGTCAAAATGCAGCCTCGCTTGGCTCCTCAGATATCTGCCTGTTGTGTTTTGGGAGGGGGGGTGGATTTTTTACTTGCACATTTGATGTGTACGGTACGCAAGGCAATCTCATTTTACATGAAAAAGGCTCCTTATAATTGGAAATTTATAGCTGGAGAATGCAGCTTACTTCCCAGGCAGCAGCTCTGTGCGATGTGTGTGCATTATATGCGCATGTGCATCGTACTGGGGGGAGGGAACGTGCCCTGGTCACTCAGCTCCAAACAATTTTGGTTTTCCCAGTGTTTCTCTCAGAGGGCACATCTGTCCTACCCCTCCGTCGCGGGCACGAAGCTCGGGGCTTCGCCCTCCTCTCTTCCCTCCCACAGCACAGCCCAGAACGCCACTCCACGAAAAGAAGGAGGGAAGGCAAGACGCAGAACGCATAGGGACCACACATCATAAAAATATTGCCTAAGTAAGTTTTTAATCTCTGCCAAATGCAGACGCACAGACTCACTGCAAGGTGAGCCCCGAAACTCTGAGCAGATGCAGGAGCGCCCAGGAGACGCGTGCTCCCGAAGCCATTGCTACAGCATCACATTAGGGGTATGTGAAGCTCTTCTGAGAGAGGCTTTGCAAAGGTCAGGAGAAAAAGCTGCTTCATGAGCTGTAGGAAAATAAACTGACCATTGCAGCTGGGTCGAGGTCGGAGCTGCCGCTGCACACCTCAGCGCACACTGAAGTCAAGTTAAAAGGTTTTAGGGGTAATATCACTGTGACCTGGATCTCTCTATTATTAAGATCCATTTCTATACTGATTTTGGGAAAGACTCCACTCAGGGAAGGTAAAAGCATGGCGAGCCCTCAGAAGTGAAATTAGGAAACAAAAGAGACGGAAGGCCTTGCATCTCCCTTTCTCAACTAAGAAGTGTTCTCCAAAACATGTGGGCTTCGAGTAATGATTTTGTCACCAAAAATGGGCTGAATTTGGTGAACTGCAGGTGTCTGTGTGTGGCCCTCTTTATAGTCAACACACACAAAAATCCAAACCAAAACAAAACTTTTATTCCTCTTTCCCTAAATGATACAACAGGCAGACTGTGTCTTGGAATGGCCTATTTCTTTCTACTGATTATAGTTTCAGAGAAATACAGTATAATTCAGGTTGGAGGGGACATGTGGAGGACATAGAGCTCAATTCACTGCTCAAATCAGGGCCAAAAAGACCAGGTTGCTCAAGGACTGGTTGAGTTTCGAGTATCTCCAAAGATGAAAACTCCATAACCTCTCTGGGCACCTGTTCCAGTGACTGACTGCCCTCACAGTGGAAAAGTCTTTTCTAACACATAGCTTGAATTTCCTGTATTGCAACCTGTAAGCCTGGTGTGACAAGCTCCATCATGGATATGTAGACTGCAGATGTCTAAGGGGAGGGGAGGTGAATGATCCCCTGATTGTTCTTCCACAGGTAGTGCAAATAATATTCCTCCTTGACTGTCACGACTTCCCAATAGCACATGTCCGGCGCTTGCAGGACCTAGGAGTGGTGTTCCTCAGGGGTCGGTACTGGAACTGGTACTATTTAACATCTTTGTTGGTGACATGGATGTTGGGATGGAGTGCACCCTCAGCAAGTTGGCCAACGACACCAAGCTGTGTGGAGCGGTAGACACGCTGGAGGGCAGGGACCCTCCAGGATCCTTTATTTCTTATTTTTTTTCCTGCCAACCTCTCCTGTTTGGATGATGCCTGCTAACTGGATCAGAGCAAACTCCCACTTTTGAAGCGAGCATCATTGAAGAAACCACCAAACAAGATCATTTGTCTAGCCANGAGCAGCCCTGAGGAGAAGGACTTGGGGGAACTGCTGGATGAGAAGCTCAACATGAGCTGGCAATGTGTACTTGCAGCCCAGAAGGCCAACTGTATCCTGGGCTGCATCAAAAGAAGTGTGGCCAGCAGGGCAAGAGAGGTGATTCTGTCCCTCTATTCCACTCTGGTGAGACCACACCTGCAGTACTGTGTCCAGCTTTGGAGTCCTCAACATAAGAAGGACATGGACCTGTTGGAGTGGGTCCAGAGGAGAGTCACAAAGATGATCAGAGGGCTGGAGCACCTCTTCTATGAAGACAGGCTGAGAGAGTTGGGGTTGTTCAGCCTGGAGAAGAGAAGGCTCCGGGAAGACCTTCTAGCACCTTTCCAGTATCTGAAAGTTGCCTACAAGATAGCTGGAGAGGGACTTTTTGCAAGGGCATGTAATGATAGGATAAGGCGTAATGGCTTCAAACTGGAAGAAGGTAGATTTAGATTAGATATTAGGAAGCAATTCTTTACTCTGAGGGTGGTGAGGCACTGGCACACGTTGCCCAGCGAAGTGGTGGAGGCCCCATCCCTGGAGGTGTTCAAGGCCAGGCTGGATGGGGCTTTGAGCAACCTGGTCTAATGGAAAGTGTCCTTGCCCATGGCAGGGGGGTTTGAACTATACGATCTTTAAGGTCCTTTCCAACCTAAACCATTCTATGATTCTATAATGTCAAAAGACCAACAGAGTCTTTTGGCATTGAAAATCAACACAAAATCAGCACAGGAACTGCGTGTGTGTGGGGTGGGGTTTATTCCCCTCCCTCTTCCCCCTGGTTCTTCCCATCATATCCTTATCTTTAGAGTGCTACACCACAGTCTCACACTTGTTTGGCCATGGGAAACACTGAAAGAAAAGACAGGTGGTGAGAAAAAGAAAGAAGACCACGGCCTTGTAATGGCTTGCCAGCCTGCTTGGGCAGGGCATGAGTGGCAGACATCTACCACACTATTCCTGTCCATTCTTTCTCTCCCATGGGAGGATGGGACTGGCTGAGCTCTGACTGGTGCAAATGTGTCCCTGAATCCACATGTAAGCTTCTTTAATTCCTCCATGGGAATCTGTAAAGCTGAACTGCCACTTCATGGCTTCCTGCATGTCTCCAAAGATATCCACTTGTTATGTTGATAGAGTAATGACGATTCATCAAAGGATGGAGACAAGTCAGACAATCTGAAGATCAAATCTGAAAAATCCTCTTATTCTACAGCAATAGAATATAAAATCCATGCAGGGGAGAGCTCATGAAGGAAAAACAAAACATCATTGGTGCTGTGATGTGCTTACAGAGTCAACTCTTCAGTGGAAGGAGGGCCCACAGCTAAAAGAAACATTTTAAGGCAGAAGATGTCTCCAAAGCCAAAAGGCTAGGAGGGTTGAACTGGTGGCAGGCAGGGTCAAAGGCTGAGGAGCTTTTCTTTCAGAGTGCTCCCATGGCTTCTCTGGGAGGTGCTCAGACCTGCAGGTTTTATCAGCATCAAAGGGAGAGCCTGGAAAGTACTTCTCCGTAGGCAATGCTAATGGAGCAGAAACTAGAAACAGTTTTTAACTGGAGTTGGAAAAATGGGGAATTCGTGCTTAACACTTCTGGACCAGCAGGAAACCTTAGTTGCAGTTGCGTCATTCATAAGCATAGTTCTGTGAAATGAAGCGATGCCTCCAGATCCATCAATACCCATGAATAAATGCGAGGAAAAGGCCACCAGTATGGGACACCAATATTCCCAGTGCAAGGCTACAAAGCTGTGCTCATGTCAGCCAATTTGTCACTCTGAAACCATGCTCTGGCCTTGGATTTCACAAGTTTGTGCCCACTGAAGTTACTGCATGTAGCTCAGTCCTCTGCTACAGGAGCAGGGATTGACTCCACTAGGAAAACTAGAATCATCTCTCAACGTGCCCTTTCCTGCTCAAAAAGTGGACAACATACAGACAGCACAATTCCCACAGACATTGGAGTCCGTGGACATGGACTCATAAACCTCTTATCATGGTGACCTTAGGAGAGCCATGATGGTGACCAAAGGAGTACTCAAGTCAGTCAGGAGAAGGTGGAGGCACCCTTATTTAGAGAAGCCCCTTGGTGCCTGGTGGAAACACATCATGTCTGAATCAAAGCTGACCTAAGTGGCCCAGCTTCGAGCATGAATTGGGCTAGATGACCTCCAGGAGTCCCTTTTAATCTAAACTTTTCCATGAAAACAAATAAATTTAAAACCAAACCAAAACAACAACAACAAGGAATAGAAAGGAACTCATTGATAGGACATACACGGGGTGTGAATGCTCTGTCCTGAATAACAGTGGTCGAGGACAGCAGTAATTATGCAGCATCATCCATGTCCCTTTGCATGGGGTATTTAAAGCATCTGGATACACACATGACATGCAGAAACACAAACCAAACCAGTCTCGGGACTTTTGCGCTGGAGGTGCGTGGAGGTCTGCAGTGCAGTGTGCACACAGACAGGCACTCTAAGGATAACTGTATTTTATTCCCCAGCATAAAACTCAATTGTCCCAATAATGGCATGGCTTGCAGCCAACAGTACTGTTGTGTTTTGCTCCGAACAATAATTGAGTTGACAGTCCATTTTTTCACCGGGGGTTGAAATATCAAATTTGATCAGATATTAGTACTGATGCTGCTGCGTTTTGCCAGCTTGCCAGTTTTTCTGGATGACAGGAGGATTTGTGATCACAGCACCATGACGGAGAGCCACAGCTGTGGCGGGAGATTGCCTTGGTCATGGGTTCAGAAACTGGTGCTGCAGAATATAATACAGTGCAAGAGTGGGAAAATGGGTCAAACAGACAGGAGTCAGACCCAGGAGTGACAGGTGACTGTGAATTCACAGAGTCACTGAAAATGCCGTGGTCTGTGATGCTTTTGCTGTCATTTCCCAATCAAACTCCTGCCCACTCTGGACTTTGGATGAATTAGTATTTCTAACAAGAGGGAAATGCAACACAGATAAGGAATATTACAACATGTGTCTTTTCTGTAGCTCTGTGAAACTTGAAGATGGTGATTACATTTGAACCTTTCCAGTCATTGGTTTTCCTATTTTTTTTTTCAGACTTTTATTCAGGGAAACACATCGTGCATATGGTTTAGTCTCCTTGTTTTCAAGAACACGCTTAGCTTTAGGAATGTGCTTAAATGCCTTCTCAAGCTGCTTTGTGATACGTGCCTTAACGCGGGCTGGCATCACTGCTTAGCCATGTAGCAGCTCACCCAAAAAGTTCTTACTACCCATATGGCTCATTACACCTCTCTTTTGCAATCTCTGCTGGATGCCAAATGGCTTCTAAGTGAAGCTTAAGGAGTGGCACTTGACCTTCTAATGCCATGTATAGTTGATATCGCTTGGGAAGCCATCCTTCTTCCCCTTTATAAAAGCCAAGCAGTGACACTCTCCTGATGCAACGGTGGTGAACTACGTTTCTCAGCACAAAAGCTTCATGATTGGAAAAGGATGCGAGCAGGTAGGGAGTTCCTAAATATGTACATCTTGATGATACTTCCTGAACCGTGAAATGCAGCTTCCCCCATCAGAAGCTACACCTGCTGACACGCCGCAAACCTCAGACAGTCCCTGTTTCCAAAGAACTGAGAGTTAAGTGAACACATTATGTGTGCCTGTCATTCTTCCCCAATAACATTTTTTCCCTCTTAGCCAATTTTAACCTTAATTTGACAGAAAGAGAGAATTCTCTATCCAAGTTCCTATGAATCTCATGAAAACAAGCAGCCAACTAAAGGATGGAGGCCCACGTTACTACCTCCCTCTGCTCAAGCTGTAGCACGACTTCAGCTGACTTAGTGGTGATCCAGAGAATCCATGTGTCAAGAAATGAATTATGAATGGAGGAGTCACAGGAAACGTGCAACTCATCAGGCACCAGAAACACCACATTTTTCTTTTTTTTCCTGGACGCCCATGGCGGGCACAATCAAGTTTCATGCACTTGCTGCATCCTTGATGCTCCTGTTATTTTTTTATCCTTTTTGGCCAGTATTAACCAAGCATGACAGCGGGACAGCCAGAAAAAGGAGAAAAATGCACAAGCATTCATTTCAGTTCACTTCTAAAATCCCATCAGTTAATCTGTGCAGTTGAACGTAGGAGCCCATGTGTCACTGTCAGAATACTCTGAGAAAGGGAAGGCGAAAGAGGGGAACTTGAGAGATGTATAGAAAGAGAAGACAAAATTCTGTTTTTCAAACTTCAATTTAAAAGCATCTTTAGGCTTTTTTAAGCCTGATTTTGATGACCATTTTTGTAAGACATAGAGTTTGTAATAAGCACATCTGTGGGGAAAAAAAATCCTAAGTTAAAAGAAATACTAATAATTATAACTCATTATCATCACTCTTAAGCAATACACCTTTGTTACAACTTGTGGTCAGGTATTGGGACTAGTTCATCTGTGCCAATTTTGGGGTAATAGTAAGGAATATCAATAGGTTGGTTGTATGTGCCCACAGCCAGCGGGACCAATTACATTCTTTTATGGTATAAACCCATTAATTACTCTATTTTTGGAGAACTGCAGCCAACTGACACCAACGAATGAGGAGAACCACCTCCCTCAGTTGTGGATCTCTCCTGTACCTATCCTTTTTTGAGGAAACCTCTCCCGAGAAGCAAGTCCCCAGATGATGCCTGCAGGATTATGGCCATTTCTGGGCTGGAAATGTATTTAAACCTGTAAGCTGGGAAAGAGGTCCCTGGGCGACTCCCCAGCGTGTGCTCTCAATTCTGGTACACGGCTGAGCCAGCAGCTCTTCCAGGTACATAAAGACCCCCTTATGTCTTGTTACAGTGCACAGCTCATTCAAACACTGCAGGGCAGTAAGGTGCAGTGTGTAATATCCCCCCCAACCCCAAAACATTTACACCCATAGCCTAACAAATTGATCAGATGTAAGCAGAATCCTAAACTGAATTTAAATAGGTGAAATGAGCCCCAAATCCTATTTACTTCTCCTATCAACACTAGAGGTTAACGTTTTTCTATTGGCTGCTTTGCTTTCATAAGGGATGAAGTTAACGCATGCCCTACTGGCTCCTGTGGTTCTTAAGGAACAAACTGGGTTTGCATGCCAAATAATGATATATTCACAAACACCTGCCCCAAGAGATCTCTTTGGAGGAGAGATGATGACACAATTATTTCAAATAATCTTGCTTTGTTTGCCAAGCTGATTTGCTTCAGAGAAATGACTGAGAGATAAACTCAGCGGAGTTTCCACGGGACTTTGAGCTCGAGAGAACACAGAGAGGCCAAGCCGTGCATCAAACGGAGCACGCCGCTAATCCAAAACTGCCGGTGCCAGCTTCCCAGCGGTTCAGAGCACGGCTGCTTCTTAACAAATTAGAAATGACAAATTTAGCGCAAGTTCAAAGGGAGCAGAGTACTGATACAGGAGCCAGGGCACCACATAAGCTCTTTTACTAATACCAGTGCTTTGGTTCAGTCAATACTCCCTACACACACGTTATCCCACTTCGTCATTTTTGCTCTAAGCAATGGGTCCTTCACACCTCAACACAGGATACTTGACGTTATGCGGCTCCGTCCCTTTCTCCTGCCTTTCCCATTCACATGTCAATCCACCACTTTGCCTACTTACTCTAGTTTCCCCTGGAATTCAAAATTAGGGCAAAGGTCAGAGCTCCAGCAGGCAGAAATCAGCTCAGCTTCAGGGAAATCTCTAGTCAATCCAAGCTGTAATAGAGCAGATCGAGTAAATAGCTCTGTTCAGAGCGGGAGCATCCCTAGTCCTCTTCACTCAGCCCATACTCCCTCCCAACTGTTACAAGCTTGACAGCGTCTGCTACCACCGGTCTGAGAGCAGTTTTACTTCTATTCTCCAGTTAGACTCTGGTTTTACGATATTTTGTGACCGACCACACCCTGTCAACAGCCGCCCACATTGCAGTGTCGGACCTGGAACATGAACGGGAAGGACAAGGCTGGCTGTGCCGCCTCCCCGCCTGCAGACCGTCCCTCTCGCAGACCAGCTGCCCCGAAGGAGGCAGGGAGTCTCCCTCGAGATGAAGCCAAAAGACAAAAAAAAAAAGGACAGGGGCTATACAAACCACTCCAAATGTTTTCCACTAAAAATGCCTGGCGATATGCCGTCAAGCCCAGAACGGTGAAGTAACGCTGTGTGCTTCAAGCATTGAAGGAATAATGTGAAAAGACTTTCAACAGGGAATTGACAAAGACAGAACCAGGGGCTGCCAAAGAATTCAGGTTCCTAATGGTCCTACCACTTCATGACAGTGACATCTCGAATAAATGTCTGTATTTGATTAGATTATACTGTAACTGGTGTGCAACAACTTTAAGGCAATAGATCTTTGTATTTGCAAGTACTCCAAACAGGAATGTACACGACCACGGGTAGCCTGCTACCCAGAGCATGTTGTCTGCACTCTGGTGTCAGCAGCTTTCAATCTGTTAAAATACCATGGAATACATGTCAATATATCCATGGAAAAGGGCCATTCTACTTTCTATTACCCCTCCTTTTTCATTGCCAGGCTCTTTCGGAGCCAAGGAGGGACGTTTCTTTGAGCATTTGTGTTTCACCGTGCCTTCACTTCCATCAAGACACCCGTAACACATATTGCAGTCTGTTGCAGGCTCCTTTATGCCCCGAGGGGAGAGAGGGGGGCGAGCTGTTCAAATCCAAATCCTCACATAAACACGACGCAGCCTCAGAAACCGAGCCCCTGCTGCCAGCGGCGGCGAAAGGGAAAGCTATTGCACACCGAGCACCATTGGCTGCGAGAGGTTTGGGCGGCAGTGGAACCCTATGTGTAACGCCGGCGGAGGAGCTCCTGTCCGGAGTTAGCACAGGGAGAGCCGTCGGCTAACCTGGGACACGGCTTGGTGGGCAGGATGCTTCCCGGGAAGGCAGGAGACCTGGGTTAGAGACTGTGCAGGCGCAGGAGGGAACTGAACCTGCTTTTCCCTTTGGGAGAAATTCTGTAAGCATCAGTAAATCGCGCTGCAGAGGGGTAATACTGTCATCTCCTTTTTGCAACTCAGTTTTTGCTGCAAATCAGTGCTTCCCAAACTCCCCTTCCTGCAGTCCTGAGAAAGGCAGGACTCAAAATACCCCACGGGGACAGGAGCCCTGTGGCCCAGCCACAGCCCGGTTGTTAAGTGCTGGTGTTTGTCCCACGCTCCAAGTTTTACAACAATAATTAGCTGTACTACCTACGCACGGCTCCAAACCTTGTTAGGCCCTGTCTGGTCTTGAACGTGTTTTAGCTTGATTTTCATTGTACCTGCAAAAGTCAAGAAGTTTTTGCTGCGCATGCTGCTTGCTCTCCGGTCAGATGCCTGCTGTCCAGTTTGGCCAGCTGGAAAGTAACGTTACCCTGTGATTATTTGCTGGTTGACTGCTTTGTGGTTTTGAACTTGGTTTAGCCGCATCGTTACCTAATTTACTTTAACTTCGGTTCTGCTTAATTCTGTACAATCACAGCTTCTTTCCCTCCCCCAGAAAAAGAAATCATGGTTTATACAGGGAAGGATTAGCAAAAGTACGAAATTATGGCACAACTAACCCCATGACTCAACAGGAAATCACAACCTATGAACTACTGTGAATTTGAACCACAGAGAAAAAATAATTTTGAGTGAACCAAAAATTCAGGAGAAAGAAATCCGCATCATCAACATCATACTCCTCTCGCAAAGAGTGTGCGGTGCTGACAGCTCACCCTACCCATGCATTAGAGGACGGGAATGTGACATCAGAAGAAAGGACAGATACTTGTGCACGTATTTTTACTGTACTACTAGTCATCCTTTACAGAAATTTGGTGGTCTAGATTCTTGTTATAACTTGTTATAATAATACGCAGTTGTTGCATTTTGATTAGACTAATTAGATACTAATTAGAATAAAAATAAATTCTGATTCTTGCATTCTCACATAAGATGTGTTCTTCTGGTGGCCTGCATGTTGTACGGAAACATTTGGAATTCTGTATGTAAAAATACGCGCATGTACACACACATATAAACTGATTTACAGAAGACTTTTATTGTGCAGCTGTGGAAACTATCACAAGGCTGATTCATGAATTTAAAGTAAATCAGACCAAGTCAATTGCTGGAAGAGCTGTATGCTGCTATGAACAGCAGTAGATAAAGTGCATAAAATATCTGTGAAAGCGATCCTCTGAATCCCAGAGTTAATATACTTTTTTAAATGGACTATGGTGAATTATATTCTTTCCATTACTTAAAAATATTTAACTATAATTTGTGTTGCCAAGAGAACTTCTCCTTCTTAGGAGGGATGATACTGGACAAAACAGAAGGCAAAAACTGCTTTTATAGCAAAAAGGGACCCAATCAATCAGTTCAGTGTTGTGCTGAGTAATGGCAAAGCTCTGAATTTAGTCCTTACCCCACACAAAACACCTAAACCAAAACAGTCTCCTTTTTCTTTATGTTACTTAAGAGTCACACCAGAAGAGATGCAAGTTAAATGAAAAACTTATTGAAGATTTTCAGTGCTGACCCTTTCAATGGTCTTAATTTTTAGTGTCGCATCAATCTCTCTCTCTCATTGTAACTATTATCATCAAGCAAAGATGATCACACTTTCCAAGCAGTCAAAGGAGGCTTCTGAGGGCTGCCAGCAAAGAACAGTTAAGGGAAAACTTTCCCAATTAATAGACTATTTCCCTTTTCCTCCTGAAGACCTAAGGTTATAAAATCTCCTTTAAAAATAGATTAAGGTGAAAAGAAGTCTTTGTAATTATGGGACAAATTTCATTTGAGGAGAGGTCAATGAGTGCTTTCTCAATTCATTATTAGACTACGCAGCAGAGGACCGGATGGTCAACCCCCAGCTCTTGCCACAATCATCTATCACAAGGTAAAATCAGCTCTCTCATTTCCCCTGTTGTTTCATGTTGCTCAGAGGGCAACGTAACAACAGTACAATCAGCTGCAGATTTGTTCTTGGCCGCCTCTTGTCCCAGTGAGTGATTACTAAAAATATTACAGAGATGCTCTGCTGAAGGATTTATTCAGGCTTGCAAAGTGTGCCCGTTTTACCACTGCTTTAATCATCAATTAGTACACACGCTGCTGCTATTAACTCACTACAGCTTTATCTAAAGTGAATAAAACCCATCAGCTTGTTTCTGCTTTAGAAAAAGTAATAGGTATGTGCAGCCCAGGACTGGCTGCGCTAAACAGTAGCTCTGCTTTTATGAAGATAACCATGTCATGGGCTCGACAGAAAGCAGCAGGCATTCCTAGTTTTCAGGGTCTGGACAAATTGCTTCAAAATGCTTCAAGGTCAAAAATCTTTTAAAACACATTCCAGACAAGCTCAAGACGTAGCATGTCTTTTACGTTGCACTGTAGACAATTACGGAGCAATACCAAAGGCACGATCTATGCAGACATAATGGTGAGCTGAAATCCTAAACCACTGCAGGTCATTTAACAATATATGGTACAGCTGGTTTTATTACACCTTCTTTCTTCGTGCCTTGTCTGATTCCTATTTTATGTATACCCTGGTCACTATTTCACCTGTGTTTTCAAGCATACATCCGAATTCCTGCTTCCAGTCCTATTGCACCTCTTTTTATTCATCTTTTTCCCCAAGGAAGGGGAATCTTTCCTCCACTGACTAATTAACAAAACTTATACCCACATAGAAATCTAATGCTCCATATAGCTGCCAAACAATGTGTAATTGGCATCTTCATCTTTAAATTCATGATATCCGATTAGTGCCCTGAGAAATTTTTAACTCTGCTACCTTCACTTTAACAGGGATGGGTATCGGATGTTCCTGAAGAAGTTAGACAATGCCATCAAAATATGTATCCTGTGTCCTGTGGAAGTTTCTTCATCCCTCCCTTCCAATTAATGGCTGGCTTTGAAGCATGAGGGTTTAGAATTCTTGGGTTTTTTTCTCCTTATCCTTCCTAGTACAGCCATGGATATTCTCATTAGCCGGTTTCCCATTAAGTTCCATACCTCGAGGCCACAAGCAGCACAGGTTCATTATCTGGCATTACTTTTAATTCTGATTGTTCAGTGCTTGAAAAACATGAACAGTAAAAGCTTCTAAATGCCTTAATGACATGAGATTCTCTAAGGGTGCTCCTAATGGGAAATAAAGCCACCTTTTTCACAAGGAATAAAGTACCAGTGGTGGAATAAAGCTCACCATGACCAATGACTGTTCCTTACAAGCCATACCATGCTTTTACGTTCCTAAATTTTTCACTAAACATTTGTTATGTGGCTACAACTTCTCATCCTACATCTTTGCCGAAGATATTTCAAAATCATTTAAAGCTCTAACAGCTTTAGTTTCTTCTTCTTTTTCTATTTTTGCAAGCAAAGCAGCAATTTAAGTCCACATAACAGACCCAACAGATTTGCATTAAAAATATGTGACTTGAACACAAAAACAAGGAGCCTTTTGACAAGCTCACTCTACAAACTGATGAATATACTGTACCTAACTGTGATGAAATATTTAATACTACAGGCTATTTGCAGTTCACTTATAAAAAGCCACTGACAACTCCGAGGAAACTGTGAAAAACATACTAAAGAATTCTGCTGATGAACTACATTTTCAAAGGGAAGAGTCATTCTTCTATTTTCCTAACCAACAAGGTTAGCATTAAGAAACTGCTTATTGTGACTCTGACAATACCCTCCTGTGGTTTCACCCTCACCAGCCTCCGTAAGCCGCACGCTTGCGACTGTGCCGTCCCAGGTACTACACTGGGAACAAAGAAGCACAGATGTCTGAGCGAGACGGAGCAGAACATTTGGTGCAGACGCAGCCTACAAAGACTATTTTTTCAGAAGCTTATGCCAACAAGAGTGGCTTTATCTCATATATACCCAAACACAAAGGTTCCTTGCAGCGTTAAGGCTCCGAGTTAAAGGATGATACTGGGAGAAGAAGCTGGAAATGGCACAGGCAGGAGGGAGGGAGTCAGGGTACACAGAAAGAAGGTGTTCTGTAGACAGTATCCAAAGTGAAGAGGCACAGCCTACATGTTTTAGAAGAGCGGAGCTTGAAAGGGAGCTCAAGTGAGACTCAGGACTGCAAGGGCAAGGATTGCTCCCAGCGATGGTTCAAGACAGGCGGGGGGTAGGAGCCCTCGAACCAAACGTAAGCGCGTACACTGGCGATCCCTGCAGCTTGCTTAGCTCCCCGACACACATTTGCAGTCAATGAGGAATATCCCTCATCCTCACACGGATGCCTGAACTGGGCCTTGTTTGTTTTCAGGGAGCATTTAGGGAATCCTGAGGAACTAGCTCAAATGCAAATATTCCTATGACTGCTTTTAAAAATCAGGTGACACAAATCCTTCTGGGAAGTCTTAAACGGCTCAGCAATGGAGCTGTTTGGAAATCAGATGCCTGAGACGCTGTTGGAAACAAAGTCTGGAAATTTGGAAACTTTGTTTCCAGCTGGGAGCAATTTTTAGGAATTGTCAGTGAATTCCGAAATTTAAGACTTCTCGTAATATGTGGTCAGTCGTCCTTGTGATTGCAACTTCTTATTAAATAAAATTCCCAGAAGTCATCAGAATGTTTCTGTAAATCGGGAAAACATAAAACAAAACTTGAATGTGATAAAGCAAAATTAGTCCAACCGCTAACCCTTTAAGCATAGAGGCAGCTGCTGGGAGCACAGCCTTAACACTCGCCGTGATCAAATGATATGCACATTTTATCACACTTGCTGTTATTGACCTGGACATACAGCCTGGATATAATGATTTGGGTACTGGTAATCTGTCAGTGCCTTCAAACCGTTGATCTGATTTACCCTGTCACAAGCCTCATTCCATCGCAGTTAAACCCCAGGGCAGTGAACGCGGTCGTAACAGACTTGTCATCCACAACTACCCAAGAGCTGTATCGAAATGCTGCGTCAATCCTTCTCTTGAGCCCGAATTAGTTTTATATTCAAACCAAGACCACGGGCAGACGAAGACAGAGGTGATATCTGGAAAGCGGCAGGGATGAAAGCTTGTGTCCCAGCAGGACCTGGATGAAAACTGAGGCTTGCAGTCCCGGCGGTCAGGTAGAAGTTTGTCCTAGCAGCTTAACTCAATCTGCCACCAGGCAGCCCACGGCAACTTCCAACCACGGCGTCCACATCAGGCAGAGAAACTGAGCCAGGACCTTTACAGAAGGGGTCAAGACTGCAGCACGACATTACGGGATGTGTAGGCCCCCAAGGCTGTGAGCATCCTACTGCAGCAGTAAGGACTTGTCAAGAGCAGGTTGAAGTGCTTTACTCTTACTCAAGCCTCTCACATGGCTTGTGCTCCCTCAAGTAATGCAAAAGAGGCACTGAGGATGGGAAACTTGTTCATCTGGGACTGGTCACCTCACGCTGGGCTTTTAGTCATACTGAAACTACTCTACTTTCTGAGGAAAAAAAGGATGAAAATGTAAGTCAGCATTTCATCAAACTACCTGTGCTGCAGAACCCACATCCTTACAGAAGGATGACCAGGAAAATTCACCTTTAGGGATTGTGCAAAGTTATCTTATTTACATCAGCAACTTCCCAGATCCAAACATTAGTATCAGGGAGGAAAAAGCCATACTACAGAGATACACAGTTTTATTTGTATTTATATAATTCAACTACACCTTTATGCAAAAACATAAAATAAAACCAAATTAAATTAAAGTAACACTAATATTAAGAATTAACATATCTGAACAAAGCTACCCGTGTCATTCTTCAATATTGCCTGTAAATTCTAGCCATGGGCATTTCAACACGAGCACAGAAACATCACTGATTATAAAATCAGAGAGGGATCCCCATGAATAAAAGCAAATGTAAGAATGCACCTGAGTATTCATTTATATCAAGAATAAAACCAGCAGATTAAACACTTATACAGGGCCAGTTACACCACTGCTGATATTCAGCTGCCTACAAATGCTCCATGCTTGAAAACATTCGTTATTTACCCTACTGATCTCCATATTAAACAATGACAAGCTTGTTAGCTGGCTAGGACTTAGTTACTTATACGCTGCATTTCAGAACAGCCGGACTCTTACCCTTTACCACAGAAAAAACAAAAGATGCCCTACGCGCTGGGCCTGCTGGAAATGCGAGAGATCCAGCGTTTGGCAGCAAGCAAGTCAGCAGCAAGGCTTCCTTCTTTCAACCAGGGTTTAGAGATGCTGGCAAGGCTGGATGCTCTCTCTTTTAAGTCTTCTCAGGAGCTTCTTGACTAATGAAAACGGCCATTTCTCTTTGGAAATCCCTAGTGTCCTTCTCAAGGTCTATTTATATCACCTTTATAGTCTCCCCATTCTGGTATCTTTAGTCTTTGGAAAGTCACAGATTCAGATAGTTATCAAACCAGAAATTGTGAAAACACACCTCTTTTGACACAGCTGAGGTCTGGTATTGCCTCAGTCACCCTAAAAACTCCTTAATAAATTCCTCTTCCTAAGCATCATGGAGAGGAAAAAGCCTTCCACCTGCATCACAGTTTGGGGTTTGATTTGCACACTATCTTATGCTGCTGAGCCTGGAGATATCTATATGTACAGATATATATATGCACAGCCCTGATCTCATCAACAGAAAGTCATCACTGCCTTTTAAAATGCACCTTACTGTGCCATTCATTTTATTACACATTCCATTGCTCAGACACCCACATCCAGGGTGAACAGTATGTTCAGAACAACCCATTAATCAACAAATTTAATAAAAAGAATATGGAAGACAACACCAGAAGGACTTTAAGAAGTTTTGTCTATTCCACAGCCCCAAAGATGGATCAGCAATACCTAAACCCTTCCCAGCAGATATTCTGTTTACTACTCTTACTACTACAGATTTTGTTTTGCTACTCTACTACTCCTGAGGATGTTGCGTGGCATCTGACGCTTCATCACTGCAGTGCTTAACTATCCTTATGGTTAAAAAGTTTCCCCTAAAGTTTAGCCTAGATCTCTCTCATTACCATGAAACTTACTGAAAAAAATGAGCCTGTTTTTTTTTTTTCCTTTTGATCACAAGTCCAGTGAAAAGGTGTCATATAAAAACTGATGTAAGAAAATCCCTTGGAAGCCTCCAGCCTGAATATCAAGTATGGGAGAAGAGCAGGAGTGATACGAGCTGTTCAGGCAGCGCACACTTACAGACGGGGCAGCAGCATCACCATCTGCTGGAAGGAGCGAATTTAGCTAACGTACCAGTTGCCACCAAAGGAGGAGTGAGAAATGCCTTTGGCAGATACGCAACATAACGAGAGGAACACAGAAAGCCACACGCTGCCCAGTCCACAAGAAGCAAAAAGTCAAATGGCTTTCCCAGGCTGCAGAGAAGAATAAATCTACCCTGGCAGTCTTAATAAGAGTAGTTTCAGATGTTTTGTATTTTATCTATTAACCACCATTTAGATAGAAAGCCCAACCTTCTTAAAATTCACCCCCCTCCTGGTAGAGGCCATCTGCTATGGTGGAGGATTCCTGGTCTCCTCTGCCCAAGCAGAGCCGGAGCAGACTTCCCATCGGTGAGACGGAGGGTCAGCTCAGAGGGATGAGGCAGGCAGGCACACGTGCGTGGTGCTTCAGGATCTGCCCATCAGTTTGTGAGGAGCCAAGAGCAAAGGGAGTGTGAAAGGCTGATAATCGCCTCGGGAACAGATTGGGCTCCTGCCGAAGAGGAATTTAGCACTTCTCCGCAGGCACCGCCTGGTCAGATGGTGCTCCTTTGTGCTGCAGCTCTCTGTGTGCGGCCAGGCAGCTAACGCTCACGCTATCGTCCTAATATCTGCTCTCCTCTTCGCAACTGCTGTAGTAGCTCCAGGGGTCCTGCAAGAGGGGGAACAGGAGGTCCCCACGCACAGTCGGACACGGGACACCCTCCAGCGGAGCTTAGGGGACAGCGCTGGGGAGATGCCTCCAGGGCCACTGCGGGAGCGTGAGGCAGCCTGGTGCTCTCCGGAGGGACTCACCACATCGCCGCTGACTTCAAAGGCAAAGCAGGGAGAGCAGTGTCTCGGTGCATTTGGCCGCTAGATTTGACAGCGACAGTGCTGTCGTTTGGGCCTTTCCGAGGGCTCACGCTGACAGCGCGATGGAGGCAAGTTTCTAACGCACCGACTTCAGTAGCCCGCGGTGTCATTTTTGGTGGTGAGAGCCCAGCTTCTGAGAGGGGCTGAGGAGGGTTAGCACATCAATTAACATCGCCTTTCACCACTGATGAACGGTGTTGAGAGATGTTGCGAAAACAGACCGTGCAGACATGGCACAGCAACAGCCATCGGGGCTTCAGCAGCTACTTTTTGTTTGGCTTGGCAGTAAGAAAGGCTGGGAACTGGGGCTGAGGGTAGGATGTGAATCACGAAAAAAAGTCATTCATGCTGCACTGCTCACACCTCACCCCCCTTTCATACCATCAAACCCTTCCAAAGCCATGGTCACCCAAGCCCCTGCACCAAGCGCCAATGAAACTCAGCCAGGCATGTATTTTATCTGCAGGACAACCTGAGTAATTTATCCCAGTGTAGAAAGGAAGTGGTGACAGGGCCTTTTGGCCACTGTGGAGGTATGCAGGACCACTGCTGGTTAGCTTGCTAATAAGCAGCACTGGGAGGTTGTCACCACCGACGATTTTGGAGCAAAGCAACCACTGTGTGATAGCTGTCTCCAGGGAATACTAAAATAACCCATCTGACTTTATGTCATTGGATGTGGCCTTGGCATCTCCTTTGTACTCCTGCCGATGCAGTGGGGGTTTGCAGCATCTTCTCCCCCCACGCTCTGGTGAACTGTCCCAGTCCCAGCCCCACCGAGCTCCCAGCCAAGCACCAACACCCACTTGCTCTTCTGACAATGGTTCCTATCACAGTCACTTCCCTGCTCTTACCAGGGAAGTGTGTGTCAAGGAGCCCATTCCTGTCCTCAAGACCTAACTATGACATTGCATTTAAAATATTTTTGGGGTATTGAATAGCTGTAGCTATCAGCAGCCCACCTTCTGCGGTCTGCTGAAAGCCAGCTTTGCACTTCACCAATATCTAATACTGGAGTTATTTTTAAGATGCATTAGTTTCTTGCTGTAAGAAAAGACCAAGACCTCACCACCTAATGCCTCCTCAGAGACCACAAGCAAAAGGGATTATCACCATGTGCCTGAAACTGCTTCGTTTTATTAAAGCTGGCGTGTCACATCCAAAGGAACCACATCAAGCAGGCCGCCTCACGGATGATATTACGGCGGAATCGCAACCGCGAGCGTGGCCCCGCTCCGCGCACTGCTTGGAAGGCTGATCAGATTTCAAATCTAATAAAAGGTGGGACACTGAACTCCTCTTAGCCCTTGCTGCTAATTGCAAAAAGCAGCACTATGCTGCTGATTGTGAATGGTTTGGGAACAACTACTCAAGTTCCCAGTTCCTAGCCTGTAATGAACTACATGAGATAAACCTCTATTTATAGAAAACAATAATGTCATCATCACCCTGACATGTTCGATTATTGCCCAAAAAATAGTGGTCAAGTACAGCAAAACGTAGCCCTGCACTGTTGACATTTTAGGTGATACATCTACATCTGTACTGTCAACCACTGGTGGCATTACCCTTCTGCAACCAGTACAGTCCTGGTCTCCTGAGTTGGACTGGACTCAGTGGGCACTCTGAGAGCAGAGGTGAGATATGGCAGCACCCAGAAGTGTATCGCTAACACCATGATGGCTTACAATCATGCCCCATACCTGTGGTAGTGTTTTGCATACTTAGCAGCTACCAGCTAGGTCCAGGAGTACCAGAACTTTTTTGTTTCATGTCTTGGGAGATTGATACTGGGGTCTAAGAGGATGCAAACCTGCAAAAATGGCCTTGGTTACAGTACCTCAAACACCTTCTACTTTGCACCCTTCCACCTTTTGACCTGATTGCCCATCATGCAGCTTTTCCAGTGTCCAGCAAGTCACAAATTCACAGAACTTGCTTCTGTCTGTTCTTTCTTCCTGTCATTACTTATTCTTATGTCACCTGGAAGAACTTCATCATCTTCAAGATGTCTATCTTATTGCCAAGGTTGGAGCTGGTCAATGAATTAAAATAAAAAAAATATGGGGGGTACACTCAGCCACAGAGACAAAGAAACAAATCAGGTGATGATGGAATAAGTCAGGCTATAAAAAATCACTGTGTGGTGGAAATATACTTGATTTATACCAGCACTGATGTCCTTCCCGGCAAACCTTTTTTCAGAAAGCAGACATAACTGATTTGATAGACGAAAAGCATAAGGCTCCCTTCCAACTGTTGCCACGATATTTCTTTAATATAGAGGTTTGGGTGTATTTAGAAACATCTTCCAGAGCAACACGTTATATTGAAGCAGGAATCTCCAGAGGGTGTTAATTCTGGAAGCAAATATAGCATTACAGTGGAAGGTACCTGTAATTCACAACAGCAACCAAACATGATCTTTTTCTTTCAGTATTTACAGTTGCAGAAAAACAGCACTCCAGAAATACACCTAGAAGTGAGCAGGCAGTCAGGCCTAGACTTCCCGTTGCTCTGCACCCTTCACAGTCACTGAAAACAGTGAAAATAGGGTATTTATCACTGCGAGCCTAACCGAAGAGCATGTTGTGTTCACTTCACAAGGGCATGGCTACAAACTGCTGCGCTCTGTGGTCAGCCAGGCTTAAACTGCTTATTCAATTAGGACATAGAAAGCTGATGTTGGTATTCTCAGCTTGTTAGTTTGTGGTTAAAAAGGCTCTGAAAGCCAAACACCTTTGCCTGAAAATAATATACTTGACAGTATTTTCAATAATGAATACTCAGAATTGTTTTTCTTATGTCTTTCAACTCTGTTATCTAGGTGTGACATTAAGCAATGCCAAGCAACACCACTTGTGAAAGAAATAGAAGTTATAAACAGACTTAAAAAAAAACCCAAACCCACAAAGTAAGTGATGTAGAAATCTCTGTTAGTGCCCCAGTGAATATGCCATTTAGGACGAGTTGCCTTGGAGAGTTAGTTATGTCTCTGAATATCCACAGAGACACTTAATAGGACAGTAGAATGCACTAAACCAAAAATGGCAATCGACTGCCCAAGGCTGCATCTTTAGGCACTGAAGTAACACCTTTGAAAATGTGGATTTTAGGCTTTCCTGAGATTTTTACTCACTATCCTTTTAGCTGAGCATAGTGCTGGACTGCGAAACAGAGACCTCTCCTAGGGGGTTACCACCAATTTTCAAATTAATACTCTGCCCTGTTCACAAAGCTGCCTGGTGGTCACCGTAACGGTGACAATAGCTTTCAATAATTATGACACTATGGTAAACAGGCTACCAAATATTCATGCTTTGATTTAAATGATTTTCAGCATGAATTGCTTCTGGTATTACCGCCCTTCTGAAACAACCATGTATTGTTACCCTAATCATACCAAGGAACCAGATAAGTGAGTGCAGTGTTCCCATACATCTGGGAAAGAGATTTCAAGACCAGAAAAAAACAAAGGACTAAATGATATATCAGCTGGAGCAAAGAGACTTAAAAACCACGCAGCTGTTTATACATTCAAGTAATATCAAATGTCTGCTACAGAGGAAATGTCTTTATACGTGCTAAGATAGAGCCTTTCCAGCGCGGGTCCCTAGAAGCTGGGACTGATTTCAGCTGTGCCGGAGAGCTGAGGTTTCAGCTCTTCCAATGACCATTTACCGGCTGCTCAGCACTGCTGAAAACTGAAGCTTGTAGTCTGGTGTCCACAGAGAGATATAGGGCTCTACCAGTGGGACTACAGGTTTCCCCATCTTCTTTCTTACAAATAAATAAAAATCCAACCCCAAACCCCTTCCAAAGAAGTTTTTACCATCAGAAGGGACAAATGTGAAAGACTTCGTGAAACCCACTAAGGACTTTGGTTCATGGAAGAGTTTCAACAGAAACTATAGTGGTACCTACAATGGTGGTACCTACAACGGCATCAAATTTGGAAAGGACAAGTGACTGAGACCTGCCGTTGTCCAGGAGTGCCAGACAATGGTTCCCTGCACAGCCCATGGACAATCAGTGGGCACAACACCTGAGCGAAGCTTTCAGAGCTGGAGTTCAAATACAGCTCTCGGCATAAACCCATGGATCAGCAGCCTTGCTGAACAGACTACTTGAGTTTTTAATCACTCTCTTGAATTCAGAAATCAGAGCAGGCGACTAAGTTTGACACAGTAAATCATCTGAATATGGGCTATGTAATTGCTTCTGATTTTACATGGAAAAAGCTTGGATAATGTTGAGAAGGATATCAGAGACATTTGAATAACATTGTGTTAAAGTAAGTCAAGCTCATAAGCAACAGAAAACACAACGCTCAGAAAAAGCAAAATGTGTAATAGTGTCAGAAGAAACCTCTTCACCAGAGAGTTCACCGAGTCCCATTTGATTCAGAAGCCATTACCCTGCATCTGTATGTTAACGAAGCAGCTGTTCCACTGCTAATTGCTGCTCCAACAAATTGCTTTTTTCCAATTAAGATTTTATTATCAGATTTATCATCGCAAACAGAAATAGATGTATTTCAATTTTAGAAAGACAACAGAATGGTGCAATTATCCACCAGTCTTGCAGCAAGGCATAAATCAGAATCCATAATTCCAAGGTTTTACAAGTTCTTTAGAAGTTGAGCAGATATGAAGATACACGTTTCTTCTCTGAATGTCTGCCTCCACAAGGATGCCCAGATTAGCCATTTTAAAATGGGTTGCCTGGTTAAAATCCAGGCATTTTAAGCCTCATCTAAACATTTAGGTAAATGGCTTGACTTTCAGAAAGGCTGAATACTTACAAACCCCATCCCCATTCCAGTTTGGTAGCCTTAAACATTTGATGCCACAAGGTGAATTAATCTTAAAGTAATAGTTACAGAAGTTTTCTTAAACAGCCCTCTACTACAAGGCTGCCCATGACCGATGGACCACTTGGTGGATAAGGAACTGGCTGGACAGTCCCACTCAAAGAGTTGCGGTCAACAGCTCCATGTCCAAGTGGAGACCAGTGATGAGTAGTGTTCCTCAGGGGTTGGTCCTGGGACCAGTACTATTTAACATCTTTGTTGGTGACATGGATGTTGGGATGGAGTGCACCCTCAGCAAGTTGGCCAACGACACCAAGCTGTGTGGAGCAGTTGACACTCTGGAGGGGAGAGATGCCATCCAGAGGGACCTGGACAGGCTGGAGAGGTGGGCCCGTGCAAACCCCATGAGGTTCAACAAGGCCAACTGCAAACTCCCGCATGTGGGCCGGGGCAATCCCAAGCACAAATACAGGTTGGGCGGGGAATGGCTGGAGAGCAGCCCTGAGAAGAAGGACTTGGGGGTGTTGGTGGATGAGAAGCTCAACATGAGCCGGCAATGTGTACTTGCAGCCCAGAAGGCCAACTGTATCCTGGGCTGCATCAAAAGAAGTGTGGCCAGCAGGGCGAGGGAGGTGATTCTGCCCCTCTACTCCACTCTCGTGAGACCACACCTGCAGTACTGTGTCCACCTTTGGAGTCCTCAACATAAGAAGGACATGGACCTGTTGGAGCGGGTCCAGTGGAGGGCCACAAAGATGATCAGAGGGCTGGAGCACCTCTTCTATGAAGACAGGCTGAGAGAGTTGGGGTTGTTCAGCCTGGAGAAGAGAAGGCTCCAGGGAGACCTTATAGCAGCCTTTCAGTATCTGAAAGGAGCCTACAAGAAGGCCGGAGAAGGGCTTTTTACAAGGGCATGTAGTTACAGGACGAGGGGTAATGGTTTCCAACAGAAAGAGGGTAGGCTTAGATTAGATATTAGGAAGCAATTCTTTACTCTGAGGGTGGTGAGACACTGGAACAAGTTGCCCAGGGAAGTGGTAGAGGCCCCATCCCTGGAAGAGTTCAAGGCCAGGCTGGATGGGCCTTTGAGCAACCTGGTCTGGTGGGAGGTGTCCCTGGCCATGGCAGAGGGGTTGGAACTAGATGATCTTTAAAGGTTCCTTTCAACCTAAACCATTCTGTGATTCTATCAAAGTCATAACTACACTTTTAACTGAAAATTAATAGACTTTTTAAACTGAATTCAGCATTATTTTAGAAATATAGGACCTGAAGAACCTCTTAATAAGTGTACTTCACAAAGTTCCTACAATGGCGCACCATGGTTGGAAGTACATTTCTCTCCTTACTATTTCTAAATGTAGTCACTTAAGAAACCCAATGAATACTGTGTTAACCACAGCACAGGTGTAAGTGTGCTATCCTTGGATGGACGATGGAGGCTTCGCAAGCCTTTGTCCAATGTTGCCCCAAGACCCCCATTCATGCAGGTGCTTCGGTTTGCAAGTAGCTCCACTGAAGACAGTGGAAGTGCTCCTGTGCTTGGCAAGAACACACTCAGCTTTGCTGCACTGGAGGAAGCACAGTGCAAGGCTACTTGGGACTGTGGGGGAAAAAAGAAGAAATAGGTATGGTGGAGACTAAAGCATCAGGCAGCAAAAACTAAGAATTCGGCAGCTTCAAAGATTCAGACACGTCATTGTGGGAAGACAACATTTCTAAGACACTGTAGTGGTCTCAGGAGGAGAGGAGAAGAAAATTTCTAAAAGATATCTGTTTTTTTCTATTTTTTCTATGAAGAAACTTTGCTTTATAAACGTCTCCCTAGCTTGCAGAGATGACATAGAAAGTCCATGCAATATAGAGGAGTGATCCCAAGCTTTCTGATCTCCAGTTGTGTACTGTATGCGTCTTTCAAAACACTGCTACCAGGCCCCAAAGCTGTGTCTTCACTGGACTGGATGGATAATGGTATTTTCTCTCCAAAGGAAAGACAAATGGTTACCACACAAATAAGGTATTTATCATCCTTACAGAAAGATCTGCAATTTCTGGTTCAGAAATGGGGTGCATGGGCAAACAAAGGGAATTTCAAGGGGACACCTGCTTCGTACCACTGCTCATGGCAAACATCTGAGAGGGCAAACAGCAACCAACAATAACACGTAGTAATACTACAACTACAGTAAGGATAGCCAGTGCCAGACAGCTGCTCCTCTATCACCGGTGATTAAGAAAGATTATAGCTCTATTTATTTTCATATTAATTATTTTTGCTGTTGTGGTCTTTATGAACATAGAACACATTTCATATTTTTTTAATTTCAAAACACTGTAAGTTTTATAAAAAGATTTCACTGGCTTTTTAGACAGCTGGAAATAATGACAGCAAATTTATAACTGGAGAAATAACTACTTTAAATACAAACAGGGCAATAACCGTCCATCTATCAAACATCAGCTTAGAGTAATGGATTACAGAGGAGAGCCACTTTAGTTAATCAGGTTGGACTTCATAATACTTTTGTGTTCCATAAATAATATTCTAACAGTAGCTTTAATGTTGGAGACCACTTTGAGCAAATGGTGAAAATGAGTCTGTCCTTTACTTTGTCAGAAAGCATCAAATGAAAAGACACACTGATGGCTATCTCTGCCCTTTGAAGCAAACTATTAGAAAATGAATCTCGTTAAAGATGACCTGCCCCAGCCCCAGGAAAAACCTAGCAGCCTCAAAATCATACACTGACCATCCGAAATAGCAAGGCTAAAAGGGCTAAGTCACAGAGATGCAAATGTGGTTATTTTCTCTACTTAGAAAAAGGGAAAAAGCTTGCACTAAAACTTTCAAGGTCTCGGAGCCAATGACTTGGGAATACAACATGCACCGAGGAACTTTGCTGGAGACTACGAAGGGTATGATTAAGCGGTCACGTAAGAATAGCATGCTTGGGTCCTTTTATATATTTGTTTTCACCAAAAAATGGCTGTAATACATCACATTGAGGTGAAATGTGGCAAGGCCAACTACTTTCTAGAGACTTTAGAAAGTAAGTTTTCCTAATTATGCAAACCCTTTGACTCCCTAGGAACCTTCTCTTTAACTACCCTTAGGAAATCTATCAATAATGTAACAATAACAATGAGTTAAAATGATGAATCTATTTATGGCAGAGGAATCCAGAAAGTTTAGCAACAATGTGTAGTCCTGACACCTTCAAGCTCCACATGTCCTTCAGGAAGAAGTGAGCCTGCTATGATGATCAGAAACTCAGTGTCATTCAGTGAGACGAGCACTGCCAAAGAGGCATCCCCCTGATGGATAGCTACTACAGCGTTGATGGCTGGAGGCAATTAGTAAACAGCACATCGTGCAAGACAAAATTCTGTCTAAAGTGATTTGGCAAATTTCTACTGTTACGGAAAGTGGTAATGGAGTGTAATGGCCACATATATCAGATGGGGTCTCAGTCATTAAGATCTCATCCAAGAGAAGAAAACACAATAAAATGGCTGGTCTTTAATTCACATAACAGGAAAGGATAAACACTGAGGTGATTCTGCCAAGATTTACATCTGTGGTTCCAGGAAATCAAGGTATTTTTGGCTTGATGCTTAAGGTTAACAATCAATCTCATCTGGCTATTCACATATCATCTTTCATCCTGACGTATTCTATAGCACTTAAAAAATAATATACAAATCAGGATCTCTAGGCACAGGAGCATTCATTTCTACATTTCTACTCTTCACGCTTTAAGAGCTCCTAGCACATCCAAGAGAGAAGTAATGGGCAGAGGCAACTTGATGTTTTAAGGCCAGCACAGTTCATTTTCTGCCACTGCTACCATTAAATAAACATACAGTCATCCAAGCTCTTCCACCAACAAGTAAACAAAACTCAGTCTGGCTCTTGGGTTTCTGCAGCTTGCTTTCTCTTGCTTGGACTGCAGGCCATAATCAAAATGGAGACAAACTGAGACTAGGCATAAATAAAAAGACAATCCTTCATGAAAGAGCAGGGTGATCACATCCCTGTACACTCTTCTTGTATATTTGAATATTAGCCAAGGCCATGGAAAAATGACAGCTACTCTGACAGATCTATTATGAATGCAACTGAGGTTCACAGAATCATAGAACAGTCTGGGTTGGAAGTGACCTTTAAAGGCCATCTAGTCAAACCTCCCCTGCAATGAGCAGGTTGCATGGAAAGTCTATGCTGTGAGATTAAAACTTCCAACAATACAAAAGGATTAAGAAAAAAATAATCTCTTCCATGTAATTGGTTCCTATTTCACAAACTATGGTTTTTGTTAATTCTGCCTGGAGCTAGTCACGAGGACTGCTAAATACCCACAGCCAAAAGCGATGAGGATGTATGTATTTTACAATAAACAATGGCCCTTGCTTTCCAAAGTATGAACATTTTTAATTCAAGTAACCCATATTTTGCCCTTCATTAATTTCTTCTCCATTTCCCTGCTTAGCCGGATATTATCTCCCCTATATAATTTTTAAGACAGTAACAGTCTTATTTAAAAGAGCTGAGTGGTTCACTGAGAGTAATCTAGTATTATACCACCAACAATGCCCGATGCTGGATGCGTCCCACGGAGGTGCAATGTACCCGTCCGTGGAAGGCGGGTCTCCGTGGAGGAAAATAACCTTTTTAACTTTATTGGAAGCATAGAATTATTTTCCCTTCCTCCCCAAAACATAAAACCTGGTATCACTTATCATTTTTATACTACCCAGTGTAACAGTGATTGTGACACCAAATCTCTCTTTTTTAAAAAAAAAAAAAGTTCTACTTCACATCACCAGAATTTCTGAACACAGCTCTGGGAAACTCCAGTACTATCACTCCTGCCTGAATGAAGGTAAAACCTTCAAGAACCTAAGAGTAAACTGTTCCTTTTAAACCATACTCTGTCAACTCTTCCAACTCTCCCAACATAAGAAGGAGGACTGCTGGTATTTAATAGTTTGATTTGGAAAAGCAAATGACTGAGGTTCAGACTCAGCTAAGAGTCACAGTTAGTCAAAAATAAAACAAACTGAGGGACAGTAACTCACTCCTTTTTTTTTTTCTTTGCTATGTTCAAATTAAAAAAAACAAAGTTCTAAATTCCAGTACAAGCAGAAAATACCTAGGAAAGGTATTTGAAGACATAGTTTGACATTTCATCCTCCAGCAAAGAGGAGAGACGAGGAATAACCTCTCCCCCAAGTTCTGTTGCATCATTGAAACAGACAGTAAACATGGTCCTCATAATGTAACTTTGCATCCAAAGCAACTTCCCTGGAAGTCAGCAGTATTTTTATTATCAAGTTCATTAGGAAAAGCTCAACCTGAAGAGCTGTCTTGATACAGTTATTAATAGCTACAATCGTGAGTTAAGGGAAATAAGCACTTTTCTATCAAAAATGAGTTCATATTAACACCAAACAGAAACCACTGGCTCAGTGCATCTCCAGAAATGCTGGTTAGCACTTCGGAACAGATTGCCCATAGGTATCTCCACTGGAAACAGGACCTGGGAAGACACACTGTTCCAGCAGGTCCCAAGGTATCACGGAGAAGGGTCTCTGACTGTCCAACTTGTGCTTATGCTGGAAGCAGCTTGAAAGCTCTGACATGGACTGGTTTTGGTCCTTTTTTAAAATGTAACCAGCAGAATCATCTTCAGCAGCAATAAGCAAGTATTTGTCAAGTATGTGCTATTTGATGGTGTGTTAATTCAGAATTATTTTGGATGAAGCTGCTGGCCTTTCTATCTCTTCCTAATTTCACTGTGGAGGTCGTATCTGAGACCCTTCTCCCTTCCACTGACTCACCGCGCGAGAAGGACGGAGGGAACTGAACACCTCCTGCTCTGATGCAGCAAGGCAATTCCTGGCCATTCCCGCACTTACTCTTGAACCTGATGGCTGCTCTTCCCAGACTAAACCAAATACTTCAACTAATCCATCACTTCACTGCAACATGAGATTTCCTAAGAGGCACACACAGAAACCTCAGCTACAATAGTTGCCTGATAACATTTTTGAGAAAATAAATTATTTAACCCATTTATAAAAACTTTGTTTGGAAGTGCTGTGTAGTACAAAGACTGAACAAATCCCGCGCGTGGCTGTGTAGGCACACCACAGTAAAAGCTCTCCTCCTTTGCCAAGGCACTCTTCCTCCACCATGGCCAGATCTGTGATTCATGGGACAGAGAACCACTGACTCCAGCGCCCAAATGCTATCAGGAAACCTGTTTTGGAGAAGGTGCGTAGGAGTTCTGCACCCTCATTAGCTTCTGCAAGATTGATTTCCTTTACTTATGCCTCCTTGCATGACAAATTGTTCTTGATGCAGAGACTGATGGAAACATGAATGGCCCCACTGTGGATTCTCTTTATTAAGGATGTATGAGAGGATACACGAGTTGTTTAGCCGAAGGAGAATGACTCAATCCCTTCTGACACTAATGTAAAAATCCTTTAAAGTGTAGGTCAGTTGCTTGGTTAATTTAGGGACACTGACAGCATAATAGCGGTTCTTCAAGTTGCAAGTCTTTGGTTTTGCTTTTTTTCCCCCCTTCATAAAGTTGCCCTTTCCTTGAGGAAACACCACTTACTACTCAGTAGGGCTGGATCCCACTAAAAGACTTTGTTCAGGACCAAACTCCAGTCATCCTGTGAAACTGCCTCACATAATTACAGTACGGGATGAGATGATAACCTTCTGAACGTCCTTAACCCCAGGAGCGCCATTGCTGCTCCTTCACAGGTTTGAAACAGAGGTACAAAGGAGAGGACAGCACATTTTATGTTCCCCCTTTCATTACACATCACCAAATTTACTTATCAGAACAATTATGAATGTTCCAAAAAGGAAAAAATAACCTTGGATGTTCGACTGAACAAAATCTGTGCATTTTCCACCTCTTTAAAGTCAGTCAGAGAGCTTCTCATATTCATTCTTTCAGGCTTTAGACAACGGATATTCAAAAAACTGAAGATTTCATTATGATCTCTTGTATTTTCAGTAATGGTTTGATGGAGATTAACCTCTAGGTTACAGCAAAAGCTCTCATGTCTTCGGTTTGCAATGACTACAAGAACTCTCCAGCTGCGTAAGATTATTCCCTTAAATGAAACTGAAAAGGTAACACAAAACTTTTATCATACGAAGTCAGACTGTACCATACTATGTCATGTTAAACCGTGAGACAGACACCCACAAGCAAGGTGGGGGCAATGAAACAAATTACTGCAGTTCACAGACTTATCACTGAACAACCGTGTGCATGCTCCTACTCTGCTGCAAACGCAAAGGCAAGCACTCAAATTTCAAATCACCCTCATGGTGATTTTTGCATTGGAATGAGTCAAGAGCAGGCCAACCGCATCCTGGGCTGCATCAAAAGAAGTGTGGCCAGCAGGGCGAGGGAGGTGATTCTGCCCCTCTACTCCACTCTTGTGAGACCCCACCTGCAGTACTGCTTCCAGCTCTGGAGTCCCCAACATAAGAAGGACATGGACCTGCTGGAGCGCCTCCAGAGGAGGGCCACGAGGATGATCCGAGGGCTGGAGCACCTCTCCTATGAGGAGAGGCTGAAAGAGTTGGGGCTGTTCAGCCTGGAGAAGAGAAGGCTCCAGGGAGACCTTACAGCAGCCTTCCAGTACCTAAAGGGGGCCTACAGGAGAGCTGGGGAAGGACTTTTTACTAGGGCATGTAGTGATAGGGCGAGGGGGAATGGCTTCAAACTGGAAGAGGGCAGGTTTAGATTAAACATTAGGAAGAAGTTTTTCACTGTGAGGGTGGTAAGGCACTGGCACAGGTTGCCCACAGAGGTTGTTGAGGCCCCATCCCTGGAGGTGTTCAAGGCCAGGCTGGACGTGGTCTTGGGCAACCTGGTCTAGTGGGAGGTGTCCCTGCCTATGGCAGGGGGGTTGGAACTCGATGATCTTCAAGGTCCTTTCCAACCTAAACCATTCTATGTTTCTATGATTCTATCATTCAACGTCCATCACCACGCTCCGCTGATGAGAGTAATTCATTAACCACAGAAGCTGTAGTATTTACATCTGTCAATATCCTCCTCCTACAAGTGCTGGGAAGAGTTCTTGAGGAAGACATCGTTGGAGCGAGGAAGGACAAGTAAAACAAAAGACATTTCAGACAACAAAAAATAATCAATACGTAGGTTGAATAAAGAGGCCAAAGGAATCGGTAATTAGATAACTTGTGACATAAATGTACTTTGTTTAAGCAGAGGGAGAAAAAAAAATAAATCCTTGAGTAACTAGTGAAGGCAAGAGGACTCTGAAATTTAATTGTGGTTTACCAGAGGCAGTTCTGTCATTCTGGGAGAGGAAAGAACGTCTCTGGCCTTGGACTGCCAGTCTCCAAACTGCACAAAATGATATAAATAGAAGTGACTTAAATCACCCATTTTAATCATGATTTAAATCAGCAAGCGGGAAACATTCATTTAAATAATCAATCCTAATCTTGTTTTGCAGCTGTACTTTTTAGTTATTTCCCTAAAGTAAGTTTCAGTCCAGTGGTTGGTAATCATTAAAACACACTGAATTGTAACTAAACTGTAACTATACACTAAATTGGAAACCTTTTTCTAACCAGGACTGTACATTAAATCTGCACACACTTTAAAGCAGTTCTATGCTTTGCTATGATAGATTTCTGATTTTTTTTATTTGCTAGATTACTTTTATTACCTCATTTTACATTTTATTCCTGTAACAAATTGCACCGGGAGGCTAACTAGAATTCAATTACCAAGTCCATAAACAATATTTTAAAATCATGCATTACTTACTATGAAATGATAGATTAAGTATAGGAAAAATACAATACAAACTAACTGATTTATTAAATGAATGAAATGCTAGTCAGCGAGTTGAACTGCTGTTTTCTAGTCACCCTCTCTGAAAATTTCAGACTTTTTGAATCTCAGTCTGTGCCTCTCCAATCTAGTCTGATGCCACACAAAGTCCATTTCCCTGCTTTTTGTACTTCAGGCATGTTTTAGTTGAACAGGACAAGAAACTGAACCAGCAAAAAAAAAACCAAACAACCCACAACTAAAAAGAAAAGTGAAGGCAAGATTCAGGCTGACAAGACGTGGTCCCATTTGCACCCTGGTGACATCCAGCCATTCAGGGATGCATTGACTGTGGCATTTCTCTTGGTTCACTTCAGGGGTTGGAGAGTGCTCAAGTCTTCAAAGCTCCTCTTGGGAGAGCGAGGGATAGTGCTCAGGCAGGAGGGTGTCATCCTCCAGCTTGATCCTTCCTGTCTGGGCTATCTGCTGCACGGCGAAGGCAAGGAGGAGGTCTGTTGCCCAATTATAACAGGAAAATGGAAGAATTTATAGCTTTGTCCCGGGGCAGTGCTCAGGAATGTGAGCCCGTATGCCACAGGTGAGGCTCTGGGGAAGGCAGCAGAGTTCTGCAGCTCTCCCAGTGCCTGAGCAAGAGACACACCATGAGTTTTGGTAGACTTGGGATGGATGAGTTCATTGGGTTTCCTAATAAATTCATGCAAGAATCACTATTTCGAAAGGTCTGTCGCCATACAAACTATACTGGATTGCTCTAGGAGGCAGTAAGAAGAAACTGGCAGTGAGATCAGTGTATAAACAGATTCATTATTCCAGAAATCACTGTCCTTTTGTGACTGTGCTTCTACATAGGGCATAGACAAGGATATTGGTTTTCAGGCATTTGTAAAATAGGGATGTTGGAGAACATCACAGAAATTTATTATGCATAAGAAGCTGGCTGAATCCATACAGTATTGAGTATCAATATATCAGTTTCGTAGGTTATAAATAGATAGGGATCATGCTGAACATCAGAGTGATGTTGTGTATAAGGTATATTACTTGCACAGAATTATTCTTGCTTGTGCTCAGTGTATCTTAGTTCAGAGACAGCAGGAGCCAGGAACGAGTACATCATCACCATAGGACCAACCTGGTTTGGAGCCTTACGGGCAAGATGCAGCCCCAGGGACCCCCCCAGCCTCCTCCACTGTGCAGCAAGGGGCTGTGCTCAGGCACAAAGCATCCTCCTAACGGCCAAACAGCATCGACACATGACTGTAGCCATTTGAAATGCAAATGTCGTTAATTTTATTTAATGATGCACCATGCTTCAGTTTGAATATTTACCATCTGAGTTCAACGTACTTAGTATTTTATGCCCCTGCTCTGAGCACTCAGCAAATACAAGCAGTGAAACATGTGAAGGGGCACAAAGGTTATGCAGTCTTGCTTAATGTGTGCTACTGAACAAATGTGACATAATTACTACTACTAAAAGAATTAACTACTTTACTATGACAAAAAGTATGCCAATTCTCTTTCACACATTATCTTTATGTTGGAAATTTCAAGTGTTTTTTCTGTTTATGCATATGGTTTTTACTGGATTATGCAATGGGCGAAGGTTCAGAACAGCTCTCCAGCCATTAGTAAGAGAAGACGCAAACCATGGCTTATCTTAAACTGCTGCAGAGGAAATGACTGACATGAGGAAAACAACAACATAATAACGGGATTTAACGAGTTGCTGTTTCAGGAAAGACGGATTCTTCTCCAAATTTGGATCTGTGTTGTAAAAAACAACCATATAAAATAAAGCCTAATTGCAGAGCATCACCTCAAAATGAAGATTTCCTATAGCTCTCTGCCTACTAACCTATTAATTAAGTGTGTGCAGAATCAATGCAGTCAGAAGGCACAAACAGCAGCCTGTGGGATTTTCAAACATGATCCCATGGTGTAAGGGCTCTTTGGAAAATGTAACACGTTGTGCTCAGCAACACATCTAATAATGCTACTAATTATAATGCTAGAATATCATAATTGTGCTCATTCTGAAAGACAGTGGTAATTGCTGCCTCTTGTTCTGGAGTGGGACTAGTCGACTTTTTAAATTGTGTTGGATCTAAACCTCTGGGTGGGTTGCAGACCATAAAACACAAGGGAGATGGCAGCATGTTGGAATATTGCCTCTGTTTTGGGGATTTTAAAATTATTATCTGTCTCTTTTAGTCTCAAAATGTGGTCAGAACTAGGTAAAATGGAAGGGTATGGCTATGATGATGATGATGGTGATGACGACGACGATGATGATGGATGGGGCTTTGAGCAACCTGATCTAGTGGAAAGTATTTCTGCCTTAGCTGGAGGGTTGGACTGGGTGATCTTTAAGGTCCCTTCCAACCCAAACCATTCTATGATTCTATGATTACATGACAGTTTAAAAGTCACTCTCAGGATGGCAGGTCTGAGTTTTAATAAAGGTAAAATATTTAAGATACATTTACCTTCAGTTATTAACTATACTTATCAATGTTCGCTTCCATCTGCACCTTCTATAGAATATTCTGCATTATTAATGGAAATGAAAATTGCATTTTTAATGTAAAGTACTGACAATATTGAGTTTTTCTCTGCACACATTCAGAATTATATACCCATATATTCAAAATAAAAACTACAGAGCTATACCAGACAGAAATCTGCTAAGGATAGGTTATTCCCATTTTTTCTCAAGCACTTTCCTTTTTTTCTTCTTTCTTTACAAAGAACTGAGTACAGTAATGTATACATAGATATATACGTGTATATCACAGCATCATTTTTTTCCACTTTTGCTATTCAGTCATTAATAATGCAAGGAACTAATTCTATGCTGATTTTTAAGCCATAATGATCCTAACAAAATCAACTGAGTCACACCAATGTGCAGTTGGTGAAGAATTCAGTTTTCAGGCACTGTGCTATATTCAACCTATATTTGTTGGAAATTCTCCTTTTGCCATAACCAAGTCAAATTTCTGTCCCCATAAGGACAAACACAACTAAAGAGATTTAAAACTCTTAGATTTGAATATACAAATACTTTCCCACAGAAGGGAGATTTTGTTCAATGCATTGATTTTTAAAACATTCAGAGGGGAACTGCATTTGTTTCTTCTGCTAGTTCTTGTTTCTTCTTGTGTATTCAGCTTTGGCCACAAACTGGGACAGCACTGAAGAAAATGATGGTGAGAAACACTATCACTGTAAGAAAGATTATTCCACAGACCTTCGCTTGAGTGGGAAATGGTGTATTCAAATCCAAAGGGCCTTGGAATAAATACTGGTATGAAATCCAAGTAAAAAGTGAGACCCTGAGGTCCTGTCTTCCAGCAGATGGGTAAGTCCTAATTCAAAGAAGAACTTCCTTCTGTCCATCCCAACTTTTACAGTTGAAAAATAATAGTAACACTTAATAGTAAAGACACTGTAAAGACAACAATGATGGTTTCCCATAATCATTCTTAAAAACTCTGAGAGCTGGACCAGTACTTTCCCCTTTCTTGTTCCTAATAGGTGAATTACCAGACTCAAGGTACAGAAGAAATTTCCTCTTCAAGGTACTGTTTTAATACCAATGGATGCACCAGTTGCTGCTCTGTTGCAGGCTGGGCATGGCATTACAGATGGTGGTGGCTGCCTCTGAGAACCACACAAAAGACTTTCCAGAATAAGTGAATGAAAGAAAAAAAAATAAATGAAAGAGGTTGGTGAAAAAGAATTCAAAGCTCCTACTGGATTTTGTTCTCTAAATACTAAAGGAGTGAATGCAGCCTGCAATCCCACCTAGAACTACAAAAATACTATTGTGTTGCAGAAACCCTTTATGGGGACAAAAATATTGGACAGAGAACACTTCACAAGTTTGGGTTTCTAACAGACTTTGGTGAGAGACCTTTTAGGAACCCTTCCAAAAAAACCCACCATACGCTCTTAACTGTATTTATCCCATTCATTGGTAGAACTCCGGTAGGTTTGGGGTCACTGATATCCTTTACAAAAGCTACACTGACTGTTGTGTTGGGTTTAGCAGCCTGAAATTCCTGGAAGCATCTTTTGAGATGTTTCTGAAGGTGCTGTCAAACACATTAGGTTATGCAGAACTGAATTCTGGGTTGGGAGGAGTAGTCGTAGTAAAAAAAAAATAAAAATAAAATTTGTGATACTGAGACTTGTAGAAAAAGTACCATGCAGCACAGTGGGAGAAGCTATGAACACCACTTCTGATTGAGACTACCTTTCAGAGTAAATGCATTAGTAAATTTTGATCCAAAATAGTCCAGTAACTCTAGCACAGTAAAAGATGCTGTAGGTGAAAAGACCTTCCTTAAATCAGAACCCAAAGCAAATCTAAAATAATTCCACCATTTAGTTCTCTTGTTAAAATTCAGTCTCAGAGATGTCACTGTCTTGCACAGATACCCACCTTTATTCGAAGAAAAAAATAAAGATGTTTAACCTACGTGTGGAACACATAGGGAACGAACGAAGTGACTTAACATGCAAAATACATTGTCTATCTCGTCTTGTACTGAAGAAGTGACTGGAATCCCTAATGAAGTTCAGCACACCTCTCTCTTTCATACGCTCAAAATGCCCTACTTTCCTCTCAGCGCCGCCTGCACTAGAAACGTCACCCGTGCAACCCAGCTTCTCCCGCGCTCCTTTCCAATAGAACTTATCTCCAGCAACAGACTCCGGTTTATTCACCCGACTGTTTTTATTGGATCCTCCTCTCCTTTATCCTCACGCAAACTTGAGTTGAGAATAATGCACATTTGTACTCTGCACAAACGTACATTTCTCACCAGGAGTTGTTGGTACTTTCTGCATGCTGGCACCTGGGGAATATTTTTGAGAGCCTCAGGCAAACTGTCTCTTAGATTTAGACATTCCTTTTATATTGAAGAGCTCGTGCCTCTCCTCGAACAGTTCAACAACTGCAGTGTAAGATGTGTCTTTCGGTTGCTGCCTCATAGCAGTTAATACAAGTAAAAACTGAGAACCTAGATAAACACAAGAAAAGGGATTAAAATTAACAATAAATAAGAAATGGTGTGCTTACAACTTTTTCAACTTTTCAACATATGGCAATGAATTCAGAGTACAGTGTCTCTCCATATAAAAAATAATTCAGCGCTATTCTGAGGTCCTGCTGAACAATGAATTTTACAAAGCTGTTTCTCACAGAATACAACCACAGGTGCTAAACCTTCTTCCCCAGTGACCTTTCAGCACCAGAGTACCAGAGCTTTATATCCAACTTTAATGTAAAACAATTCTTACCTTTCATCTTACGCTTGCAAAAATCCAGTCATTTTTTTTCTGGTAAGATTAAATTAAATAGGTTAATATATGACACACCTTCCGTGCAGGCTATAGTTTTTGCTAGTCCTACGTGGTTTGTTACAGAACACGAAATGATACATTGGGTGTTGAAAGACTATCCAGAAAGACATTCTTTTTAACAAAAAGATCCTACAGATTGAGTTCTCCTTCTACTATGAAGAATATATGAGGGGAAACGGTTTGAGCCCCTACACATTGCCTCTTCTGCAACAAAGAACGCAGACTACCTACCTTTTCTGTCTGCTAGCACAACTAAATGAGCGGATCTTCATTTCCAGATGTCCTAGCGGAGAAAAACCTCAAATACACACAAAAACATTGCGGCGTGCGCGTGCGTGACGAGGCGCCGCAATGACAGACTGAGAAGCAGCCGCAGCCTCCGCTAACCCTCCTTCACCCTGTCGCTGAGACATTAATCAGGCTCTGCTCCCCTGCAAGGACTTCAGGATGTTTTGGTCAATGTCAACTCGGGGGAAATGAGAAGTTTGCCCTTTTGTCAAACTTGCCTTGAGAGACATCTTCACCAATTATATCTAGGGGCTGTTCAGAATAAAGCTCTAACTGTACGTGATTTGTACGGAGGTACTTGACAGCATAAAAAATGACCAATGACTCACAGAGTTCCCTTTCCTGTGTTTTACTGTCCCTTTATATCCTTTTCAAAAGTACTATGCAAAGCTGCAGTGGTCATCATTAATCCACCTCCTAACAGGTTACCGTGGAGCTGAGGAAAGCTACCCAGGGCTCTCTGAAGCTGCTCTTTGTAAGCCCAGAAGTCATTTTGAGCAACAGAGGTACAACAGAGGACAACTCTGGTCCTAGACAGTCATTTTAGGTTTTGATAGCATGAGAGGGTTGCTCTGGGCAAGCCAAGGCAGAGCAGGTGAAAACTGCAACGGACACTTCACTGTTATCAGTACTGCCAACCGGGAGAATTCAGAAACCAAGAGGTTGCTCTGACCAGAACGAGATTTATAACCAAATGGAAGCAACAAAAGACACAGGATGGGCAGATAAGCCCCGATAAGTCTTCTCCTTTTCAACGATTTCTGATTTCAGGCTCAAGATCTCATGACATAAGAAAGTTCTGCAGATGTTATCCGTCCCCTTTCTTCAGGCTCTTCTCCATCACTGAGTTCTTTCTGCATCACAGTGGAGGTGAACTGAGCCTGGGGTGGATCTGCTTCTCTTGCACTGTGTCCGCTACAAGTTCACAGTGCTGGGACATTGTGAGTGCTACCATGCTGTTCATGTATGGTTTGGAAGACTAAAAAAGCTTCCCCTGCTCTCCCATCACACACCTTCTCCACCACTAACCCTCTCCACCCATTTCCCGTCCCCTGGCCGCCTTCGCCCCATGCCCATGCACGCAGCCAAAGCTGAGGCGTTTGCTGTGTGATATTTCTGAACATGTTAAGCTCTGGTTCCAGGACCCTGAACAACGGGAGTTTGTGCACTGTTTGGATTTCAGCCCGTACCTTATGCCTCCACCTACACAGCCGTATTTAGTCAGGCTCTGCAGCGCTGCCCGTGTCAGCAGCTGAGTGCTGACCGGCTGGCGGAGTTTTAGCAGCATATGAGTTACAACTTTTGACACACACTTCATATGGGATGGCAGAAGCTATGTTAATGGAATCACGTGGCTATAGCCCAGAAGTAAAGACAGTAAATACAACGTGAAGTATTTGTTTTGTTGTTAGAAAACCACTGTGAGTTGTCCGACAAAGTTGAAGCTAAGGTACAAGAGAAGTGCAAAGCAGGACTGTCCTGAGGTTGTATATATGGTGTCTCCTCGGGCTGGCACAGAGATTCTCTCTTGTTAGACAAGTCCCTGTTGTGGAGAGGTCAGGGAATGCACTTGAGCATCACCTACTGCAAAAGCCAATGGGTTTTACTGTTTATGCTCCAACCCTCCGGCTGCTGCTTGTGCAGAGGGTCTCCACCGCTTCACCCCTTCCTCCTCTTGGCTGCTGCACGTGGCCACCAGACCCCAGCTCTGCCGCCTGTCCCTGCTACGCTGCCCCTGGGAAACACCCCCAAACTGCAGAAGGCTGAAGTCAACATGATCTCCGAGAGCCTTTGCAGCACAGACTCCCGGAGAAACCCACACAGCCTATTTACACACCCACAGCTGCGGCAGAGGCAGAACAGACCGAGCACTTGCAGGCTCCGGAAAACAGCATGGCCTTATTTCAGGAGATCGTTGTAATACACAAAACGCAGAGCCCTTTTTCTTCAACNTTTTTTTTTTTTTTTTTTTTTTTTTAACTGAGAACAAGGAAAACCAGGCTGGAATGGTGAAATTCAACTCTCATTTTCTGATGTCCCTACAAATCTGAAATTGCCTGTTTACCTGTAAAAAATACGGCTACATATCTTACGGGTATTATGATAAAAGTAAGAATTGGTGATTAAAATGGTACTTTAAAAATTATATTAGGATTCTTTTAACACACAGGAAAAGGAAAAAAACCCAATCAACTAATAAACCCACCAATGCCTGACACTGTATTCCTCTCAGCTTTGAAATCTAATCATTAAGTAGCGTCAGAAGAATATTCTTTCTCTGGACACTGTCTTCTGAAAGACAATTTAAGTAATAACCAGATTTGCTATGTAAATTAAACCTTGATAAATCTCACTCAACATCGTTTCTCTGTGTAACCTCTTCAGAAAGATACACGCTCCATTTTACATTTTTCATTAATGCACCAAATCACAGGAGGTTGAAAAGGTTAAAGATGTTTAATTGTTACTAGATGATAATCAGTCAGAAATTATATTCTAGCATGTAACTGGCTGGCAAAGATGTTGTATTTTCAGATACATCCCTCTTAATTCTTCCTTTCCCTTTGGAATTTATCATTAAACTGCATTTATGTGTCTCACATGACACGTACGGTCAGGAATCAATCCGAAAAGCCAAATCTGAAAGCTTCTTGTCATTTCTCATTTTCCGTGACCAAGTAAGGGAAAAACCTACATGACTTCTTCAGTGGAAGAGATCAGCTTTGCTATTTTCATCGTTCATACTGTAACAGCCCTCAGAGGTCCCAAATGTGGACCAAAACTAATTGTTCCAGACCCAGGGCAAGCAAAAGATGAAAACAAGCTGCACACCTATATATATATATATATATATATTTTCACACCTCTCTTTTCTGTCTCTTTACTGAAAGTGTTGGTGAGCTGGGGCTAGAAAGGCAAAGGAAAGGACAGTAAAGGGACTTCTCATGCTACTTGTCCCGTGACGACCAGAAGTGGTGGGAGATGGGGGACGGGAGGAGGACAAAACAGACAAAGTCATGGTAATTCCCACCCTGAAGCCTCCCTCTCCTTTCTGGTCTTCTCCTGGTCTGGAGCCACATAAGAGAATACCATCCACGCTGGTGGTGAGGCTCCAAACAGCTAAGTTAAGGCACCTAAGCTCTTTCTCTAGGACCTTCAAAGAGCCATTCATCCGCTTCTAACTAAAACCAGAATGGGAAGAACTGCCCTCCGGAGGGGTGTCTCTCTGTGCTTTCATTACAGAGGGATGCTGAAGGGGTTTTTTTAGACTTCTGATTTATATAAGCTCTGGTGCAACTTGAGTACTGAACAGTATATAAATAATATTTCTTATATAGAACAAGTCTGTATCTTCCTGGAGATGTTAAATGGATTGGTTACTGCATTTTTGAAAGGTATTTAGAAGCTGTGGCATTAAAGGTTCATGTAAAAATCTGAATACAACAGAACAAAATGCAGTTCAGTTTAATAGACACTACAGTACAGACATTACAGTATTTCAGGCACCAATTTAAGTGGCAAATAGTATGTTTCGATAACCTTACATCGGCCTTTGTTAAAAAAAAAAGAAGAGATAAATAGGCACAAGAGCACAGTAAGCTGCAAAATATATAAAAGGCTGCAAAAGGCTGCAAAATCTATAAAAGGTCATAGAACTGGATGGGAAAAGTTCATTCAACTGGCAGGACATTTTGAAATTTGCTTTTCTGCAGATACCGAGGGATACTGCAACATCTGCAAAACTGTGTCTGGACATGAGCCCGGGTCCTTGGGTGGGCTGGCAGGGGCATGGACACGGAGAGCCCTGGGAGCCAGCTGGGCCTCCAGACCCCACTTGTCCGTGGAGAGCAAACCCACGGGTTTGGGCCCTGAGGAGGCAATGAAATCCCCACGCTCCCCCACCACCAAAAAAATGGGAAACTGCTTTTTCCCTGACTGGTTGTCTCAAACCACAGCAGCTCCTTCTGGCCTTGGAACCTACGGCAGCAGGTATTGCTTCCTTCTCAGACAGAGAGCAGACCAGGCTGTAAGAGGTGTTCATCACCTAAGAGTAACGCAAGAGAAAAATCTTTGAAAGCAATGACAAAAATCTGTAAATGACTGGAGTCAACCACAGGGATAACCCAAATAGCGTCATGGCAGCCTCTCGGCATGGAGCGATTCAAAACCAGGCACTAAGGGAAACCCAAGAAGGACAGGCATGGTATCCCGAGGCAAAACACCTCGCCCCGCACCAGGGAGCCCTAAATGCAGGCGAAGAGCTCAGTGGAAGTGGAGGACGGGTGAGAATAACCAGGGCTGAAGCTGTGTCCTCCCACAGAGCTGGGGGCTGCACCCTTTGCTCCTCAAGAGCAGCAGCAATGTCAAGTGTGACTTTGACTCTGTGAGTTGACTTTGGTGACAGAGAGCATTTACACTGAATGCAGATCGCATTTCCATGAAACCCAGTGCCGCAGCGTATTACATCCTTCTAAACAATATTATTAAACTCCCATAATAATCACCCTGCTCTTCAATCCAAGGTCTCACAGCACATTACAGGCAGTAATGAAATAACTCACACAAGACCACTGCGAGGAAGAAGGGGATCATTACTGCTGCTGCTCGCAGTCATAAAGTTGTGCTTTCAGACACAGAATTTCATTGTCAGGAGCCAAGCACACACGTGTCACCATATACCTCACCCCACTGAAGTCAGGTACGGGTCCCGTCAAGGATTTATCATTGCTTTCCTGATGCTGGGTATTTTAGCTGAAGTTCCAGGTCTTCAGACTCTCGTAATTACAAAAGGCTCTCAGCTTTCATTTACAAGAAACAAAATGAAAACAATCCCCAGAAAAAAGCTATATTTGTGGATCTGAAGTTGGAAAATCTGTTCAGTCTACCCTAAGACAGAAGGCAAATGAAAACAACAAAAATGTATTTTCCTTTAGTGCTTCAGATACTCCCACTCTCTAAAGGAGCTGCAATATCTTCTCGGGGGCTGAGTGAGGACCTGTGTCCATGAGTGGCTACCAGCCCTGCACTGCTGACATGGTCAGCTGGCTGGGACAAAACCCTGATCTCTGCAGAGGGAACCTGCCCCGAGAGACATTTCCAGATCACACCAGAGCCTTATGGCAGAGCTAAGGAGGGAATCCAGGTCTTAATTACCGCACACTTCTCATTAACGAGGAATCCCTAATACACAAGCAAGTTAACTGGCAACTCGCTAGAGCAAATGTGATGTAACATCTTGCGGTTCAGACTTGCAGCTGGAGTTCAGAGGAGCCAAGTTCAAACTTAGGTCTCTCCCATCCCTTTCCTGCGTCACCTAAAGCCAACCCCTCACTCGTGACGCTCCGTTTTTCCAAAAGCACAACTCCCTCTGATTTATTACATTGGCTTCTGTGCTTTTAACAAGATCTCGCCGGTGGGTAAGGATGCGAGTATCATCCTGTATGTAGGACAGAGCCCACGACTGGATGGGAGAGCACCAAGCAACAGCCTGGACATCAGCGCTGGCGCTTTGGTGGCCAAATGTGTGGCCGCAGTGCTAAAGCAAAGCGATGGATCCCACTGGATCATTCCTCTTCTGTGCTCATCGACTGCGACTGATAAACCCAAATCAGTCGGGCTTGCAATGTGTGCAAATATGAAATCAGCAGTAGCAAAGGGGAAACAAATGAGAGTTTCTAAGAGCATCTGTTGTACGTTTCAGAAATATCAGAACTTGGGCCTTCATCTGGCTGGGGAAGGATGTTTCGGTTCAGACTTGCGCGATAGGACGAGGGGGAATGGCTTTAAACTGGAAGAGGGCAGGTTTAGATTGAACATTAGGAAGAAGTTTTTCACTTTGAGGGTGGTGAGGCACTGGCACAGGTTGCCCAGAGAGGTTGTTGAGGCCCCATCCCTGGAGGTGTTCAAGGCCAGGCTGGACGTGGCCTTGGGCAAGCTGGTCTAGTGGGAGGTGTCCCTGCCTATGGCAGGGGGGTTGGAACTCAATGATCTTCAAGGTCCTTTCCAACCTAAACCATTCTATGATTCTATGATTCTATGATCTTTTTTTTCCTTTAAATATGTATTGTGATGTTTAGAAAGCTAACATCAGTCTAGGTTGCCTACCCCCAAAATGCTTGCTATGTGTTCAGATGCAACACCAATTTTTCCAGCTTTTGACAGTAAAGGAAGCATTAAATGGGGTGACTGCCCACCAAGCCAAAACCCTTCCATCTCTATCCATAAAAACAACCAAGTAATTTGTCCCTGGGGAAGGGGGGAGTAGCCATGGTGGATGACGAATGGCTAAGCCATATGCATTCACTTCCTACCTACACCCAAAAGAAATTAAGCAGCTATCAGCTTACCGTGGAAGCCAGAGCCACAAGCAGTAATTTTTGTGAACGATAATCTGGCACGTTTTCTCTGCCGCATCAGCAGCTGCTGTTGCTCATATTGGGAAGGTCCTTGGAACTACTTTGGACCCCCACATCTGCACCTGACCTGCGTCTTTCATGCATGCTGGGGACTTGGGGAGGAAGGACTTTGGAGGTCACTGTTGGACTGTGACCATGAATGGCTTCACGGAGGCAGAACAACCTGTATTTTCCTGCATAAAACTCAATGACAATCTGGCACTAATTAAATCAGCGCTTCTTTTCCCCTCTCTGCATTAAAGAACTATACTGTGTTTAATTAATTAATAGTTGGATTAATGCACATAAGTACCTGCACAGGGAGAAATTACTAGGGAGCAAAAGGCTCTTTATTCCAGCAGAGAAAGGTACAACCAAAGCCAACGGCTGGAGAGAAGAGGCAGACAAATTCCAATGAAAAATAAACCAGACATTTCAAAGAATGCAGGAGATAAGCATCAGGAAAAGAAGGTCTTAGCGCCTTTAAATCAGTATCTACCTGGAATACAGGCTGTAGTCAAACACCAGTTAGACATCTCAGTGTAGGAGCAATTAGGTGACTTTCTACAACTTGAACTATGCAGGGGGTCAGAGCAGGTGATCTAATAACCCGCTGACCTTAAGACTGTGAATCTGTTCATTCGCTATCCTATCACACTGCAAAACCTCTGCAAAACCTCTGCTTCCAGCTCTAAAACAGAAAATATCACAAGCAAGAAAAATAGAGGAGTTCTCATGCGCTTTGCTGGGACATCTAGGAAAAAAAATCACTACCATCAGCAAATAAATAAATAGAACAGTATTGCAATAGTGAATAGCACAACAGTGTCAAAAATTTTACTACAATAATAGTACAAAAATAATGGTATTACAACTCTAGGAAAAGAACCAACATCTTCACTTATTTTTTTCCTGAAGTTAAAATAATTCCTTAAATGCAGTAAACTTTTGAGGGGCAGAGAATTAAAAAAATGGCATTTTTTTCTATGTTACATTATGATCCCCTTAAAGGGAGGAGATATATACAAGAGGAACGGGTTCCATACTCATGACATGATTTATGGTCAATATGCTGGAAGGACATGGAAATTAGCTCCAACTGTTATCTTAGATGAGAATTTGTATCTAATAGTCTCATATGAACCCAGCTAAATATATTTTCTCATTTCACACTCAGACAATCACTAAGGGTTCAATCCCACACCCATCTGCAGCAATGGCAGAAATCCCATTGACTTGACTAAGAGCAGGGTAAAACTCATTCCTTGAAGGTGTTACAGCACAATTATCGTCACTTTTTAAAAAGTCTCCATGAGACAAAAGAGTGGGGTTTGTTTGTTGTTTTTTAAAGATAAAATTAGCAGAGAAAATGAACTTGGACTGCTTCTACACCCGTTCTGAGGTCGACCTAAACAGCCTTGTGTAAGTGCCAAGTGCACAGCACCAAAGCATTCAACCCCAGAGCTATGTTATGAGAGAGACCACGTGGAAATCTGGGAAGTCCTATTTTCAAAAGAGTCTAAAATTGCTTCTCAAAAGTCATTTTTAAAAATAATTTTTGATGATTTTACCTGTGATCATTGTGCCACCTATCCTGCAAATCAATTTTGACCGGACAGAATGAAAGATTGCAACACAACTGAAGGTGGGGAAAGGATAAACTCTAAAGTAATAAGATCAGGCTGCTATTCGTTTAGGGTACTTTCACATCCTGACAGCTCCTCAATTTCTGGGGAAGATTTATCTTGTCCTAACAAAATCATTTCTCAAGTGTCATGACTCACGTGGACCTCCAGAATTGGCAGGGCTGAGGACGGGTGGGAGCCGGGGTCTGCCCCGGTGCAGCGCCCTGTCCCTGACATTGTGCCACCCACGGCGTGGATGCAGTGATGGAGAGGGCAAGTCTCTGTTTGGAGGGTGGCAAAAATGCTCCTGCAGTGATTCTGACACCACACCAGCGTGGGAAATACCACCCAATTGGAACAATTTAGTCTTATCTTAAAAAAAAAGGTATATGCAACTTGCAATTGCAATTCAGTGAATATTTTTGACACAGATTCATTTAGGAAGGGTACTTAATGGACTCTATTCCTATAAAGCATTTCTAAGGCACTCAGAGTTGCATTGACACCTTTTTTCTTTTTAAAGGCAACTGAATATTCAAATGCATTTTGGTATTTTAAGTGTAATTTCTAATTACATGCACAATTGCTAATCCATCTGTTTACTACATACTGTAAATGTCTGTAGTTATATATGCTTGAATAATTATTGAAAATTAAATATTGTAAACAGTCAAATTAATTTCTCTCAGCACACCAAATTGCAGGAAGTCTGCAAGATGATAAAATATTACATGCCCCCAGAAATGGAACAAGTCACTCCTACCCCACACCTCGCTGAATGTGCTTATTGCTGTTCTGTAACAGATAGGAAACTTTTTAATCCAAAAATTTGTAACAAGAAGAATCTGAAAAGCTCCATTACACTCTGCTATCAGTGAGAGAGTGATTTAAAAGGAATGTGGTCTCAAAATGTTTCAGCCGTGTTGGAACAAGAAAATCGTGTTTCTTACGTGAGGCAAGTTGCTGTTAACACTTTCTTATTTCTATCCTGTTAGAATCACCATAGGAATATAAACAACAAAATTTTTCCTTTGTTGACTTATTTATAACATTGCAAGGCAATAATGCTATTCAAGAAGCCCTGAGCAGGAAAAGACGGGAACATTCAATATCTGAATATACATTATCCATTCCCAGAAGAGACACGGCCTTTCCTCACAGCTTTCTGTGCAAAACGGAGTTTTGCCATAACGCCCCTCTACTGCTACGGTCAGTTTTGGCTTAAACTGTGTTTGTTATGCATTAATAGTTTTTTCAATCCCAATCCAGACCAGATCATCTGTTTTGAGCTCCTGGATAACAACGGCTGGGGAATTTCACTGCTCAGCTCCTTTGACTGGACCATAACTTTGGAATAGCACCTTTACAGCTAAAATTATCCTCAGCCAGAAAAATAAGATTTTTTCTAGTCTGAATTTCTCTAACTTCACCTTCCACTGACTTTCATGTCTTTTATCTGTTAGATGAAAGAAAACTTTTGTCAGAAATCCTGTCCCCATGCAGGCACACACAAACTATGAACACATCCCCTCTCAAATTTTTCTTGACAAATTACACAGCTGAATTTCTTCAGCTCCTCACGGTGAGGTGGTGCGAATTTTAGATTTTAAAAAAGGCGATTGAGAACCCCGGTGATGTGATCCTGTTAAGTAGATGGCTTGACGGAGGACCCAGACTTGCTTGAAAAGAGACGAGAATCTGGGTCTAAATGTTTGACTTCATCATTTCACAGTGAGTTCCACCGCCTACACAGAGAGGCAGCTGAAGAAAATTTAGTATCTTAACTCTGATACATGTGTTTATACGCACACCGTTATTATCAATGGGAAATCAGGTACCCAGACACCTTCCTGAATCTTAGTCTGGCTGTAGATAACAGGTCTCTCTCTAAATCGCCTCTACAAAAACCCTTAAGCTACGGTGTAGGAGGAAGGGATGGAGATGCTCCATTAGATATTTTATTTTTTAGCTATGGTGAGGACAGTAGCCAGCTGTTCCAGAATATAAAGGAATTTCACCTTTCAGAAGCACAGCTGGGCATCACGTTTCAAGAGTTCAGCCTTCCTAAGTGGCTCTGCCCTCATATCCCGATGAAGGAGCAGCTAAGCCCTTTTATTGCAAGACTGTCACTGTCCATGTTTTCTCACGAAAAAGGAAAAGAAAAGGAGAGCAGGGAAAAAAACCCTAAACTTATACTTGCCATTAAAGGAAAAATAAAATAAAAAAAAATCCACTTTAAATGCTTTTGCTGAAAAATCCTTCAATTAAAAAAAAAATGCAAAATGATAAAAAAAACCCACAACAAACCCTTAGGAACTTGTGTCAAATTTTGGCAAAAAAAAAATTAAATTTAAATATTATATATACACACACACATCTCAGAAATGGGAGGGAGTTCTCTCTATAGATATAGGAGAGATATATATCCTGTATACAGTTTTGGGCAAATCCCTTGTACCTCCTCCCTTCAGCTCTGCACGGCGCCGGGAGCTGCAGCCCCGGGACGAAGCCCACGGCACACAACTTACCCACAAGGGACCAAACTGCCCATTTCTTGATTTTAAAAGCACTGAGAGTGCCCAGGAACAAACTTAGCGCTGATGAATACCGCCTTGGTTTTTCCGCCGCATCCCCATCTGCTTTTTCCCATCTGTTGTCTCAAGCTCCCCTTAAACTGCGAGGTTTTTGGTGTAGCAACCATCTTTTACTCCACTCATCCTGCCAAGCACAGCAGGGGGCCGCCTCCTGACTGCAGCTACAAAGGTGCCACAATATTGCAAATAAATATTAAAAGAATAAGTCATCATTTGGGCTTACCAAAAGGCAGCACAGGTTTTGCTTTTCCTCAATGAGTTCTTAGTTCTGAATTATTTTTAATTACTAAATGAAAAAAAAAACAAACCACAAAACCCAAACAAAAAAACCCACAATCCCTTTTCCTTTTCTTGCAGGACTCAATGTGAAGAAATTAAGGTATCTTGAGGATATGTTTCTGGGTTGGTTTTTTGGATTATTTTTTTTTTTTTTACCCAAAGGCACTGTTAAAGGTGAGGGTGAGCATTCATGATTCCAAAAGCCAAGTCCATGCACATCTATGGGTGAAACAGTCTTGAACATGCAATATTTCCTGCGTGATGCAACTGTCCTCACACAGTCAGTTCAACAAAATATGTATTATTTTATTCATGTTTTCATCTCTTTTCCTCATGTTTGTTTATGAGCAAAAATGACCTCTCTCTACATAGAGGTTTTCTCTGACATTTTTGTTTTCCCATTAAATCTTTTATGACGTTTTCAGTGCTGCGCTTCTGGTGTTATAAAAGCTGCCCGGTAAAGATGTTAGGCTGATGCCTTACAGGGCATTTGTAAACCTCAGCTATTGTGCACAATTTCCAAGCAGAAAGCAGAAATAGAAGTTTTGGAGCTGGAGAGGAAGCCTCTTCCTGTAGGCTGAATCAATAAAAAGCCCTTGAGATCCTCCCTCCTCAACACCAGGTAGCAGGAGGAGAGGATCAACCACCAGATTGGAGCTGAGCTCATGAGCAGGGGTGAAGCCCCTCCATCCAGCTGACCAAGGAAGGGCTCTATCTAAATCCTGCCTATTTGCTCTGACTCGGGGCCGCGCATCGCTCAGTAAGGGACTCTGTCCTCAGCAAGCGAACCCAACTCAAGCCGAGGGGTTTCCACACACGCACAAATTCAGGTCATGTGCATCTTATTGAGTCGAAGCCGCAGTTCGTCCCGGTAGACTACTCTAGTGTTGATTTTGGTCATGTGGTTGCTTTATTTTTTCTCCTTTAATACATAAGATTCCCTTAATCAGTTTGGATTACATTAAGTGTTACAAGAAAGAAATAAGAAACCCGAGATAAATCCCCTAAGAAATTATAGACTTACTTGAAAAATATCTACAGCATCACGCATATCGAAGTTGTTAATACCATCTAACATTTTTCCATCCCTGCACCCACTTGGGGTAATCTTGTGTGTGTTTATTCTCTGTTTAATCAACCTAATTGACATCTACTCAATACATTAAATTTAGCAACAATTATTCCTTGTGTCATTTGTAGTATGTTTCTAGGTCCCATCTCAAGAACTGCCTCAAACACATAGAATAATAAGGAAGAAGAGAAAATTCTCCATCCCTGGTTACCTCTACTAAACGATCTCTCTGAATAATGTAAGTGATAGGCATATATTTCTTCAGAGATTTTAAAAAAAACCCACCTTGTTCTCATGTTAACAAAAATAACTTGAACATCTTTGAGCAATGACAGCATCTTTCCATAATAGCGCCTTCTTAAGGATAAGATTCTCAGGCGGCACAAACCGTATCATTCAGCTGAAGCTGCAGTACCATAAGCACCTGTGCTTCTTTAAGCAACTTTTTTTTTTTATTTCAATACTGCACATTATATTACATAGTGTCTGCGATTCAAATGAAGGTCAGAAAATACAAGCATATGGTGAATGGAAGCAAAATTAATTACAGCCAAAATATTCTCTTGCAGAGCAGACTTACATTTATCTTTTGGGTATTGTGGCTACATTAAAAAATTGTGAATGTGCGCTGCTGTTCATACGCTGTTGTTAAGTTAAAGTTCAGGAAATAACACTTAGTTTTCAAACCAAATCTCTTCAAGATATGAAAAGCTACTTGCTAATTACCATACAAATAGATCACTGCAGCACAGATTCCTTGCACGTAACTCATCTGAAAAAACATGAAATTTCTCTTAGAAGGCAACAAACCCACAGCAGATCATGACATCGACTCATATTCACAGGATGTAATGAGCAAACATGTTCTTGCACAGAAAGTACAAGCAAATGTAATATTGAGAAAGAAAGAGTACAATTATTTGGGAGTAACCTGGGACTTCACAGCTCCGGGTTTGCCTCCTCGCTCCAAGAGAGCATCAGACAAGCTGCTTAGGGCTGCTCCTGCATTAGGCTGATGGAGAAGGGGTTTGCTTCACCCACCCAAGAGACACGAGTCTACTCTGCCCTTACATTGCGTGGGAGGCTTCATCAGAGCCACCCACATCTCCTTGCCCCTGGGCCAACTGGAATCCTTCCTTGCCTGTGGGCAACTCAGGCTTCCCTGTGGGCAAGGGAGAAAGCAAGGCGAGGAAGGGCTGAAAGGCAGGGATGGGAAGTAGTGGGGTAACTGGAAGCAGGATAGGAAATAGGATAGGAAAATAGGTGCTCCTGAGGCTCTCACATGCCAAGATACCTTCTGCATACATGGTAGGGAATGCTGGTGCTGGGGCAGCCTTGCTTTCAAGATTCAACAGGGCAGGCTGGGCTGGACCCATGCCAGTAAGGCTTTGCATTACATGTGGCCAGTGGCTTTGAAGGCAAATTAAGACCAAATCTTTATTACCGGCATAAGATGAGTTAGCCGCTGCCTTCACCTCAGTTCCCCGCTTGTAAAAAAGGAAAAGTGGTGCTGCTCTACCTTATCATACAGTGTGAAGGACCTAGCTACCATGGGAGGAGAAACCACATAAACACAAGAGGTGAGGAAGTATGGGCATAGCAGAAGCCACGTGATGATCAATGTAAAAACAAGGTTACAAAAGCAGGGTCCCTTGTAGGGAGGTGTTTTTTAAGATCTAACTTCAGAGCTCTTAGAGCTCTGCAGAAAGTTTTGTATAACGTGAAAGTTGTGATTAGGGGGGTCTTCCAATATTTAACCCCCAGACACTGCTTTATTTTTATACATATATGTCTCCTGTTAAATTAAGCTTTGTGCGTCTAGACATATGGCGATGCGATCTGTACAACTATCTAGATAAGGTCACATACTTAACTGGCAACAGCTCTACTAACTTCAAAGGAGCTGTGTCAATCTTCCCAGGGAGAGAAAAAACACTCTCATTAACATAAAGGGAAGAGGGAAAGAGAGGGGAGAGTAGTTTCACAGAAAATAATTATCTTTGGTTATAACAGCATAACTCTGATGGAGATAGAGAGTCAGAGAGAAAAGGAAAAATAACACAAATCTGCTGTTAACCTTGATTTTTGAACAGACTGGTTCAGCTACACTGCAAGGTGATGAGGCTTTGGAGGCTTAGTAGGTGCTGACACAACCTCCTATGTGATGGAAGACAAAGAATAATTAATAGTTGCTGATTACTGACATCATGATGGCTTATGCAAACACACCTGTCTTCACAGTTGCCTTCTCTTCTTATTCCCATTTCCAAGCTATTTTTTTTTGTTTTTTAAATATTCACAAGCAGCATAGGTCAATGTGATTCTCCCGGACAGGAAATATCTCCATCTTTTCTTTCAACTGAGAGTAAACTATAGCTACAGTCCTTGACTTCAACTTCCAACCCATAACGAGATATTACAAAGTGCTCACACAATAAGGTGAAGATACACCATTCAAGCCACTAAAAGTGCCTGTCCTAAGATGACGATATGAGTGTATTCATTGCAACAGAGCAAAAGGCAAAAACGCTGATTCAGTATTGTCTGCTTGGGATTTGTAGGCTCCAACACCATAGACACGTGTAGCACTTCTGACTGTCGAGCAAAAGGTAAATGCAAGTTACTTGATTGATTAAAAAGCAGTAGGAAATAAAAAGAAAACCAAAAAAACAATTTACCCCCAAGCCTTCGCCTCATCCGGGCTAACATCACAGCTCTGCTTTCCTCCCCGGCAGCCCCCTCTCCACACCCCTACCCCTGCACGAACGCCCACGCTCACGGGCTCCCCATCTCAGCATCCCGAACTCACCAACCTAATTCCCCCTGCCAGAGTTCAGGCTTGGACCACAAGCAATTTCCGTAACGCAGGGCATTCGCTGTTATCATCATCACAACGGACGGAGGCACGTGACAAATATCCACAGCACAGGCACTGCGCACACATTTAAGAGGGCTCTGACTCAGTACTTGTGGTACACAGTTTCCCCCGATCAGCTCAGTTACGCTTCTGTCACTGATAATAACTTCATCAAGAGTATTTGGCTACCTGGAAGTGAATGCAACAGCCCTAATTACAAATTAGTGAAGGGATAGTGCAGCATATGAAAAAAGCAGCTGGTTTCTTGACCAGTTCTGACTAGTCATGGCTTCTGGAAGTTTATGAATAGAGAAACTGGACTGACAGAGACAGTAGAAAAATTAGTGTCACAGCTAAGCTGATGGCCAAAGCCAGCTCTGAACAGAACAGATCTGCTCTGCTGATGTTTTCGAAAATTAAAAATGATTGTTGTCATGTACAACAAAGCAAATTTTTGGGATTAATGGCAAAATCCTTGCTGTTCCAGAACGCGTGCTGCGGCGAGACAGGAGGGAGCTTTTTGGTCATCAGGCGGTAACCCTCTCCTTCTGCAAACACTGACTCACCGGCCCTCGCCACGCTGCTGCCCTTCAGACATGTCTCTGCTGAAGCAAACGGGGAGTTCAGGTTAAAAACTAACATTGCATTGAATAAGTGAAGACACAAGGGTCCAGTCAAGGCGATGGAGATACTCCTGAAGCTTCTTACTGTGAAAGAGGACTAAAAAGGTCATCACAGAGATCTAAAGAAAGGTTAAAATTTCTCTAAGCCATGTTGAAATCTGCTGATTACAAAGAAATGGCATTTATGAGCAGTATTGTGTCTTTTAATGCCATTTTAAAAGAGGCACTTGATACCGGAGACATCCAGCAATCTCAACTGTATTCAGTGCTTCATGAATCAAACCCCACTGCTAGCAGAAATCAGGTCTGTTGAGGAGAGATGATAAAGCTGGATTTATTATTTTATTAATAGCAGCATTACTGTAGCCTCAACTAAGGTGACAGAGCTCACACCTTTATCTCCTCTGCAAATAACACATACAGAGTAAGGAGGGAATCGCTGCCAGGGAGGAGGGAAGAGATGGGCTGGCTGAGCTCAAGTCTTCTCATTTTCAGTGGAATCAGTGGTCTGGCACTAGACTTACTTCATCTAAAAAAGTTTTATATTCCTCTTCATCCTACCATTTCAGAAGTGATGCTCCTCTTTCTTTTTATATGCCTGTGAATACATGACAGCGTGTGGATGTCTATTAATGCTGATATGCCTGAAAAATCAATAGCTTGCATTTCTACAGCCTATTTGATCTGCAAACTGTCTACTGTGAATTAATTTCCAGGACAATCACATGAGGTAAGAAAATATTTCCACTTACACGAAAAAAAAAAAGAAAAACAGTGAGGTTAGGTGACTCACTCAAAGTCAAAAGACGAGTTCATGTCACTGCTGGGCTGCAGCTTAGGAGTTAATTGAACATTTACTCCAGGCAATAAACATGCACTGGCAAGCAGATGGACTTGATTTACATCCTTTCCTCCCTGTTTTCTTTTTTTCCCTTTTTTTTCTTAATTATTACTATTATTATTGTTATTATGACAAGTTCCTTGAGGTAGGAACTTCGTCTAACATGCTGTACAGTGCCTAGCAGGCTTTTAGGTCCCACTGTGATTAAGCATGTAACTCCAACATCCATGGTCCTTTGATTTGCTAGCTGCTAACCCAGGGCTCAAACCACTGGAAATATGGTGTCTAATAAAGAATGACCCATCCCAAAGCAGAAATTAAAGCTTTTAAAACGCTCAGAAGCTCAATTTTTAACAGTGAGCGTATTATAAAGAAGTCATTAAGAGCCACGCTTTTAAATAATATTGAGAAGTGAAAGAAAAGAGAGTAGATCATTTGGCATGTGTTGATACAACATAAATTACAGAAAGTGGAAGCCAGCTAATGTAATGCGCTAAGGGAATTACATTGTAAAAATCTGTTTTAGTTATGGATAGTTACAGATCAGTGATGGATATATTGGGCTGGAATCTGCAACTGTTGGTGAATGCGGCATTTGTACAAACAGTGTTAAGAGACCACAGAAGGAAGGGAGAACCAAGTCCTCAAGTTCACCTGTGATTGAAGAAACCTACAATCAACGATTTCACAGAATCGCAGAATGGTCAGGGTTGGAAGGGACCTCTGGAGATCATCTAGTCCAACCCCCCTGCCAGAGCAGGGTCACCTACAGCAGGTTGCACAGGACGGCGTCCAGGCGGGTTTGGAATGTCTACAGAGTGGGAGACTCCACAACCTCTCTGGGCAGCCTGTGCCAGTGCTCTGCCACCCCCAAAGCAAAGAAGTTCCTCCTCATGTTAAGATGGAACTTCCTATGGTCAAGTTT